>CP139504.1:69231426-69598926 GCA_021014915.2 Artemisia tridentata subsp. tridentata | reverse complement strand
AGTCACCAAACCCTAGACCAAGTTTAGTTTTTACAGACATAGAACTATCTACTAACCTGTTTAGGTTTTTAGATGATTCTTTCCATTTATCAAACCTAGCCAAGCTATTGTCTAGTTTAGTCTGCACTTCCTGTTTTTCTACCACTAGTTTAGCCTTTTCCTTTTCACAACATTTCAATTCATTTGTAGTACACAGTAAATCTCTCTCTAACACCCCTATCTTTTCATTATAAGCAACCTCATTCTTCTGAAACCAAACTTTTTGTCTTTCTAGAGTTTTTAAAGAGTGTTTATAAGCCTTAACATCTATATAACATTCATTATATTTAAGTTTCAATTCATCATATTCCTTTTTAAGTTCATTATACCTTTCACTACAACCAAATATACAATTTTGTACCTGAGAGATGCCCGTCATACCAAAGTTTCCAGCCACATGTGTACCATATCCAGCAATCATCTCATAGTCCTGTGTAGTTCCAGCCTCAGTTACATTTTCCTCACCTTTTGTCTCATGTCCAGCAACCATTTCCCTCACTTGAGTGACACATCTTTCCTTATCTGTCTCTTCATCTTGTGACCGGCCTGGTCTGAGTTTTTGGTGAAAGTTTATAATCTTCATGGCACATGTCTCAAAAGAATCACCAGATTCGAACAAAGACATTTTATGAAGGTTTGACAAGGCTTCTTCCTTGATACTAATATCACAGCTCCACACAGACCAAAATAAATCGACGAATAAACTAATAATAACCAAAGCTTTCAGCCCCACAGTACGAATTCTCCAATCACTATACGCCAATGATCCAACTAATTCAGTACCAAATAATATTGAGTATAAATCAATTCAACCCTTCTTAATTCAAATATGTGCCAACTCACATGTAGAATCGTTGACCATCAATATAGCAGCAACAAATAATAGGACCTTTATGAGCAATCAATTCTTGCTCCACCACGTGTGTCAAGTGTATGACACAGCCTTTTAATTCAACTACAATAGCCACAAACTCAAATATTCAAATCTGCTACTGATCGAACCTCCTCTTCTTTCACAGATAAAACCTTGTTGAATCCCTAGATCTCCAGAGCACGAGGCTCTGATACCAATTGTAGAATCCAAGATCTCACTCTTCTAGGATTATAGAAACAATGATTATATGCACAGCGGAATAACAATAATAAGAACACAATCAAAGTTTCTTAACAAGGTTTTTCTAAATAACAAGAACAATGATCCTCTATGGATCTATATCACCCACACTAAAGGTGTTTTTCCTGGAGTGTTTTTCTCTCAAGAAGCGTGTCAAATACATAGCCTATCTGTTCCTTTTATACACAAGGAACACTAATACAGTAATAAATGAAAATATCAATGCATATCACTACCTAAAATAGTTCATGCATATCCTAACAAACTAATAATAAAGATACGGATTCACTATATCCGTAGAAATAAGTCTTCAGCAGAAATCATGTCATCAGCAGAAACCATCTATAGCTTCAGCAGGAACATCTATAGCTTCAGCAGAATCCTGTCAGTAGAACTTCATCAGTAGGAACTTCCAAAATTCCCAACAATTTACAAGGGTTCTGCTTGTTATAAGGGTTCTGCTCATAGACAAGCACGTCTCCCGTTCGACAATCATATCCCGGATGAGGACAACCTCCACAAAATTCACACAAGTATGTCTCCATATGATGTTGTGGGGGTTGGTTGAAAAGGTCGGGTGTTTCATTGTAGGGATTTTGGTCATAGACAAACCCGTTTCCCGAATTTACAATGCTACAACCGGGACAATTTCTACCATTTAGAGGTCCCCCACACCATTCACAACCATAGTTGTAAGATGAAGAAATAAAAAGAATTAAACGGGTAGAGGGTGAGAAAAAGAATTAAACGGATAAGAGGGATACGAAGAATATTTTTGGTTTTTTAGAAACATTTTGAAAAATATAAAGGGAAAATAAATTTTGAAATGAAAATCTTTTTGGGTTTTTTTTTTTTTTTTTTTTTTTTTTTTTTTTTTTAATGAGAAAATATTTACGAAGATTCAAAACACGCAACGATAAACGAGAATTCAAAATTCGCGTCAGCCCTCCCCGGCAGCGGCGCCAAAAATTGATTCGCTAGAATCAATGCATAAATATTTCCAAGGAATACAAGGGAAGTTGTAATCCCGAGTCGTTTTCCCAATGAAGGCGTGAATGGAATTCGTGATCTCGATTCGTGAAACGTGTTTGAATAAGGAAAATAATGGGATTTTTGGGTTTCTAAGCTAAGGTTGATGAACATAAATTAAAAAACAACTTAAAAGGTAAGAAAAACGATAATCTAAAGCTCTTGTATCTAAAACGTAAAGAAAACTTAAAACGCGCGTTTAAACCGGGAAAACCGAGCCTAAATGTCAAAATGATGAAATATTAACACTACGAGTGCCAAACTAATTTTCCTAAGTTCTAATTGATAAAATAAAATTTTACAAAAAAGAATTACATTTTTCTAATTATTATTTAATTTAATACGAATTAAAAACTAATTTAAAAAGAAAAATACATTAAAAATACTAAAACTATTCCGAAAATTATGAAACTTTTTATGAAATTACTTAATGACAAAACAGTCCTAAGAAAAATAATAAACACATGCCAACTTATTTGGATAAGCAGCAATAAGCTAAAAATGGGAAATAAGCTATATGAAACAAAGACTAGTTAAATAATTAATGTTGCATGATTAAAATGAAAAAGTCCCAAGGGCAGAGTGGTAGTGTGCGTGTGGTGTGAGCAGAGAGACCAGGGTTCGAGTCCCATGGTGCTCTTTTTGGAAAATCATTTTTTTTAATTTTTTTTTTCTTAAACAAACTGAATAAGCACATGATCAAGAGCTAATTTACTAACTACAACATTTTCTGAAACTTAATAAATAAGCTAAGAATAAGCCAAAAAGGACTGCTACAGAACAAAGAAAGCAAAAAGCTGAGGTTGGGCACCAATGGGCTGTTAAGCCAATAATAAGCTAAAGTGGAACTTGAAAAGGCTGAATTAAGCTAACAATTACCTAAATAATCTATGACATTCAAAATAAGCTATCAATATCATCTAATAAGCACTGAACTAAAACTAAATAACCAAAAGGGACCGAGTGTGCAGGGTATATCAGTCATCAAAGGGACATATTTGAGCTTAATTATAAGCTCAAATAAGCTAAGAACTGTGAATAACTTTTTGGAATAGGGAAATACATCTAACAAACTACTAGTAACATGAAAATTTAAGCAATGAAATAACCAAATTAGCACCTTAAATTAAGCAAGAAAAATGATGCAGACTGCAAAAGAAATGGTTCTAGAGCAGTCTCAGCAGAACTGAGCAAAAACCTATTGAAACCCAAATGAATTTTAACCTACTCTAGAGTAACAACTTAAATCACTAGATTGAACAATGAAATTAAAAAAAAATGACTAAAGCAACTTCTTTCTATGTTAAGCTTAAACCAACAGTTAAAAAGCTCCACTCAAGAATTTCCCACTTAACTCTTGAAATCCTTAAAAACAGGCAAAGAGCTTCTACTAACAATTACTATAAGCTAAATTATTCAAGATTAAACCTTAGACTCATGCACATGAACAGTGGAGACCAATTTGACCCAGTTTTACCCAAATAACCCAAACAGTCCTTTATGGGACTGTGATGAATCTTTGCACTAAAACAGACAAATCTAAGCACTGACTAAGTAGCAAGGACATCAAACTAACAATATTAAGCACAAATGAGTTAAAATAAGCTGAAAAGTAGCAATAAGCTGAGTTGACTTTTTAGTTGACTTTTAAGGAAAAATAAAATTTCATAAATTAAAAGTGCATACAAGACTGAGAAATTTAAATTAACTGTTAGGAATATAAATATTCAGATGAAGGCTCGGTCACCCCGAGTATCTATTTAGCATTTACATAGCTCGTAGGCTTATTTATATTAGCTTAGCAATATTAGTATTTGTATTATTAGTTTAGTCGTATTTATATTTGTGGAGTGGGTCGGGGCTTTCCCTACTGTCAGCTCACTCTACAGCCCACTAGGGGCATATTATTAGTAAGTATAAATACCCTTCCCACACTTGGGAAGGGTTGGAACTTCACATTATCTTAAGCTAATACACACATTGTTTCTCTCTCTAGAAGTTCCCATCACTTTCTCTCTCTAGCTTCTTGTTCAATCGATCCATAACTAAGCCTCAAACTAGTGTTTCTTGCATTGTGAATACCCTACAATTGGTATCAAGAGCCATGGTTAGGTCCATGAGAGTTGGTATTCACGGATTTGTGTAGTTTTTGAGGTTTTTTGGTTCGATTTGATAAGTAGCATAAATTCCATTTTGTGCTTTGTTTAGTGATTAGAAGTTGTTATACCTTGTACTTTCTAGCTTAAGAATAGTATTAGAGTGGTATTTGGTGTTTGGATTCACAGATCTAAGAACGGTGTGGTGATCTTGGGGTAATTCGTGGGTGTTTATTGTTGTGTTCTTCGCAGCGGTTTGTGTCCTTGGGACATGTTCTTGGACTCGGTTTGTGTCAATTCGCAGATACGGTTTGTCTTATTACTTGTTTAGGCAAAAAGACAAAAGGCAGTGAAAGCGACGTGCTTGGGAGTTTGTGTCTACTCGGTTTGTCCCTGCTGCGTGTACTCGGTTTGTGCCTACTCGATTTGTCCCTCCAGCGTGTACTCGGTTTGTGTAGACTCGTTTGTCTCTGAGGAATTTACTCAGTTTGTGTCTACTCGATTTGTCCCTCCAGCGTGTACTCGGTTTGTGTAGACTCGGTTTGTCTCTGAGGAATTTACTCGGTTTGTGCCTACTCGATTTGTCCCTCCAGCGTGTACTCGGTTTGTGTAGACTCGGTTTGTCTCTGCAGTGTGAACTCGGTTTGTATCAACGCGGTTTGTCTCTCCAGCGTGAACTCGGTTTGTATCAACGCGGTTTGTCTCTCCAGCGTGAACTCGGTTTGTGTCTACGCGGTTTGTCTCTGCAGTGTGTACTCGGTTTGTATCAACGCGGTTTGTCTATCCAGCGTGAACTCGGTTTGTGTCTACGCGGTTTGTCTAGGCGGTTTGTATCCACAGAGGTGCTATTTTTACGTCAAAACTTCAAACGGCCATAACTTTTGAACCGTAACTCCGTTTTCAGCGAAACACCTGTCAAAACGACCGTGAAACCGAGGAGAAGGACACGTTGAATAAATTTATTCATTCAACCCAACTTTCGAAGCCTGAAATCGCTCCAGAATGAAGTTATTGAGTTTCTAAGTTTTTCAGACCAAAATTTTGCCATAATAACTTGCAACAACCATACCAATCAGATCAACAAGTCCACCAGACCTTCATCATAACACATATCAAGCATCATTCCACGGTTCATTCTTGATTTTTGTAAAATCCAGCGAAAGAATCTATTTCTCGGTTTAAATCATAGAATTGTAAAATCCCGTGCACGGTTACATCATGTCTACTACTTCAGATTCCTTCATATCTGAGGTACTCAAGTTGTACGACACATATGATAACCAAATGATTTCCAATTCTGGAAAACAAATGTACGTGTGTGATTCTGATAATACTAATGTGGAATCTTCGTGCCCGAAATCACAAGAGAAAGAGCTTCATCAGTCACTTATGCTGTTTAATGCAAAGGAAAGTCGCATCGAATGTTTTCGTCTACTTCATTCACATCTCAAGGTTCTATTTGATAAATCTGAATACGTGATGGGTTACACACGGGCTTTTACAGCACTCTTTGGTCAAGATGTTCATGATTTCACAGTCGAAATGACTCTATATTTAGATCAACTTGAACAACAACTTGACCAAGAAGAATTCTCTGAAGCAAGATCCGGAGCAGCTTTCAGTGTGATCAATAACCAACTCCAAGTGTTCATTGACTCGCAATACACTGAGGACTACGACTATGACAGTCAGATGACAAAAGGGTGTTTTGCTAATTACACTGGATTCGAGGTTGACGTGTTCAGAGTTACATTACTACAATTGATGAGTAATGTTAATAGGTTTATTGATGAAAGGGCTAAACAAATGGGGAATGGAACAAGATCAGACAAGTTTGATGATGGTGACAGCACAGGAGGTGATTTCACAGTATGTGAGAATGCAGCCTACGTACCTGAAAATCACCAAGCACAATCTGCTGTGGTACATATGTCTTATCTAGATAATGCTCTTTCTAATGAACCACAACATACTGATCATCTTAAACTTACTTATGACACATATCTGTTGGAAAAGACTGATAGCAATATTACCTCTGATTCAACAAATATGAGTCATAAGGGGGGAGAAATTGATCAGGATGCTGAACATGAACATGATAATACGTCGAGTTCTTTGCCTACGGCTGAATTTTTCAAATCAAATGATATGTTTGAAAAAGAAGTTTATAATGAACTTTCAAAGAGATTTTTACAGCTTGAAAAACATTGTATTGATCTTGAAATCTCAATGCAACAAAAGAAAGAAAGTCTTCAAAATAAACTACCTTGTAGAAACCCGGAATTTCCTGAATTCCGTGAATTTTTTATGATAAATGATTTGAAAGCTCAGTGATGCGCGTGATGTGTCGTTGCGGTTTAGCAGTTTTAATGCCTACTCAAGTTTTAAATTTATATTTAGCCGACTTATCAATAACACACACACTTAACGAGCAGTGTACCCGGTCAGTATGAAGATAATGGTAAGTAGAGTGTCGATCACTAAGAGTGGAACGTATTATCTAGTTATTCTAATCAGTATTTTAATATCCTAACGCAAGGGGGTTTCAGCCTGAGAGACTGGCACAGTTTTGTTGTAATTAAATAATAAAATAAACAAATAGGCACGAATCAGCAAGTAGCACACACGTACACAGATAGATACTCGAGACAATAAGAGGGCTGTCCTTATGATTAAGTAGATTGTCACTTGTTTTATTGATAGCTTTATACGAAGTGTATGTAATTAACCCTTTCTCGTTGGTCCTATTCTTATCGGCGAGTAAACCCTTAATGATTACTTATGTCTAAAAGTTATTCCTAAGTGATCAATTTAGAAACAACCGTGGGAGCCACATCTTGTCCCGCAGTCGGATGCCCGCAAGCCACTAATAAACACAGAGGTTATCAATGCACTAATAAGTAGTAACCAAAGACATCAACATATAAACTTTAATTGATGGGAAAGCAAGTATTAAAGGGAGTGCAATCTTTCGTTGTCACATTACACAAGCCACCAATCCTGATGAATTAAAGTTTGCTAACACAATAAAACAAAACTACTTAATGAATTAAATACATGCAGCACCTTCTTACAGCTCTTGTATCTTCGATTTGGGTGTGTCTTGTGCTGCCTCCTTGACTGAATTCGTCCTTTTGCTCTGCTGTCCGAACTTCGGTTTTTTCGGTTTCGAACTCTTAAATTCGTCTGGTCTACGGGGTATTTATAGTTTCTGTCTGAGGGAAGATGCGGCGCATCTACTTAAGTAGATGCGGCGCATGTACTTAACTTCGCGTGGGGTCCAAGATTATAATATTCAGGAATATTCGTACACCGCCAGAAGATGCGGCGTAACCCTTTATTAGATGCGGCGCATGTCCTCTTGTATCTTGGATCGTATCTGGTGATATCTTGATAGAGATGCGGCGCATTTCGAGAGTGAGATGCGGCGCATCTGGAGCAGAATTGACTTGATCTTGTCCATGTCAGTAGACTTCCACTTTATGCACGTTTTGCTCCATTATTAGTCCATAATTGCTAAGTTTCACCAAATGCTTGTTTTTACCTGAGAATTACAAAAGTAAACAATTAAGTATCAATCCTCATACATAATATAGTAAAACAAGTTAAATTAATAGGATAAATGATAGTAATAAAATGTACTTATTTGAGTTCATCAAATATCCCCCCACTTGAACTTTACTTGTCCCCAAGTAAACCTTAGAATTTCATTTATGAAAATGTATCCTAAAAGATGTTAGGATTTATTTTTATATTTAAGCATGTATTCATTTATTTCATAATCACACAACTAAACACTTAACGAATTAGAAGTAAAATAAAATAAGTCGATAAAAGCAAATCTAATCGTTTAACTGTCCAGTCGCGACGAATATTCTATCATAAGCTTGGCAAGTATACACATCTCCACCACTAAAGCTAAGGAATAACAAGTCTAAAGCGGTAAAAAGGGTTTTTAGGCTAAAGGGTTAATTATTCTTATTTACACTATCGATCTCAAATTCCAGAAAAGGCGACAAAATCACAAATACATGATCGAATCCACGAACACGATACTTGCAATTGCACAAATCCTTAACTCGAATAGGGCTAAAGATAGGTCCAAACTTCACCAATAACAATATATCAAAAAGGGCGACAAAATCATAAATACATAGCCGAATCCACGACTACGATACTTAAGATTGCTCAAATCCCTAATCTCAATAAATCAAAGGTTCGGTTGGATAAAGAACAATACAGGGTATGGATAACATTTGGGATATAAATTGGTGTAAAAATAAAAATAAACAAAACAAAACAAATAAATTAAAATCCTAAGTGTGGTTAATCACTATCCCAACCATCCCATGAATAAGACTCATATCATTGAATAACTCACGCTTTAACACTTGAAACACACGCTTTAGGTAGGCACGAATTATACTCAACAAAATCTTAATCAAAGAATAAACCTTAATCGGCATTCCCATAACTGCCAATTCCCATTCAATCCATAGATATAATACAACAAATAGTGGTGATATCGACCACTTACATAACTCTACATCGTTGGCTTAAAATAAACATCCAACTTTTTTTTTTCTTTTTCTTTTCTCATTTTTTCGATTTTTTTTTTTTTTTTTTTTTTTTTTTTTTTTTTACTTGAAACATAAACATAGATGTGTAAAATTTCACCACATCACTACAACTTTCTTTCCGGATAATTTTTTTTTCATACTTTTCATACTTTCAGAAATAACGGTAATAGTGAAAGTAGTAAACACACGAAAAATAAACTCAAAAATATACAATATTTACTTTCACTCCAATTTGCATTGTGCAATTTCCCGACCTAACCATAGATAATGAATTACGCACGCGAACACAGGTAATGTAAGGAAACACACTCTGCCTATAGCAATTAACCAACCACGGATTCTAATCTACAGGGTAGGCTAAGGTGTAAGGGTGTAACGAAACATTTTAAACATAGGTGTAAGAAACGAAAGGAATGGCTCTGAGTGTTTTTCTAGGGGTATCTTACTCTAAAAATGAGAGTAACAAAAGGTTTTATACGGGGGTTAACTAACCAGTGTAGTTAGCTAATAACACATAACATATAAAGGCTATTTGGGTGTAATCCTAGAATTTTACCAAGTTAGACAAGTCATTTCAATTATATAAATAATACTCATTATGGTGGTCTCGAATAGTATACAAGCCAAGTTCTAAAGTTTACAAGTCACCGGCACACTCATAGATTTGTGAATTTTGAAAAATCACAATTTTTGAAAATAACGTCATGTGTGCAGTTATGCAACTTAGATCTTAAACAAAAACATGCTAAAAAATTTTTAAGTTTGATATATTAAGCACATTTTAAGCATAATTTTTGAAAAAGTTGGACAAGTAAGTGTTAAGTGTTCTAATTCTCCTATCCCCCCACTTAAGTTAAACAACGTCCTCGTTGTTTGTATAAAAGGTTAAAAACTGGAAATAAAAGAATTAGAACGGAAAAACTCCCCTGAGATTTGCTCGGTATGATCCTCCATTAGTATAAGAGCAAAAATCATCTTTCTTGTGGATTAGAACGTTAAAGCTTCATACTTGATTTATCCACAGGAAATCCAGGAAACTATAATACCACCAACACTTTAAAACACACCTAAGATAAGAAAGGTTCAACTTGCATAACACATTAGTAGTTAGGAAAAATAAAACTTAAAAATTAAAACTGAAAATCATCAGGTCAGTCGATGCGCCGTATCTTATTGAAGAAGATACGCCGTATCGAGCCTGGAATTAATACGGATCAGAATAAAGATGCGCCGCATCCTTAACCAGGGATGCGCCGCATTAAAATAAACTGATAAATAGTTTTAAAGTCGAAAATAAAAATGCAGAAAAATAAAATAAGATATGACCATTGCAGAGGATGCGTCGCATCTCAGGACTGAGATGCGCCGTATCTTCGTGCGGCCTGGACTGACTCGACACAGAAAACAGAATAATAAAAGATAAATCCGGGTTGTCTCCCGGTAAGCACTTGTCTTTATTCCAGAGTCTTCAAGTTAGACTCACGTTCAGCTCAGCAATAAGTCCTTGTCACGGTCCATCCTTCGTCCTTCATCCGAAAGATTTTCCCGTATATCTCTGCGACGTTTTCTTCCGTTCGACTTAGTCTAGCATAACTCTTTGTCTTCACCGCAGTATATTCTTCATAAGGACTCAAAGAATATTTGATGATTTTAAATTGTTCAGAAATAATCATGGGTGGCTCATTGTAAGGAATCCCAAGTAGTTGACACTTTCTTTTGGTGAATTCTTCCTCGTCTTTATCAACAAACTTAAAATAAGGATCCTTAATTAAATAATCATCTAGTTCTTCAATTAGTGGCTTATCGTCTTGAATTGCCTCCCATTCTTTTTCCAAATCATATTGTAACCGTCGACTAAGCTTCGTGAAATCATCAAACTGTTTATGCACCCATTCCCAGAAAGTAGTATCCGATGTCCCCTTAAGTCCTTTCAAGCGTTCAATTCTGCCCTTTTCTTGTAAAGCCTCCGCCTTTTGTGGGCAGTCTTCAATATTATCGTACCATTCATAATCTTCAAAGGTTACATCGTTGCCAACCCGTTTCATCCCAATTATACTTCCCCCATTACAGGTTCCGTCACTTTTATAATCGCAGGTCGGCCAAACACTACTCCCGTCCTTGAAAACGAAGGGTGTACATGTATGATTAATGTGCTCAAATTCCCATGGTTTATCCGATACCCATGGTACTTGGTCATTCCATTCATAGTACCAGGTGTTTTTGAAATCGTCATAAGTCTTAAATCCTGGTAGATCTCCAGTAAGCACATCATCGTCGACTTGAAGAAGGTAGTTAAATTCCTTGAACTGCTTGCACAAGGGTGTCTCATATTCTAACAAATCAATGTCAATTCTGAAAAGTTCTTCAATGCCCTCATTGATTGTTGAATCATGATGTGACGACCCATAATCGCTTTCTACTTCTTCGTCTTCTCCTCTCATCCAATATACCCATAATGCATCCTTAGTAGCTCGATCCATGCTCTTATGGTTATTAAACTTACTAGCTAACCATTCTGAAAAATCTACATCGTTAGGATCATGGTTAACGTCAAAGCAAACCTTCCCAATCATATTCTTTTTTATCTCCATGAACTCGTTAAATTGCTTCGTAAAACTCCGAGTCAACCATGAAGTCATAATCTCCTTGACCTCATTTACAGGGGCAAATTCCGGACTACCATATTTGAGTTCTAGCCAATCATTGAGGGAGAGGTCTATCAATCTTACCAAACTGCCATGAAATAGTAATTCCGCCAAAGCATAATTCATGTCATTATCCTGATAGTTCTCATTTAATCCCCAGTACCACTCGGAATAAGGCATGTAAGAGTTTTGGGTATTGCCTCCACCACAGTTGTTGTTGCTTGAGTCCATGTATGCAAGAGAGAATTTCCCATCATCTTCTTCGATAGTAGTCCAGTTCAATCCTTTGGACTCAATGTTAGGCCATAAGAGCGATAATTCATCTCCAGTGTACCTCATAAATACATCATAAGAGAACACCTCCTCGTCAATGTTGGACAAACGCATGAATTCCTTAAAAGTAGCTTCAAGAGGAGTCTCCCAGGAGAATAAATCTGCATCGATCATGAGTACATTGAATGAATCTGAAAACAAGCATTCCTTAGCAAGATATCCGTTAACTGACATGTCTTCCATAGCAAAATCTGTCATCCAAGGTAAAATCATCAGTAGGATTTGTTCGCTAGAAGAGAAATTAATGAATATAGAAACGGATATAAGAATAAAAATAGCTGATATCTGCAGACGATGCGCCGTATCCAAAAAGTTGGATACGCCGTATCTTAATACGTTAAAATTTTAATCAGACTTAATTCAGAAAATAGATACGCCGCTTAGAATTTATGAATGCGCCGTATCGAATTAATTAATCAAAAATCAGCTTATTTAATTAAAATTAAATGCGTCGTATTAACGAAAGTTAATGCGCCGTATTTTCGTTACGTTTAATGAAAAAGATTTTTGATTCAGTAGGATGCGCCGTATCGACAGAGATCGATACGCCGTATCTATTTAATAATTCGCAAACTGTTTTTAATTAAAATAATAGATACGCCGTATCTACGAAAGCAGATGCGTCGTATGGCGTTAACGTTTTAGAAAAAAAATTTTTTTTATTAAAAACAGATACGCCGTATCTACAAAAGCAGATGCGTCGTATTACTTTATCGCTTAGAAAAATTTTCTTATTAAAAACAGATACGCCGTATCTTGGGGAAAAGATGCGTCGTATCGAATTAATTAAACGCGTTGTATATAAAAAAATTAAACGCAATACGCCGTATCTGAGAGATCAGATGCGCCGTATCGTTCGATTTAGCACAGTACAACGATAGCAGAACAGAAAATACGAAAAATAAAAAACAAATAAAACACACGAAACAAAAATAAAACACACAACACACAATACAACAAATATGCAAAATAGTACAATGATGCAATTAATCTAATAAAAAGAAAAACAAATCAAGATACACCACGAGTATTTTAATTAGGTTTTTCTATTAAAATACTAAATCAAATTAACAGATAATAACAATTCACTCCCCGGCAGCGGCGCCAAAAACTTGATGCGCGTGATGTGTCGTTGCGGTTTAGCAGTTTTAATGCCTACTCAAGTTTTAAATTTATATTTAGCCGACTTATCAATAACACACACACTTAACGAGCAGTGTACCCGGTCAGTATGAAGATAATGGTAAGTAGAGTGTCGATCACTAAGAGTGGAACATATTATCTAGTTATTCTAATCAGTATTTTAATATCCTAACGCAAGGGGGTTTCAGCCTGAGAGACTGGCACAGTTTTGTTGTAATTAAATAATAAAATAAACAAATAGGCACGAATCAGCAAGTAGCACACACGTACACAGATAGATACTCGAGACAATAAGAGGGCTGTCCTTATGATTAAGTAGATTGTCACTTGTTTTATTGATAGCTTTATACGAAGTGTATGTAATTAACCCTTTCTCGTTGGTCCTATTCTTATCGGCGAGTAAACCCTTAATGATTACTTATGTCTAAAAGTTATTCCTAAGTGATCAATTTAGAAACAACCGTGGGAGCCACATCTTGTCCCGCAGTCGGATGCCCGCAAGCCACTAATAAACACAGAGGTTATCAATGCACTAATAAGTAGTAACCAAAGACATCAACATATAAACTTTAATTGATGGGAAAGCAAGTATTAAAGGGAGTGCAATCTTTCGTTGTCACATTACACAAGCCACCAATCCTGATGAATTAAAGTTTGCTAACACAATAAAACAAAACTACTTAATGAATTAAATACATGCAGCACCTTCTTACAGCTCTTGTATCTTCGATTTGGGTGTGTCTTGTGCTGCCTCCTTGACTGAATTCGTCCTTTTGCTCTGCTGTCCGAACTTCGGTTTTTTCGGTTTCGAACTCTTAAATTCGTCTGGTCTACGGGGTATTTATAGTTTCTGTCTGAGGGAAGATGCGGCGCATCTACTTAAGTAGATGCGGCGCATGTACTTAACTTCGCGTGGGGTCCAAGATTATAATATTCAGGAATATTCGTACACCGCCAGAAGATGCGGCGTAACCCTTTATTAGATGCGGCGCATGTCCTCTTGTATCTTGGATCGTATCTGGTGATATCTTGATAGAGATGCGGCGCATTTCGAGAGTGAGATGCGGCGCATCTGGAGCAGAATTGACTTGATCTTGTCCATGTCAGTAGACTTCCACTTTATGCACGTTTTGCTCCATTATTAGTCCATAATTGCTAAGTTTCACCAAATGCTTGTTTTTACCTGAGAATTACAAAAGTAAACAATTAAGTATCAATCCTCATACATAATATAGTAAAACAAGTTAAATTAATAGGATAAATGATAGTAATAAAATGTACTTATTTGAGTTCATCACTCAGCTAGAAGCCAAAAACTTAACGATCAAAAACCTGAAAAACAGATTGGCTGAGATGCGTGACATATGTAATGAAGTTAAGACTAAACATGACAATGATGTTATTGCAACAAATAATGCAGAATTAGATCATAAAGTGACTGAATTGTTTAAGGAAAATGAGTCTTTGAAAATTCATTGCAAAGAACTGAGTGATACAATCAAAGAATCGAAAACTAAGAGTGTAGAGCAAATTACCTCTTTGATTGCCAAAAATGATGAATTCAAGGCTCAACTTCAGGAAAAGGGTTTTGCGATTGCATCATTGAAAAACGAATTGAGAAAATTGAATGGAAATGGTGTGAACACTAAGTTTGCAAAACCATCAATCTTGGGGAAACCACCACTTAGGAACCAATCAGTTGTTAGACAACTGACAGCGTTTAGATCTGAACGGTTAAATGTTTCAAAAACACGGTTTGCCTCCCAAGTTGATGCGGAAAAAGTTTTGTCAAAACCAGTCACTTCACAGTCTAGACCTAGTGAAAAGGAATATGCTGTTGCAAAACCACATCACATGAGTGCATCTAGTTCTTCTAGGATTAGTTCAACGCGTGTGTCACTTGTGACACCAAAGGAACATGTTAGACATAAAGACATTGTTCAAAATCAAAACCTAGTGGACGCTAAGAAAAACACACATGAAAAGACTAGGAATTTGCCTGTTCTTAAGAGTAGTTGCGTGCCAACTAATGCGATTCCCATAGCTGACCACTCTAAGAAACCTAGATCTTTCTCTGACTCCAAACACTTAGTTTGCTCAACTTGTCAGAAATGTGTTTTTAATGCAACCCATGATGAGTGTATAACGAAACTCCTAAAGAAAGTGAATGATCGTGCCAAGGTTCAGACCTCTAAGACTAGAAACTACAACAAGCCCATAGAACCAAAGAGGTATACTCAGAAACCTGGTAGGCAGATTGCTGTAGGACAAAGGTCTTCTCTAAACAAGACTTCCACTGTACATGAGAAACCTGACACTCCTAGATCTTGCCTTAGGTGGATACCAACGGGTAGAATTTTTAAGATTGTTGGTCTTAGATGGATGCCTATTCAAAAGATGTTCACTAAGTGCGAATCTATGTTCACTGAGTGCAGAACCAAGGTTGACAGTGAAACCCCAAATGGTTTAAATGTTGATATCACTAACCCATATAAATGCAAACAAACTCTTAATGTCAATGCAGGAAGTCTTCACTTAAGTACAGGTACATCGTCCCTTCGTATTAAGGAAAGACTCAGAGTTTGGGTGCCGAAAAGAGTGATATCTCATGATGAAGGGGTTCAAACAATTCAAGCTTGATGAACATCAATGACTATGACGTCTGTACACTTCAGTGCAGGCCTCGTTCTTCATCAAATGACGTCTGTTCAAATCAGTTCAGGCCTCGTTCTTCATCGACAACGACGTTTGAATACAACAGTTCAAGCCTCGGGTTTCAATGTCAACATTATGGCGTCTGCTGTCATTTCTTCAGGCCCCGTTCATCAAAGAAAAGAAAAGTGTACGCTTGAGTGCACTTTATCTTCAAAAGAAGAGGAATCTTCTTATTTATGACCATTCTCATCAAGCTTCATGTTCTTCAAATGCTCATTTAGTCACCAAAGGGGATAAAAGTACATTGGATTATATTCTTATTCACCTGCTCTATCAAAAAATGGCAGTTAGTCGTCATGTGAAATTTTTGAGGGGGAGAAAGGTGAATAAACTACATGGTGATTGAGATTTGAGAAGTGGTCATACGACTCTCCATGTTTCTGACTTTTCTCATATAAAGGCTTCATACTTGCTCCATGCTCATTCAGATATCAAGTGGATCTACTTCCATCCGATTGGACGTTTATTCACTCAATCAAAAATAGCATCCTCGTATGCAATATTTGAGGGGGAGAAGTGTGAACAGTGGACCAACCTCATATGCACTTGTTCAATCAAAGATGGCATCCTCGTATGCAATCTTTGAGGGGGAGATGTGTGAACAAGTGATTCGATGTACATTTGGTTGTTGGTTCACTCACTTGAGCTGGGCATCTAATTATGACCATGGAGTTGATTAGGTATCAATTATTCGAGATTGAAGTTGACTTCCTCAAAGGCGTGATCTTATCCTATCTTGAAGTCGGGGTTGGTTGGATGCATGACTTTCTATGATAACTTGCTCGTACTTAAGATTTAAGTTGAAGACTTAGGTTATCTAGTTACCAGTAGTCGGGGTAACTATCACTTAAAGGAGTTACGTTGTAGTACTCAGTGTCACACGCCGATGTCGTTGTGGATAATCGTAAGAGGTGTTAATGTCTCATACCTTGGTTGGGTATTGAGTACTTAGAGATTTGCTTGGAGCACTAATTCTCTACACCGTTCTTCCAACATTAGTGCAAGCGTAAGTCACAAGAATGGGGAATTCTATCTTCAGGCTCAAGTTTGGTATATCGGGTTTGCTCCATCAGTTATCTCATCAAAAGGCCTACTTGAGGGTTGATAAAGATAGTCAGAGACGGTTTCGGCAGCGGTTAATTCTCACTTGATCTACTTGAGCCTAAGTTGTTCTTCTCACAAGATTTCAAGAATATGTTCGTAAAATGTGTTGCTGATTCTGAGGTATCAAAACCAGCAAGGGGGAAGGAGACATACATCTGAATGCACAATGAGTACACATGATGGGCTTTATACTTCTTCTCAATTGAAGATTATTCCGGGAACCATCATACAAATGTGAGATGATTCGTTGCTGATCTATTTGAGGATCCCCGAACGGAGAATCACGATGATTATTCTTAAAAGGGAGCAGCAATACTTAATGTGGTTTGCTACGGTTTCCGCTGTACGCTTACCTTATGTAAGCTTGAAAGAGAGCTTAGAATCTGCTCAGTATGAAGATTGTCGGTTTGGGGGGAAGCTATCAAAGCTGTACATTGGGAAGGCTCAAGTTCCGTCGTCTGTTCAGGAGCCTCGAAAGCTTTGGTGGTGAAAGTTTAAGAGATGATTGACCACAGATTTCTACAACATACTGAACGTATCCTCATTTCGGTATTCATTTCATCATCGTCTTAAACTGAATAATATAGTTTGTACATATCTTATACCATCTTGTAAATAGATATATAGAAAACCGGCATTTGTAAATAGAGAATCTTAAAACCAGAAAAACCATAAAAATTAAAAAATTAGAAAATACCAAAAATAGTTTCACCTAGGCATGTCTTCTGTTTATCGATAACATTTACGGACTTAGAAATGTCATTCAATAATGGCACGGGTCTTTAAATGAAGCTCGAGCAGAAGTTAAAATGGATGGTTAAAACATGTCTAAATGGCTTGCTATTACTTTAGATAGCAACCCGTTCTTCAAACTGGGGAAAGCACGTCGCCAAAAAGACGGTTGTTCCTCCAACTGGGTGATGTTCACCTGGGCATGGATTACTTTATATCCATGTTTCTTCGATCTGATGTACGTTTCAGTGCGTCATTTCTTGATAAAGAAGAGAAATCTTCTTTGAATACAAATAGTTTTCATTCTGTGATTCTTCTGAAAATTATTTGTTAGACACTTGGTGATTACGTGTTGGTTGAAATTCTTTTAGATTGTGCATAAAATTTGTCACTCAATCAACGACTACAAATCTTTAACTAGGTCATTGATTGAGGGGGAGAGTGAATTCAAATTTTATATCATCAAACGGGTTTCTGGATTAATTCATAACTCTTTGAAAAGGTTTTGTAGTTAATAGGGTATTAGTTGAAGAGGAAATTGGTAAACTTTATATCAAATGGCCAAATGTGTTAGTTGCTAGAAAGTTTAGGGTATTATGTGCAATTTGCTTATAGTATCCTAGCTTCATATAACTAGACGGTTCATTTGTATTACTTTGGAATCCTCGTTTAATCCCCTAGATGCATTAAAACTCAAAATCTGAAAGAAGTTAGAAAACCCGATGTGTTTGATGTTCTTGAATACTCCATTGACATTTGTATGATCTAAGTGAATGAGTTTCAAATGTCGTTTGACTTTTGTTGGTCGATTGTTGCTTAATTGTTGTTGATATTGTGCATATGTTCTCAGGATTTGCTTAGGTAGATTGCTATTATGGTAGAATCATGTTCCTAAGATCCTGGATTGAATATCGAAATCTGTGTAAAATGCCATGTTCATGATTGCTAATTGCTCTTCATGCTAGATAGCGGTTTGACGTAGTTCCTGATTGTGGTTTGAGTATAAGATGAACTTGGTACTATAATGTGGCTAGCTGCTGAAGGGTAGCTATTTAGGAATAGTGTATCTGTATGTATGTATATCTGTGTTGATATTCTTATGCAGATTCCATAGCCAAAATGAATGTACCAGTTCCCATTCTAACCATTTGATCAGACGTTCAAACTCTATTGATTGGCTCAGAATTCACCACGACAACAACGTCGGCAGCAACAACAACAACAACACCGTCATCACCATCACCACCATTCATCTATTTTGGTCTCGCCAAGTGGGGATCAACGACATTTGCGAAAGATTTGTTGGTGGTTGGATAGTTGATGTTGACTACTAACTCAGAAAAGCGGGTGATTACATCATCTGCGCAAAAAGGTCAATATCATTTGTGTCATAATTGTCGAATTTGTGCAAAATGAGCAGTGAATCTCCCTCTTAGATTAAGGGGGAGCAAAGTATGTTTCATCATCAGAACATGTTAAACCTGACCACATTTTCTCCCATGTTTTCTAAAGTATTTAAATCAATTGGGATCACAAATCTCAAAAGGTTTGAAATTTTTGATCGGGGGAGAGAATGTGATTTAAATATGAAACCTGATGAAAATGTGATGTTTTGGATTTAAGTGTAAGCTCTCCCATATGTGCTAAACTCTTTTGTATACCAAGGCACATATTGAGGGGGAGCAAAATGTTTTGGATGTGAAAGTAAGCTCTCCAGTAAGTGCTAAACTCTTTTGTATACCAATGCACTTATTGAGGGGGAGCAAAGGATTTGGCATGCATCTTATGTGAGCAAGGCTCAGACTTCACCAATGAATTGACGATAGCTAAAGTCAGTAGTCGAAAGGACATGTCCTGGACGGGTAATAATTTCAAGCCAGTTTATCTGGTGATGTAAGCGTGTCTCGCAAAGGACGTGTCTGAGTAGAATGTACCGATTTCGAGCGATCTTCCTTGAATGTGATCTGTACGGGTAATAATTTCAAGCTAGTTTACTAGTGATGTATGCGTGTCTCGCGATGATCATGTTCTTGGAAAATCAATCAATTCAAAAGTGCGAGCTTCACCTGACATGTGCAAATTTATAAAACAATCATTTGAGCACATGTTGAGGGGGAGCATTTGAAAAATATAAAACTCTCAAGTGTTTGCAAAAATGTGTTTCAGAATCATGAACACTTTGAGAGATTTTTCAAAGATTTGGTTTATGGCAATCGTGGAAGTACACCAAAGACCGACCATTTTAATGAATGTATGGAGTTATAAGGATGGTTAGGTTAGGCTCAAGTTCCCACGATCCCGCCAGAGCCGGAGGGATCTACCCAGGGACAATCCACTAGTTAGTGTAGAAGTCCTTAGGTATGATTAAAAAAGGAGAATAGTGGATAAGGGAAAAGTGCCGACTGAGATGGAGCTAGTACTGGAACGAACCCAACAAGGTGCTAGTTATGAAGTCTCGGTAAGCACTGAAGGGGTTGAAGAATGAAAAAGAATTGTAAAGATAAAGGGTGAAAAGAAAGAAGCCCTCCTTACAACTTAGGCAGAAACCGGGTCAATACATAAGCTGTCAGAATCACTTAGTTGATTGCTGGCATTGAAGACAAAGTATCATGGACCCAGTGATACGCTGCACAACCCTCCCTAGCCACTCAAGGTCCCTCAAAGGACTCTTGTTTCACTTGTCACGGAGATCAATACATTTCTATCGTCTCTCTCACTCCGAGTTAGATGATATTGAAAAGGTGGCAGTCCTCTCCAGCCTCCGATCACCAAATCAAAATGCACAATTGAGTCTAGAGCCACGAGATGCATAATAAGATCTCATAGGGACACGAATTATTTCTACACTGGGAGTTCAACATTAAGGACACCAGTTGTAAACTTAAGAGTCCTACGCAGATCTTAGCAATCTGCCAGAACATTTATGAGGGAATTTACAAATGTAATTCTCAATGATTGAATGGAAATTCCTGCCAGGGTCAACATCAAGCAGCCCTGAAAGCAGGTCACTTCGGTAATTCTTTATGGATTACGCTTAGTGGTCACGGCGGTTTCTAACGATCTACAGTCATGGAGTGATCTCCAGCGACTCACCTAATCGTTGATGTGCTACGGTTCGATCTTAAAAAGCCCTCTTTGGGTTTTCGATTAGGAACGGTCTTGGTAAGGATTAGAGAGAGTTTCCACACTATGTTGTTAACAATCTCGAAGTCCAAACCTGTAAGTACCGGTCGATTTGTTGCTAACTGTCTTATGCAGGAACTTCTGGCGGTTGTAGCTGTGGAATGCTGTAGCTGGTTGCTGTTGTAGCTGGTTGCAGAAAAGATGCCAATCCTCTACCACATGTTCACACTACATCATCATTGTTATTCAACAAAGTCATGATCAACCAAAAAGACCTTCAACACGGCTTCTGCAAACTCTGATGCTAAAGATCATGACATCAGAATAGTGTGAGCATGTCGGCTCAAAGAATAACACATCACATGGAAACATACTGCTGAAAGATGACTTGGAAACAAATGTTGGATGATAAAGTCGAAGAATACTCAAAGATCATCCAAGACAATCAATCAGTCATCTAATCATTACTGCTGAAGGTACAAAGACTAAAGACATTGAAGAATCAAAGACTACGAGCTATGACGTCAAGTTCAGAAGACAGAATGCTAGAATTCAAATTATTATTTCCGGGGTGACCTCCCTTAGGGGGAGATTGTTAGGAATATAAATATTCAGATGAAGGCTCGGTCACCCCGAGCATCTATTTAGCATCTACATAGCTCGTAGGCTTATTTATATTAGCTTAGCAATATTAGTATTAGTATTATTAGTTTAGTCGTATTTATATTTGTGGAGTGGGTCGGGGCTTTCCCCACTGTCAGCTCACTCCACAGCCCACTAGGGGCATATTATTAGTAAGTATAAATACCCCTTCCCACACTTGGGAAGGGTTGGAACTTCACATTATCTTAAGCTAATACACACATTGTTTCTCTCTCTAGAAGTTCCCATCACTTTCTCTCTCTAGCTTCTTGTTCAATCGATCCATAACTAAGCCTCAAACTAGTGTTTCTTGCATTGTGAATACCCTACAATAACATAAAGCTGAAAATAAAATTACAATTACCTAAGAATTAAGCTAAATAAAACCTGCTTAAAGGCTACAAATGACTTCCTATTTATACTAAATTCTAAAACTACTATGTGGTCTTCAACTGTGTTTCTTGTGTGAGATAAACTGCTTCCATTTTGCTTCTGAGCTTCTTGGGGGTTAATCCCAACCTTTAAATTAAAGAAGAAATGATCTCAGCCCTTTAATCATCTTTTGGCGCCCATTTTGTCCCACGGATTGCCAGCGTGGAGGAGGGGTGAGAGAGGGAAAGGTAGGGTGGCTGGTAGGTGTTTGGGGAATGGGTTAGGGGGATAAAGTTGTCTCAAGAAGTACAGGTGAGGTGAGGGGTTGGTTTTGGCGGGATAAAGGTTTGGGGAAGGGATGGGATTGACTGGTTGTTGTGTTTGACTGGGTAGCTAAAAATAATAGGGTTTTATTTACTTTGGGCTTTGGTGGGTTAATGTGGGCTTTGGGATTAAAAGGGTGAATTGGGTTAATTTTCTTTTGGATCCGGTTGGTTTGTTTTGGGATAAATGGGACTTAAATATGAATTAAACCAAGGACCAAATGTATAATTGTTGTCAACTTCAAGGACCAAGTCTGCCATATCTTCAAAATTTACCAAAGGGCCAAGTTTGCCAAATGAAAATAATCCAAGGGTCATTTTGGGATTTTCGAGCTCGAATTAAATCCGTGTGAAGAATATCTTTCCCGGCATCGGCTTTTGAAATCTTTTCCAAATTAAGCTAGGTTTTTGTCCGTTTTTGCCCTATTTTCAATCCTTTGTACCTGAAACACATAAAAACACAAAACAAGGATATCTGCAGTAATATTTGGGTGTTTTTGGTCGTTTTCTAGTCTAAATGGGTATAAAAATGATGAGTATTTACACACTCATCATACATCACAAATGAAAATGATTTAATGTTCACATCGGATGTACTACAACACAAGAAAATCTTCATGATGAGATGCCCACAAGATGAGACTCGGTGAATGCTACTCCAATGCATACCGAGCTAGATAAGTCAACAACCTGAGAAATACACGCTAAAATTTCAACAATGATGTTGGTGAGTTCATAGGTTTAAGTAAAGTTAATGTCAAGTGTGGACCACAAGATTTCAGTGTATGACCATTATAACAAATACAATGTCATATGAAAAAGAAATACAATTGAGCTAAGGTCAAGACCCCGAAGATCAACATAGTATGTATGCAATCAAGCACAAGTAACAGTATGCCCCATGTAAGTGTTTGCCAGACACTCAGTATAATCTAAATGATATGCGTCCGTTTACCCAGTTGGTGCGACCAACCCGGATGTGGGGTGTCAACCCAATAGATCTATTTCACAACATTCGCGCTTACGAATAATTAACGGTTCATGATATGTGGCGACTTAATGGCTAGTGTGGTAACTTAGGCAATATGTAAATGTTTTATGCACTTGCGTCTGTATGTAAAAGTAAGCATAGTATTCTCACCAAAAGTATTTCAAAATAGTACAAACATGTAAAAACAGGGCTATGAAACTCACCTCAAGTGATTAATGTACTCGGAATGGTATAACATGAATAACGGCGGAAAATCCTAAACGTGGCCTAGAAATATAAGTCGTTTTAGGGAAATGCAATATTTACGAAATGCGTATGAATTTTACCAAGTTCTAGCACATTTATATACATGTAGTGAGTGTTAATACAAATAAAATCATTTTAACGAGATAATTAAAATACGTAACGCTTTGAGCCAAAAGTTTACTAACTCGTTTCATTAAACAAATAAACCTTAAACATGTTTAGTTAACAAGTTTACATAAAACCAAAACCATTTTATAAAAACACTTAAGTGACTTAGTTACTTACATTTCATAAAATACATGTTACTTGTGAAAATAAACTAGGAAATACTTGGACTATCCATGACCCAAAACCAAGTCCATAACCTATAAGCCATGGAGCTTGATCCATAACCCATGACCCATTGCATGACATCATGCATGACACCAAAATGGGTAAAACCCATGATCCATGACCCAAAGTCCATAACCAATAACCCTAAGTCCATAACCCATGACCCAAGATGTCTTTGACATCATGAATGACATCACATAAATCATGGACAATAAGCTATAACCCAAAACCCGGACTGATGATACCAGATAGCCGGATCCCTAGGTTTACACTAGCCGGATCCCTTTTGTAGGACCTTAGATATCAACTCTATCATGTATGTATTAAGCTCTTATGGTATGGTGACAACAAGATATGTATGTTAACTTAGAGAGAGAAAGTATAGAGATGGAAGAGAGAAATCTTATTAAGAAAACACACACTTACACCTTGAAGCACACCCTCAAATGAACACATTTTAGGGTATTTATAGTTAAATATAAGATGCCATAATGGGCTTGCTTATGGCTTAGATGAGCTTGGATTGGATTGGACTTTACATAAAATACTAACATATAAATACTAACCTATTAGATTAGTCCAACGCATGAGCCCACTGACTATTCAATTACTTATTATATGACACGTTACAAAGTTCCTAATCTAGAATGACCAACACTTTCTATTAAGGGGTGGTCATTCAAAAGATGCTCCACGTGATTAGGTCTTCTGGCATCTTGGTCTTGAACTTTGTATGTAGTCATAGAATAGTCTTGATTCTTTGTTTCTTCATGTTTTGTGATCTTTGATTAATGACTTTTAATCGTTCTTGCCTTTGATCAACATCTTTAATGGTTTGTCATGTCGTCTTCTCCAACATACTCATACTTTTTGAAAATACTTTGAACTTCATACTTATGTCTTCCTCACTAGATACTTGGACTTGTTATTGACTTTCTTGATTGGCTCTTGACTTTGACGTAACTCTTTGTCTTAAACTTGATCTTTTTGTCTTGAACGTTCTTTGATTTGAGCTTGTTGAGGATAAACTTCTTAAGTATGAGTATGTGGTGGTGAATATGTTTGATATATGATATGATGGTGTACGGTCTTTCTCCAAGGGGACTTTCATCAGTACCTGCATAAATATTGTTAGTTGAAATCACCAATAGATCACGGTGAACTTTTATTTAGAGAATAGACCACTACGATTGTTTTACTGATGAATGTCTTGATTCCATTCACCTTGGTCGGGCACATAAGCCGTCCGAATCCGGTTAGGGACAGTTATCAATACTATGGATAAAATCCAAGTAAAGACCCACGTCTTAAGGAATCGATTCGTGAAAGGAATCTCCTTGGCGGGATTTCCAGCACTTACAGGCTCAGACTTTGAGAGAATTAACAGCATAGTGTGAAAACCCTCTCTAATCCTTACAAAGGTTGTTCCTGAATTGGATACCCTCAAGAAGGCTTACAACAGATATACTGAAGTATACCCACAATTCAGGTGAGCCGCTGAAGTATACCGAGGTATCACTCCACGACTGTAGACTGTTTGGAATATAAAGTAACCGTCATGATATGTAAGGCAAGATTTAAAGATCTCATAAAAGTCTCTTATACAACTTGTGTCCTTTTTGGTGAACACAAGTGTATGCAAAGGAAGGTGTATCCTAAGAGATCTTTTGATGAATCTCATGGCTCTAGACTCGATTATGTGCGTTTTGGTTTTAGTCGTCGGAGGCATGGAGCAGAGGGCCTCCTTTTCAATATCAACACATCTCGGAGTGAAAGGTCGATAGATTATGCAAGGTTCTCCGTGAGAAATGAAACAAATATCTTTTAAGAGATACCTGAGTGGTTAGGAGGGGTTTGTGCAGCGCGTCACTGGGTCCATGACGTCTTATCTTCAATACCGGTATCATCTTTGTGATAACCGATAGCAGATGTATTGACCCGGTTTCTGTTCCTAAGTTTATTGGAGGGCTATTTCTTTTCACCCTTTTCACAAACTTTTCTTTTTAATTATTCAACCCCTTCTTTCTCCTTTCATCACATTTCTCCTTTTTTCAATCATACCTAAGGACTTCTAATTCTAATCTATTGGAATTGTCCTTGGGTAGATCCCTCCGGCTCTAGCGGATCATTGGACATAAGCCTAACCTTAATCACATTATTACTCTATGATTATCCTAGGTTGGTTCATTGATCACTTTCCATAAAACCTTTTGTAAAAATCTCTCAAAGTGTTTATGATTATAAAACATATTTTTGTTAACACTATGAGAGTTTTGCATTTTCTGAAATACTCCCCCTTCACATGTACTTATGCGTTTTTAAGATAAGTTTGCACATGTTGGGTAGAGTTCGCACTTTTGAATAGATCAATTTTTCAGTGAACATGATCGATTCGAGACATGCTTACATCACTAGTTAAACTAGCTTGAAATTATTACCCGTCCTGGTCAAGTTCAAAGAGAATCTCTCGAGACGGTACACTCTACTTAGACAAGTCCTATTCGAGACACGCTTACATCACTGGTTAGACCAGCTTGAAGTTATTACTCGTCCAGGACAAGTCTTTTCGATTACTGACATTTAAGCTTCGTCAATTCGTTTGTTATATCTGAGTCGAGCTCATTTGAGATTCATCAACGATCTTTAAACATGTTTGATCTCATTTTAATCATGTCTTCTCCCCATCAAAAATAGAATATTCGTGATATTTTTGATATCAACTGATTAATAGAAAAGCTTTTGGAGATATAGACGGATTTGTTTTTTCATGACATCGGAACATTCTTTGTTTTTATACTCCCCCTTAAATAAAGCATGTTTTCAAACATAAAGTTTAAAATCTTGATTAAGGGTTTGGAGGGAGTTATCTTTTTGAAATGCGAGTTATGTACTAAAATGTACACCAGTCTTTTTGTGAAAACGAGTTTTTGTGTGAAATCTTTTCGTTTGTTTATACTCGAACTTTTTGAAAATGATCTCGTCTTTTAAAGTACGAGTCCTGATCTGAAATAATCAGAAGTCATCATTTATGCCCGGGTTTCGTACTGAAGTATACGAAATCCATAGTGAAGAAATTTTGAGAAACGACATGTTTTAAAAAATATTTTAGAGAACTCTCACTCAAGCATCTGTACATGTCCGTATCATTGTTGAATGACATTTCTAGATACGTACAGAATATTGATTATACGAGAGACATGTCGTGAAAAGAATATTTTTCAATTTTCTTTTTGATTTTATATTGTTTTTGTATTTTTGAAAATTTTCTAATGTTTTTGGATTTTTGAAATTTAATATTTTTGTATTTTGTTTTTGTTGGTTTTTCAAATTTTGTATTTTGGGTTTTCAAAAATATTTACAGCGAAGCTTTTTGAAAGATATTTTTCAAGAAAATTCGAGAAGACGCTCTAGCTCCTCAGGAGTTAGGCTTTGCATGCCAATTCGTCGAACTAAATCGTCAAACCTTTCTTTTGGAAGGGCTTTAGTAAATAGATCGGCGTGTTGGTAATCTGTCTTCACAAAAAATAATTCAACAATACCCTCTTCTACGTGCTCTTTGATGAAGTGATATCGGACTCTAATATGCTTGGTCTTTGAGTGTTGCACTGGATTTGTTAGGTTTTAGAGCTGCTGGTTCTTGTTTGGTTAAGACTGCTGATGGAAAATGCTCTAAGTCATTGTTGCTGCTAGTATTAAAGGTTACAACTGCTTGTGTATTTTACTACTGCTAGTGTTGCTGAAGATGTTCAAGAAAATACACCAAGTGGTTACTACTGCTAGACAACAAGTTACTACTGCTAGTTCAGAGTTACAACTGCTGATGAACTTGAAGAAAAATACTCTAAGTGTTTAAGTGCTGCTAGAAGAATAGTTAGTACTGCTTATGAGATAAACATGTATAGTCGGTTAGATAAATATAGAAAAGATTCTTTTAAGATTTATCTTGTATAGCAAGCAATTGTAAGCCGACTAGGACTCCTTAGTCTATAAAAGGAGGACCTAGGGCATAGAGATAGATACGATTGATTCACATGATTCTTTAGAAAACTTCAAGGTTGTAAACCCTAATACTTTAGAGTATTCGTATTATTAATAATATTGAAGTGATTTGTTTGATATTGATTGTTAAATTCTTCTTAAGATTAAAGTTTAGATTCCGCATAAACTTTAATATACTCAAGACAGTTTCTACATAAGTTGTATTGGATTTATTCAATATTACTTAACCTTTACAAGCTAAGGGAATTCGATCAAGTAGTCAACTGGGATCAACAAGTGGTATCAGAGCTTGTGATCTAGAAGCTGTGAATCAAGAAGAACCTGTTTAAACTCATCTTACTGAAGACATGGACTCAGAATCTACTCACATGATTACTGCATCAAAGGTGCCCATGCTCAAGTCTGGAGAGTATGAGCTATGGAGAATGAGAATAGAGCAGTATATTCAGATGGTTGATTACTCTATGTGGGAGGTCATAGAGACTGGCAATCAACTACCTAAAACTGAAACTTCTGCTGAGAAGGCTGGAAGTAAAGGCAAGAAGCACTCTTATGATGGGGATTCCTAATGACTATCAGTTGACCTTCAATCACATCAAGGATGCTAAATTGTTGCTAGAAGCAATTGAGAAAAGGTTTGGAGGGAATGCTGCTACCAAGAAGACCAGGAAGAACCTCTTGAAGCAACAATATGAGAATTTTGCTGCTCCAAGTTCTGAGAATCTTGATCAGACTTTTGACAGACTTCAGAAACTTATCAGTCAACTAGCACTTGTGGAAGTCTCAATTCCTCAAGAAGATGTCAATCAAAAGTTTCTGAGAAGCTTATCACCAGAGTGGAATACACACACTGTGGTATGGAGAAACAAGGCTGATCTTGATACCATGAGTTTAGATGATCTGTATAACAATCTTAAAGTTTATGAACATGAAGTCAAAGGGTCATCTAGCTCATCATCAAGCACACAAAACTTAGCTTTTGTGTCCTCCTCCAATAACAGTTCTAGCAGTACTAATGAAGCAGTTAATACTGCTCATTGAGTTAGTACTACTGGCACACAAGTTAATGCTGTTGGGTCTACAACCCTTGATAACTTGAGTGATGTTGTTATCTATGCTTTCTTGGCTGGTCAATCTACTAGTCCTCAGATTATGCATGAAGATTTGGAACAGATCCATCAAGATGATCTTGAAGAGATGGACTTGAAGTGGCAGATGGCAATGTTGACAATGAGGGCAAGAAGATTTTTGAAGAAGACTGGAAGAAACCACAAGGTCAATGGGCAGGTTAACTTGGGTTTTGATAAATCCAAGATTGAATGCTACAACTGTCATAGGAAGGAACATTTTGCAAGAGAATGCAGGGCACCAAGGAGCCAAGAATACAAGACTGGAGAGAACTCAAGGAAAGCTGGGGACCCTAAGACTTCAACAGCTTTGGTGTCTTGTGATGGTTTAGGAGGATATGACTGGAGTGACCAAGCAGCTGAAGGACCAAACTTTGCACGTATGGCCTACACTTCTTCATCAAGTTCTGATTCTGAGGTATCTAATGATTCTGGTTGTTCATTTAAATCTTGTTTAGATACTATTGAGGAACTTAAGGCTAGGAATGAAAAGCTATTAGAAGAGGTAAAGATGTTAAAGTTAGATAATTTAGGCTATAAGGTAGGCTTAAAATCTGTTGAGGAAAGACTTGAATTTTTCAAACAAAATGAGTCAGAGTATGTAGAAAAAGTTAATGTTCTTAAAGGTAAGCTTTTTGTTAAAGAACATGAAATTAAAGGACTTACTAAAAGGTTAGAAAATGCTAAAAAAGAAAAAGATGCAGCTTATCAGGAATTAGAAAAACATCAAG
Source organism: Artemisia tridentata subsp. tridentata (assembly GCA_021014915.2). NCBI lineage: Eukaryota > Viridiplantae > Streptophyta > Magnoliopsida > Asterales > Asteraceae > Artemisia > Artemisia tridentata. The sequence continues at coordinate 69,569,509 of CP139504.1, read as the reverse complement.
TTAAGGTAAATAAGCTTGAGTTTGCATCTGAAAGTGTAAATAAGACAATTGAGTGTCAATTAATGAGGAGAGGTAGTGGTATAGGTTATAATGAAGTTCCTCCTTCAATAACAGGTAAGTATGTACCTCCTATACCTGAATTGTCTTGTTTAAGTGAGTCTAATGCTAAGCCCCTAGGAGAAAATAGTAAGATTAATGAGGAGATACCTAAGGCTGAACAGACATATTCTGATGCACCTATCATTGAAGATTGGGTGTCTGATGATGATGAGGAACTGGTGAAGACTAAACCTAATGTTGAAAGTGTAACAGTTAAACCTAGTGTTGAACAGATTAAATTTGTCAATCCTAGTTTTGGTAATAAGGTGTCTCAGAAAATTGTTGAATACACTAAGCAACCTAGGGTGAACACTAACAGGCCTAGAGGTAACCAGAGAAATTGAAATGGAGTGATATCTCAAAGGTTAGGAAGTGACTTTGAGATGATCAACAAGGCTTGTTATCATTGTGGTAGTTTTGAGCACCTACAGGATAATTGTTTTTACTCTCAAAAACCTGTTTGGAACTATGCTAGGAGGGTGAATCATAAAAGTTTTTCTAAAAATACTCACCCACATGCCAATAGAAACATGGTTCCAACAGCAGTACAAACAAAATCTGGTTTAGTATTAGTTACAACTGCTAAGCAAAATGTTTCTAAACCAGCAGTAGTAACTAATACTGCTAGATCAGTTTGTACTGCTAACTCAAAAAGAATAGTGAATGGTGCTAAACAATTGTCAAAGTTTTGAAACAAAGCACATTCCACTGTAAAGAGGCCCATCCAAAAGAATACAGCTATTAGTGTTGCTAAGGCAAATGCAGTAGTTTCTACTGCTAAGTCAAAAGCAATTACTGATACTATTTTGGGAAATCATTTTTATGCTGTTAAGGCCTCAGCTTGTTGGGTCTGGAAACCAAAAGTTAAAGTTTTAGATCATGTTTCCAGAAACAGAAGTGCATCCATAGTTTTAAAGAGATATGATTATGTAGATGCACAAGGTGGATCCAAGTCAGTGTTGGCTTGGGTCCCCAAAAGGAAATGATTTTCTTACTTTATGTGCAGGGCAATCCACAGGTGGAATAGGAAGATAAAAGAGTATTTGACAGTGGATGCTCAAGGCACATAACTGGAAACATGTTCTATCTTGAAGATTTTGAAGCTATTGATGGATGATATGTTGCTTTTGGGAGTAATCCCAAAGGAGGGAAAATCACGGGAAAAGGTACAATAAAAACTAGTAAATTAGATTTTAATGATGTGTACTTTGTCAAAGAGCTTAAGTTTAATCTCTTTAGTGTCTCACAAATGTGTGACAAAAAGAACAGTGTTCTTTTTACTGGCACTGAATGTTTTGTCTTATCTCCTGACTTTAAGTTGACTGATGAAAGTCATGTTCTACTTAAAGTTCCTAGAACAGACAACATATACAGTGTTGATTTAAAGAATATGGTTCCCAAAGTAGGCTTGACTTGTCTCTTTGCAAAGGCCACATCAGATGAATATAAATTTTGGCATAGAAGACTTGGACATTTAAATTTCAAAACAATGAACAAATTGGTTAGGGGAAACCTTGTAAGAGGTTTACCTTCAAAAGTTTTTGAAAATACTAAAATCTGTGTTGCTAGTCAGAAGGGAAAACAACACATAGCTTCTTGTAAGACCAAAGTAGTGAACTCTATAAGTTAGCCTTTACATATGTTGCACATGGATTTATTTGGACCAATATTTGTAAAAAGTTAATTGAAAAAGATGTATTGCCTAATTGTCACAGATGATTATAGTAAGTTTACTTGGGTTTTCTTTTTATCAACTAAGGATGAAACCAGTAGCATTCTTAAGGCTTTCATAACCAAGTTAGAAAACCTAGTTAACCATAAGGTTAAAGTGATAAGATGTGACAATGGAACTGAGTTCAAGAATAGGGATATGAACCAGTTTTGTGAGATGAAAGGTACTGAGAGACAGTATAGTGTAGCTAGAACTCCTCAACAAAATGGAGTTGCTGAGAGGAGGAATAGGACAGTTATTGAGGCTGCTAGAACAATGTTAGGTGATTATAAATTACCTACTACTTTTTGGGCTGAAGTAGTTAATACTGCTTGTTATGTGCAGAATAGAAGTAAAGTAGTTAAGCCTCACAACAAGACCCCTTATGAACTTTTACATGGTAGAAAACCGTTGCTAGATTTCTTAAGACCATTTGGGTGTCCTGTTACTATCTTGAATACCATAGATCACTTAGGCAAGTTTGATGGCAAGGCTGATGAAGGATTCTTTGTTGTATACTCAATGAATAGCAAAGCTGTTAGAGTTTTCAATAGTAGGACCAGGAAAGTGGAAGAGAACTTGCATGTTAGGTTTAGTGAGAGTACACCTAGTGTTGCAGGGAGTGGACCAAACTGGCTGTTTGATATTGATTCATTAACCAAGACTATGAATTATGAGCCAGTTGTTGCAGGTACAGAGTCTAACAATTTTGAAGGTACAAAAGCAAGTAATGATGCAGGTCAAGCTGGTAAGCAGACAAGACCTGACAAAGATTATATTTTGCTGCCTATTTGGACTGCTGATCCACCCTTATCAACCCAAGAGTCAAAGAGTTCACAAGAAAATGATCTTGCTGGAGATCCAAAAGATGATAAAGAAGATGGTGTAAAATCTTTTAATGATGATAAAGAGGTTAATGAAGAAAAGCAGACTGATGATCAAGAAAAGGATGATGTATCAGAAATTAACACTAGTAGTACTAACTCTGTTAATACTACTAAGCCAAGTGTTAATGTTGCCAATGAAAAAATTAACACTAGCAGTACTAATTCTGTTAATACTGCTAAACCAAGTGTTAATGTTAATGACAAGGAACGCATATCTTTTGATGCTGATGACTATCCAGATGATCCAAACATGCCTGAATTGGAAGAAAACTATCCTGATACTGATGATGATGTACTTGGTGTAGAGGCTGACTTAACCAATATGGAAGATGTAGTTTCTGTCAGTCCTATTCCAACTAAGGAACTACAAGAGTTCACAAGAATCATCCTAAGGAACAAATCATTGGAGAGCCAAAATCTGCTGTTCAAACAAGAAAAATGATAAAAGATTTGAAGGAAAAAGGTTTCTTTGCTAGATCCATTCATCAAAGAAACAGTCACAAAGACCTTCAAAACTGTTTGTTTGCTTGTTTTCTATCACAAATAGAACCCAAGAATGCTCATAAAGCATTACAAGATCCAAGCTGGGTGGAAGCTATGCAAGGCTAATGAAGGATTCTTTGTTGGATACTCAATGAATAGCAAAGCTTTTAGAGTGTTCAATAGTAGGACCAGGAAAGTGAAAGAGAACTTGCATGTTTGGTTTAGTGAGAGTACACCTAATGTTGTAGGGAGTGGACCAAATTGGCTTTTTGATATTGATTAACTAACCAAGACTATGAATTATGAGCCAGTTGTTGCAGGTACATAGTCTAACAATTTTGCAGGTACAAAAGCAAGTAATGATGCAGGTCAAGCTGGAAATGAGACAAGACCTGACAAAGATTATATTTTGCTGCCTATTTAGACTGCTGATCCACCCTTCTCAACCCAAGAGTCAAAGAGTTCACAAGAAGATGATCTTTCTAAAGATCCAAATGATGATAAATAAGATGGTGTAAAATCCTCTAATGATAATAAAGATGTTAATGAAGAAAAGCAGATTGATAAACAAGAAAAGGATGATGTATCAAGTACTAACTCTGTTAATACTGCTAAGCCAAGTGTTAATGCTGCCAATGAAGAAATTAACACTAGCAGTACTAATTCTGTTAATACTGCTAAGCCAAGTGTTAATGTTGCTGACAAGGAAGGCATATCTTTTGATGATGATGACTATCCAGATGATCCAGACATGCCTGAATTTGAAGAAATATATCCTGATACTGATGATGATGTACTTGGTGCAGAGGCTGACTTAACCAATATGGAAGATGTGGTACCTGTCAGTCCTATTCAAACTACAAGAGTTCGCAAGAATCATCCTAAGGAACAAATCATTGGAGAGCCAAAATCTGTTGTTCAAACAAGAAAAATGATAAAAGATTTGAAGGAACAAGGTTTCTTTGCTAGATCCCTTCATCAAAGAAACAGTCACAAAGACCTTCAAAACTGTTTGTTTGCATGTTTTCTATCACAAATAGAACCCAAGAATGCTTATAAAGCATTACAAGATACAATCTGGGTGGAAGCTATGCAAGAAGAGCTTTTACAATTTAAGCTTCAAGAAGTTTGGACACTGGTAGATTTGCCTAATGGGAAGAGGGCAATTGGTACTAAGTGGGTTTTTAGATGCAAAAAGGATGAAAGGGGCATTGTGATTAGAAACAAGGCAAGGTTAGTAGCTCAAGGATATACTCAAGAAGAAGGTATTGATTATGATGAAGTATTTGCTCCAGTTGCAAGAATTGAAGCTATAAGATTATTCTTGGTTTATGCTTCATACAAAGACTTTGTAGTGTATCAAATGGATGTGAATAGTGTTTTTTTTGTATGGGACTATTGAAGAAGAAGTTTATGTCTCAGAACCACCTGGTTTTGAAGATCCTAACTTTTCTTACAAGGTTTACAATGTGGAGATGGCACTATATGGTTTACATCAAGCTCCCAGAGCTTGGTATGACACATTGTCAACATACTTGTTGAATAATGGTTTTTGTAGAGGGAAGATTGATAAAACTTTGTTTATCAAAAGGCACAAAGATGATATCTTGTTAGTTCAAGTTTATGTTGATGATATCATCTTTGGATCAACAAACAAGGCTTTATGTGCTGAATTTGAAAAGCTAATGCATGAAAGATTTCAGATGAGTTCAATGGGTGAACTTACATTCTTCTTAGGGTTACAAGTTAAGCAAAAAGAAGATGGCATATTTATCAGTCAAGATAAGTATGTGGCTGAAATTTTGAAGAAGTTTGGGTTTACTGATGTGAAGCCTGCAAAGACAACTATGGAAACATCCAAGCCCCTGCTGAAAGATGAAGATGGTGAAGAAGTTGATGTTCATTTATATAGATCAATGATTGGCTCATTGATGTATCTTATATCTTCAAGACCTGACATTATGTTTGCAGTGTGTGCATGTGCAAGATATCAAGTCACACCAAAAGTTTCACATCTTAATGTTTTGAAGAGAATTTTTAGACATTTGAAAGGTCAACCCAAATTAGGCCTTTGGTATCCAAAAGATTTACCTTTTGACTTGGTAGCATACACTGATTGTGACTATGCTGGAGCTAGCTTGGATAGAAAATCAACAACAGGAGGTTGTCAGTTTTTGGGGTGCAGGTTGATTTCATGATAGTGCAAGAAACAAACTGTGATTGCAAATTCCACAACTGAATCTGAGTATGTTGCTGCTTCGAGTTGTTGTGGACAAGTGCTCTGGAATCAGAATCAATTGCTGGATTATGGGTACAATTTTATGCATACTAAAATATATATTGATAATAGCAGTACTATGTGCATTATAAGAAATCCTGTTTATCACTCAAAAACAAAACATATTGAGATAAGACATCATTTTATAAGAGATTGTTATGAAAAAAAGTTAATTCAAATTGTTAAAATCCATACTGATAATAATGTTGCAGATTTGCTCACAAAAGCTTTTGATGTGGGTAGATTTCAATTTTTGGTTGTTAGTATTGGAATGATAAATCTTTGAAAATTCTTATCTCTTTGTGTTTTTGTAAAGTTTTAAAATGATTAGTACTGTTATTAGGTCAATAATTTGTTTCTGCTGCTAAGTATACTTAGTGTTGCTAGTATACTTCAAACTGCTGTGTTAATGCTGCTAATTATACTTAGAACTGCTAGTTATATTTGGAACTGCTAGTTAATGCTGCTAGTTTTTCTAAACAACTGCTAAGTATAATTAGATGGTGTAAAATGTTATTGCTTGTGTTTTTCTTGGTTTTGGACTAACATTTGCAAGTTAAGCAAGCAATATGATTGGTATTGATGGTGTGTGAGAAGCAAAGTGGTGATTTATTTGCTATGGTGCATCTGATTAATGATATAATAGATTTGGGAATCTCTTGACAATGGTTTACACCTAAGTTAGGAAGTTCTTTAAAGTCTTTTCTTGAAATCAATCTATTTTGAACATGAATTGATGGCATAGTTAGTCAGATAGTAACTGCACTAACTCACTCTTTACCATTTTATACTTTCATTAGTATAATGAGTTAGTCTAAAGACATCTGGTATTGAGAACAGCGAGCAAAAGTGAATCTAATGCATTTGTTTTAGAGGCAACACCTGCCACGAGCTGGAAACCCTGTCAAGAAGGCTCTTTTAATGAGTTTATCTGATCACATGCAACATTCATACTGATATTAATGGTTCTCACACAACCAGAGGTTAAATGCAACCGAAAACGATTAAGTGTCTTCCTTTACACTTGATCCCTTCAACATAATTGAGTGCGATATTATTTTTAAAGATATTGGGAAAGTACTGCTAGGCAAATTTTTATTTGGTTAAAAGTTAGTGCTGCTAAGCATAAACTTAGTATTGCTAAGTCTAACTTAGTGCTGCTAGGTTTTTACTGCTAGGGTTGAGAGTGCAGGGTATGTTTGTGTAACTTTTTACTTAAAGGGTATAAATCCCCAATTTCGCCACACAATCAGTTTCACGCGCACATAATTCACTCTCATCCAAGCCCTAATTAAGTTTTTATTGTCTAATCGAAAAACCCCCAAATCAAATCATCATGTCGCACCTAACTTTTACCGAACCACATAATAATGTTGCATTTTTAGAAAAGTCCAATAAGTCTGTAGATTTTACTGAAATCATTGATTTCCTTAATGCAAGCTATATTAAGTTTGCTTTAACAGTAAAACCTACTATATATATTTCCAACATTATATAGTTTTGGTCGTCTGCTAAGGTCGAAACTCATAATGGGGAAGTACAAATACACGCCCTTGTAGATGGGCAGAAGATACTCATTACAGAGGCATCTATTAGAAGAGATCTTGTTCTAGGAGATGCTAATGGAATTGAGAATCTTCCAAATACTACAATTTTTGAAAAACTTTCACTGATGGGATATGAGAGGAAAACTGATGCTTTAAAATTTTACAAAGGAAATTTCTCTCATCAGTGGAAATTCTTAATCCATACTGTCTTAGTGTGTCTAAGTCCAAAGACCACTGGTTGGAATGAATTTAGTAGTAATTTAGCATCTGCTATAATTTGTTTTGCTGAAAATGATCAAAGATTTAATTTTTGACAGTTTGGTTAAGAACTTGGATAGTTCTTCAAGTAAATATTTTATCTATCCAAGGTTTTTACAACTCTTTTTGGACAATTAGTTTGTAAATAAGAAAAGTCATAAAAGATTTTATCCCACTCCTTTTCTTACTAAAAAGGTTTTTACTAATATGAGGAGGGATGGAAAAGATTTTTCAGGGAGAGTGACACCTTTGTTTCCACAAATGGTGGCACTAGCCCAAACCCAAATGGGTGAAGGTTCAGCAATCCCAGCTGTTACCCATCACACACCCACACTTTTGGCAACATCCTCACAACAACCCAAAAAGACCTATAAACGTAGGACTCACACAAAGAACACTGAGCTACCTCAGGCTAGTGGTTCTACTCACAATGTTGCAGATGAGGCTGTCACTGGTGTGGAGAGTGGTAACATAAATAAGACCCAAACCAAGACAACTTCTAATGAGTCAGGTCCTCATGGACCTGATTCAGGTGAAGGACCCAGTCACATGGAAACCATGGGGGGTTCAGATGCTCAACCTAGGGTTGAGACTGAGCTTAATATTTCCAATGATCCACCTCTCGGGCTAGGTAACACAAGCCGAAGTGGTGAGGATAGAATTGAACTTCTTAATGAATTGATGGACACTTGTACCAAACTGTCTGCACAGGTTCTTGATCTACAAAACCTAGCTACTTCTCAAGGAGGTGTAATCAAAGCTCAAGGTGGTGAAATCAAGGCTTTGAAGAGAAGGGTTAGATATTTAGAAGGCATCAAGAGATCAAGAACTCTAAAGCTTAAAGGAGAGCATAAACTGGGCACAAATCAAAAGGTTAGATCTTCTGAAGCTCAAAAGGATGCTCCCAAATAGTGGGGGAATGAAAGCAAAGCTTCAAGGGAGGCTAAGGATGCTGAGGGTGCTGGTGCAGAAAGTGAAGAAATGAATTTTGTGGTTGCGGACAATCAGGGGAAAGAAGTGGTGATTGATAGTTATGTGGCTAAGGTGGATAGTGCTGCTGGTCAAGATGTTACTGCTGCTAGTGAGCAACTTACTGCTGCTAGTGCGAAAGATAGTGCTGCTACACCAGAAGTTACTACTGCTGATGAATTGGCTCATGTACTAACAGAACTGAAGACATCCAAGCCAATAACCAAAGGTGTTGTAATACAAGAACCATCTTCTAAACCACAAGCTACACAATCAACTCCACAAGTCAAAGGCAAAGGGAAAGCAATACTTGTTGAAGAGCCTGTGGAGAAACCACTTTCCAAATAAAAGAAAATGCAACTTGGTGCTGAGGTTGCAGAGAAGTTAGCAGCTGATTTTGAAGAAGAAAATAGGAAAATTTTGGAAAAGAGAAAAATTGTTGCTGAGAAGGATGCTAAAAATGCAGAATTGATTGCTGCATGGGATGAAGAAATAGCTCAAGTTGATGCTGATTGGTAAGTTGCTCAGAAACTTCAACAAGAAGAGCAAGATCAATATTCAATTGATGAAAGAGCTAGGATGTTGAAAGAACTTATAGATGAAAGAAAAAAGTTCTATGCAGCACAAAGATTAGCAGCAAAGAAGAACAAGCCACCCACTAAAGCACAAAGAAGATCTTTCATGTGTGCATATCTCAAGAACATGGATAATTGGCAACAAAAGAAGTTATCTCAGTTTGATGATAGCAGAATTGAAGAGCTTTACAACATTGCCAAAAGAAAGTTTGAAAGCTTTGTAAATACTGAAGTTGTGAAGGGCACTGATGAAAGGAAAGAAGAAAGCACAAGTTCTAAAAGAGCAGGTGACAAATTAGAAAAGAAGAGTAGTAAAAAGAAGAAATCTGAGCATAAGGTAGAGCAAGAGCAGAGTAAAGAGCAAGAGAAGAGTGAGCAATTTGATGATGATGTAGAAAAGATGCAAGCTCACACAGAACTTGCATTAGTAACTGAAGAAGAATCCATGGATGCATAGCCTCTAAGTGTCAAACAACCAATTGTTGATTTCAAGTCAGGATTACATGGGAAGACAACATATTGGGATATCAAGAGGTATGATGGTTCATCTGTGAGATTTGTGAGCTTTCTATAAATGGTTCATCACTTTGACAGAGAAGATATGGCGACTTTATGGAGGCTGTACAAAGAAAGGTTTGGTTATGATAGACCAAAACAAATCTATGATAGAGTCATCTGGGATTATTTGAAAGTGATGTTTGAACCACATCATGAGGATGAAGTATGGAAAAGTCTAAGGCACAACACAGTTCTAGAATGGAAAATTTATCAGAGTTGTGGAGTCATTATTTGGCTGCACATGGGCTAATAATCTACATGCTTGTAGAAAAGGACTATCCATTACAATATCACAAGGATATTTTACATCAGATGATGTATGGGAAGAGAAGACTCCAACTCCAGTATCCTTATGATGAAATGGCATATCAACTGCTCAAGAAATGAAAAAGTATCTAGGACCCAAGGACAAGAACTAGACTTAATTGTTTGGAAGCATCTTCTTAGTGTTTATTCAAGCTTAGATAGAAACTTGATGATTTTTGGAGAAAATATCAAGTTTAGGGGAGGATTGTTGGGTTTTAGAGCTGCTGCTACTTGTTTGGTTAAGACTGCTGATGGAAAATGCTCTAAGTCATTGTTGCTGCTAGTATTAAAGGTTACAACTGCTTGTGGATTTTACTACTGCTAGTGTTGCTGAAGATGTTCAAGAAAATACACCAAGTGGTTACTACTGCTAGACAACAAGTTACTACTGCTAGTTCAGAGTTACAACTGCTTTCAGAATTACAACTACTGATGAACTTGAAGAAAAATACTCTAGGTTTTTAAGTGCTGCTAGAAGAATAGTTAGTACTTCTTATGAGATAAACATGTATAGTCGGTTAGATAAATATAGAAAAGATTCTTTTAAGATTTATCTTGTATAGCAAGCAATTGTAAGCCGACTAAGACTCCTTAGTCTATAAAAGGAGGACCTAGGGCATAGAGATAGATACGATTGATTCACATGATTCTTTAAAAAACTTCAAGGTTGTAAACCCTAATACTTTAGAGTATTCGTATTATTAATAATATTGAAGTGATTTGTTTGATATTGATTGTTAAATTCTTCTTAAGATTAAAGTTTAGATTCCGCATAAACTTTAATATACTCAAGACAGTTTCTACATAAGTTGTATTGGATTTATTCAATATTACTTAACCTTTACAAGCTAAGGGAATTCGATCAAGTAGTCAACTGGGATCAACAGGATTGCACGAGATGGCTATGGCACTTTTTGAGTCGCAATACAAAGGTATTTTGTCGAAAGTAAAACCATAATCTTTGAGTTGTGTCCTCATCCATAGAACTTGGGCACAACACGCAAATAGAGACACATACTCGGCTTTTGTGGTTGATAATGCAGTACAATCTTGCTTTCTTGACGACTAGCCTACTAGCTTTTCCCCCAAAAATTGTGCTCCACCTGATGTACTTTATGCTATAACTTGAAAACCTGCATGGTCGGCGTCTGAAAATGCTATTAGTTTAAACTCGAAATCTTTCGGATACCAAAGTCCCATATTAATGGTTCTTCGTAGGTACCGAAAGATTCGTTTAACCTCTTGGAGGTGAAGTTCAGTAGGCCTTTCCTGAAAACGTGCTAATAAGCAAACAAAAAAATGAATGTCGGGTCGACTAGCAGTAAGGTACATGAGAGAACCAATGATGCTCTGATATTTCTTCGGATCGATGGGTTTCCCAAATAAATCAGCACCGATTTTTAGTGAAGTGGCCATTGGTGTACTAACAGAATCACAATTTTTGTTGGATTTTATAGATTTGATGAGACAAAACATGAAGAATGAAATATGAAGGACTTAAAACGACAAGAAGGAAAACTACAAAAAGATGGAGGATTTAGAAGATTCTTAGAAGAATATTTTGTTTTCTTATTGTATTAGGAATGTTTTCCTTTGTAAAACCAAGATGTTTCTATTATATAAAGAGACATAGGGGTGTTGAGTTTATTAAGTCTAGACAAGATGTAGTCGACTAAAGGTGTGTGTGTGTGTGTGTAACCTAGGCGTGTAGGTTATACAAAATGCCTAGATCTAGTGTTTGTAAAGGCTCAAGGATCTTATGATTCTTGTTAGATTAGTAACAGTTCTACACTTGATCAAGTAGAATTGGGCCTTATCGTGTATGAAATATTATGAAGAAAAACCTTGTTCATAATAACGTTAATTCTTGTTTGAATATTCCGCTTTCGTTATTATTGTTCCAAGATAATTTGAGGTCTAATAAACCTCGAGCTATAACGATCTATCAATTTTCCATACCATGTTTTTTCAAAATCTCAATTATATATTTAGCCTGATTAATAAAAATACCACGAGGGGACTGGTGTATTTGTAAACCAAGAAAGAATTTTAGTTCCCCCATCATGGACATTTCAAATTTGCTTTTCATGAGATTTTCAAAATGTTTTGAATGATTCGGATTAGTGGACCCAAAGATAATGTCATCCACATAAATCTGAACAATTAAAATATCATCTTTGTATTTTCTTGTAAACAAGGTAGGATCAACAGTTCCTTTGGTAAAATGGTTTTTGATCAGGAAAGATGATAGTTTGTCATACCACGCTCTTGGAGCTTGCTTTAAACCATAGATGGCTTTCTTCAGCTTGTAGACGTAGTCTGGATGTTCCTTGTCAACGAATCCTTCTGGCTGACTCACATACACTTCTTCTTTCAGAGTTCCATTCAAGAATGCAGTCTTGATGTCCATATGATATACTATGATGTTCATGTGAGCTGCATAGGCTAAGAAAATCCTGACTGCCTCAAGTCTGGCTACTGGCGCGAATGATTCCTCAAAATCTATCCTGTCTGAATCCTTTAGCCACTAGACGAGCTTTGTTGCGAATTACAGTCATTTCTTCATCCTTTTTGTTCTTCCATAACCATTTGAGATCAATGAAAAGTTTGTCAATTGGTCTTGGAACTAATTCCCAACTATCATGTAACTGGTATTGAAGAAGTTCTTCATGCATCGCTTCTATCCATGCGTTTTCTGCCATCGCCTCCCGAATGTTCTTTGGTTCTTTGAGGCTTATTGAGCAGATGTAAATGCACATTTCGGGGTCAGTGGCGAGCTGTTTTCTCGTCTGAACTGGCCTTGAAGGTTCACCAATAACTTATTTAATTAGATGGTCTTTTGTCCACTGGAGTGCAGAAGGGTACCTTGGGTTTAACGTATGCGTGTTAGATGGTTCTTGTAACCTTGAAGGTGATTCAGCAGAGTCTGTAGCAAACGGGTTTTCAAATACTTCTTCTTCTAATGCAACATCGTTTTGATTATGTGTTAGTTCTTCTTGAAATGGTGTGTTTTGATTTTGCTCATCAACTCTTGGTAGAACGATTTCAAGTACTGGAGTGTCTGGAGTAGATGTAGATGAGGTTGAGGGAGTTGGTGGGTCAGCTTTGATTGTAGTAGATGCATCTTGTGGTGGTGGTGGTTGATGGTTTTGAGCGGGTGCAGCGGAATGTTGTTGTGATGCATTTGTCGAAGTTCCACCATATTATTCATCAAACATTAACTCGAAGAAATTTTCCAGTTCTTGTTCTGAAGGGTTTTCAGTGGTTGTTGATTGAGCTACTTGAGGTACGAGTCCTGAACTAATGTGTCCAGGAGTCTGCGGGTTTGGTGCGGGTCCTAATCTGTTTTGATTAGAAGCTAATGGATTAAGCGCGGGTTCTAGAGCGAGTCTCTCAGAAGCCATTTGTGAAATCTCGTCAAACTTCACATTCATCGTCTCCATTATCTTCCTAGTTCTTCTTTTATACACCCGGAATGCCCTCGAGTTATCTGAGTATCCAATGAAAATTCCAATATCACCCTTAGCTTTCAGTTTCCCTAGATCTTCTCTGTCGTTCGTTGGATAGCACAAAGCGCCAAACACGTGAAGGTAAGAGATATCCGGTTTCCGATTGTTCACTAGCTCATATGGTGTTTTATTGAATCTTGGGTGGATTAGGGAACGGTTCTGAGTGAAACAAGCAGTGGCTACAACCTCAGCCCATAAAAATAATGGTACACTAGAATAAATTAGCATTGTGCGAGCAGCTTCCACAAGAGTTCGATTTCTTCTTTCAACTACCCCATTCTGCTGTGGAGTTCTTACAACTAATGTCTGATGTGTGATTCCAACATCTTCAAAATAAGTTCTTAACTCCTGATTGGTGAATTTTGTGCCGTTGTCTGTTCTTATGATCCTTACTGGAGCTTGTAGAAGAACTTGAATACGCTTCAGAAAGGTGATGATGTTGCCTGGTGCTTCATTTTTTGACCTCAGAAACTTAACCCATGTATATCTTGAATAGTCATCGACGATAACAAGAATATACTTCTTCCCATTTATGCTTTCAACTCTCATTGGGCCACATAAGTCCATGTGCAACATATGTAACTTTGCTTCAGAACTAGGTACGGTTTTAGGTTTATATGATGCCCTTTTGCTTTTGCCTAGTTCGCATGATGGACACAGGTGTTCCTTGGTGTATTTGAACTTAGGAAGTCCGTTCACGATGTTGTCTTTGGTTAATTTGTTGATGGTGTCGAAATTGAGATGGGATAATCTTCTATGCCACAGCCAGGACTTTGTTCCGCATGCTCTTGTCATAAGACATACTGGTGATGAAGAGGCCATTTGGTTGATGTCGATAGCATATAAGTTGGTGCCGCGATTCCCAGTTAAGTGATCACCGCCTTCCAAATTTCTTACGAAGCATGTGTTTCTCCTAAATGCAACCTCTAAATGTGCATCACAAAACTGCCAAACTGAAAACAAATTGTGTCCCAACCCTTCGACGTAGTAAACTCGAGTGATCAAATAATTCCCAAACTGAAGATCTCCATAACCCAGAATAGCTGCTACATGATCATTTCCAAAGCGTACAGTTCCCATGAATTTCCAGACGAAATTGATCAGCACCTTTAGATTCCCGGTCATGTGCATGGAGCAACCCGAGTCGACGATCCAAAGATATATTTCGATCACCTGCGAAGAACAAAAGAGTTTATATTTGGAAACCGTTTTGAATTTGGTTCCATGGGGTTAGGGGTAAAATCCGGATCACACTCATAGAAAGTTTATAGTGGTCCAATTTCAACAGCTTTCAATTTGCCATTCTGGAGTATGACCTTTCTACCCATTGGTTTCCATATACAATACTTAAGATAGTTACTAGGCATTTGACTACTAGTGGTTGACCTAAATCGTGCAATAAGTCTTCCTATTGATATGGATCTAGCACTAGTTCCTTTTGGAATGTTCTTCTTTTCAGGCGTAACAGGCACAGTTTTAGAAACATAATCATCACGAACATTATTAGATAAACATTTCTTGCACATTAAACAAACAGAGTCATTACATGCATTAGAAACAGTACTTTTGATATTTCATTCAGATGACATATGTCTCTTATTACAAAGCGGTAAATTCCTAGGGTTTTCTTCAACTTCTTCAACTTTATTCTGGCATCTAATCTTAGATACAGGCGAGACTCTATTGTTCTTTGTATTGCTCCTAGGCTGTAATCTGCTGCTCCTAGAGGTGCTTTCTAATCCTATAGAAGGTAAGGCACACGCATTAGGATTTATATTGTTGTACTTAGAAGTTGTTGTAGCATTCCTAGACTCTTTAGGATTATCTTTTACGCTCTAGTCGTTTGTCCCATATGTTTTAGATGTGGAGGCAGACGCAATAGTGGGACTAATCCTATAAAGGCCAGGTGTTATCACTTTTGGTGTTTCGACAACCGCTTTTCCTTTATCAACATTCTTTTCATTTTCATTGGAAAATGTTTGTGGAGTGACTGGTTTTGTCAAATCATTTTTCACATCGACTTTGGAACAAATTGAGAAATCGACATTTTTGGTTTAACAACCGGTTTTGAAGTATTTTGTTTGTCCAAAGTCGATGGTTTTGTAAACTTAGTATCCACCCCCTTCCCCTTTTGACTTTCCAGCTGAGCCCTCAAAAGATCATTTTGCTCTTTCATGTTCTTGTAGACACGCTCATACGAGAGTTTTTCATACATGCATTCCTCGGTTTTTCGATCAAGTTGTTTAAAATAGGACACATTTTCTTTTTCAAGTTTTACAAGAGCATTTTCGTATTTTGAAACAATTGCGGAGGTCTCAGCTCGCAGTCTTTCATCGCCTTCAACAGAATATGTTTGTAAAATGATGGACATAATATCAGTAGACAGAACTGCTTCGAAGAGAGATTCATTTATATTTTCCAAAATTTTCATGTTTTCAAGATTTTCATTAGCTTCCTTTACCAAGGATTTGTGGTCCTTGACGAATTCGGCTGTTTCTTTTAAAAATGCTTGATCAAAGTGAGTTACTTTAGCATTAATGGCGTTGATTTGAGGAGCAAATTCACTTTCAAGAATCTTTTTCAACTGTAAATGGACCGTTGAATTCCAATTGTTCTCAGTCAGTCTCATTTTAATTTCTAAAGTCGTTTTAAGTAGCCCAAGTCTAGTTTTAATATCATCAAGAAATCCTCTGGTAGCACTTGTATTAAAAGTGTTGTTTGAGGACATCTGTTGCATGTTTGAAAGAGATTTGGAAGCAACTAATGCTTTAGAAACTTGTTTTGAGATGCCTCAGTTTTTGGAAAACTCAGATGTTTGTTTTTGTGGAACAAAAGTAATTCCAGAAAGTTTGTTCAGTTTGTTGTAATCAATTGATTTCTGGTATGGATTCTTTTGTTTCATTTTGATTTGACTCTTTTCAGCAAGTTCTATCGTTTCCACATAATCACGAACAATAGGAGGATCTTGTTTGGCATATATAACATTTCCATTGTACAAAACATTCTGTTCTTTCTTAGCTTTCTTGAGATTGCAAGGAGTTATGTTACCTAGAGCCATTTTTTGTTTTGTATGGTAAATCGGATCAGTTTGACTAGTAATCATATGAATTGTTTGACTTGAATGACCCGTTTTAACCAGTAAGTTTTCTAGTTTTTCGATCATATGTTTTGACTCTATGATTTCATCCAAAATTTTATCTTCTTTATTTGCAAAGTCCTTTTTCAACTCATCCCGTTCTTTTTCAAGATTGATATAAGATGTTTTTTTGTTTTGAAGTTGGTTTGTTAAATCAGAAATTTCATGTTTTAAAGAGTTGATGGTTTTTGTTGAACTAATTTGAAGATCATCAAATTTGGTTTGCAATTGCCTATCTTTAACAAGTAACATCTTATAACCAATTTCAAATTCTGACTCGCGTTTTGTATCAATTTGAAAACTTTTTTCATTTTCCTTGTATCTCTCAAGCTCAGCGGTCAATTTTTCATTCGCGACCTTAACATCGCGATTGACCTTTTTCAGTTTCTCAATTTCAATGCTACATTTATTCAATAATGATTCAAATAGAGCACGTGTTTCCTCATCATTCTCAGCATGCTGTGAAACTGAGCCTCCACTATGATTCATATCTGGAGTTAATGGATGAATATTGCTACTACTCGACGTATCCAGGTATGTATCATAAGTGGGTGCTGGAGTTTCAGAATGCTGTTGCTCATGAGGAGACATATCAAATATATCATTATTGTGGCATGTATTGAAGATTGGTACCTCAGAGAGTGCACTGGTGTCATAAACAGGAGGTGTGTCAGAATCCGTGTCGTACTTAGCCTCCTGAAGATTTGCCATAAAGATGCAGTTTGCATTGATATCCTCTCGATCTTCCATTTCATCGATGAGAGCCATAAAATCATTTTCCTCAGCATTTAACTGAAACCCTGCATCTTCCTTCTGTGCCAACAACAACGCTTTCTGCAGATACATTGTATCCTTCTTTCTCGGCTTAGTAGGACAGTTCCTTGCAATATGACCTATACCTTGACAGTTGAAGCACTTCATCGGATTACCCTGATTCCCATTTCCATAATTCCCAACAACTGGATCTGCCACATTGCCAATCCGAATCTGATGCCCAACAGTCTGACCCCTCTGATTTCCAACAAACTGACCCATCTGATTCCCTGCATACTGACCTAACTGATTCCCTGCATACTGTCCTGCATTCTGCATATTCGGATTGCCCATGTGAAATCCATTAGCATATCCCTTCTGATTCCCAATAACTCCAACCATTTGTCCTCCTTGACCCATATTGAAACTCGGTTGAGCAATCTGCTTATTTCGAGTGTTCGATGAAATCCTTTGGTTGTTGTTTGTTGGTGTAGAATAGCGTCCTTGAAATGCCTTTGTCAGATAAGCAAATGCTTGTGTCAAAGCAGCAGTAGATTCATCATTGTCAGTGAACTCTGGTTCTTGGAATTGTGGATATTGTTATTGTGGAATAACATTTTGTTGTTGTGAGTAGAATTGTTGTTGTGGGATGACAGAAGTTTGGTGTGGAATGTATTATGGTTGCACATAGTTGTGAGTGGAGGATGATGAGGGTTGATGTGGTGTGTTCACTGGTAAAGGTGTTGGCGTGTTAGCAATGAATGTGAGAGGATCATGCTTTTTAGCTATTAATTCGGCCCTGACTTCATTTGCCTCAGCTTGGTTTTGCTTTAAGAATTCGTACAGCTGATCATAGTTAACTTCATGCAAGTTATTTGTCTGATAAACAATGGTGACGTATCTTCCCCATTTTGGTTGTAACTCGTTCAGAAACTTGGTGTTGTTAGCTATGTTCTTTTGTGTGAGGTTGTGTCTGGATAAGTCATTCATGATCTTACAGAACCTGTGATAGTACGATTCTATTGATTCACTAGCAATGGAAGTGAACTTGTGTAGTTCCTTGAGCAATTGTGTTTCCATTTCCTGCTTCCCGATGTCTGTCTCGTACATTAACCTCTTGACTATTTCCCAGACTACATGAGCTCTGCCTTCGCTATCCACAGTTGCATAAGTCATTTCAGGCAGACCAAGAACGACGAGATGAAACGCCTGATCATCATCTGCAATTTGTAGTTTGTCTTCCTCAGTGTACTCAGCCTCAGTCTGATCTCCAGGGTCTAGGACTTGTTGTGGTTTAAAGGGTCTTTCCAAAATGGATTTGACAAGAAGTTTTCCGGTTTGTTTGCTCTTAAGATAGCGCATCATACGACTAGCCCACTGTGAGTATCCACCCTTTGACAGCATGGGAGGACGGTTTTCAGCACCGGCTGCATGGATATCTTGCTGTGCTGCCATTAATGAAGGAATGTATGATAAAGTTGATCTTGGATCGGTTCAACGATGTAGGAGTTGTGTTTGTTGTAGGTTAATGCAAGTTGTTGTAGTGAAATTTTGGTCTTAAAACTTAAAATTGTCGATAACTTCCTTCCAGAGCGATTTCAGGTTTCAAAAATTTCATTACCTGACGAAGTGGGGTAACCTCACAATATTCAAGCTGTTCCGGTCTTTTTGACAAGTATTTCGCTAAAAACGGAGTTACGGTTCAAAAGTTATGGCCGTTTGAAGTTTTGTCGTAAAAAGTCAAACAAAAGTCAACTTTGAAGGTTCAATTGCGATAACACTGTTCACTTTGGTCCAATTTCGATAACTTTGACTGGTCCAATTTCGATAACTTTGACTGGTCCAATTTCGATAAGTACAATTGCGATAACAACAATTTCGATAGACACTTGGCAATTTCGATAAACCCTTGGAATTGCGATAAACCCTTGGCAATTTCGATAAACCCTTGGAATTCCGATAAACCCTAGGCAATTTCGATAACCACAATTTCGATAGCTATTTCGATAGCAATTTCGATAAACCCTTGGGCAATTGCGATAATATCTATCTAATTTGTACAAATTAGAAGATTTTTCCTTAGTCGAAGTATTCCACAAACTTATACAAGCAAGGGAATACTGAGTAATCGTTGGATCGTGAAGTAAACTTGTCCTTGATGAATTTCGATAACCAAATGCGATAAACCCTTAAGCTTCAATTGCGATGAACCCTTAAGTTGCAATTGCGATGAACCCTTAAGCTGCAATTGCGATGAACCCTTAAACTTCAATTTCGATAAACTCTCAAACCAATTGCGATAAAAGTACATAATTTTGAAGCTCAATATTACGACAAAGAACAAACTTCTAAACAGTTTCTTGCGACCAAAAACCTTCAAAAACACTTAAATAACAATAAAGTTGAGACCTTTAACGTTTATAATCAAATTTTGAGGAAATTCGATAAATAGCCCAAAAAAAATTTAAATCGATAAGAAACAATTTTTTGACTTTTTTGATGCCATTTTTTGCCAAAACTCACTAATAAGTAGTATAACTATAAGAAAGACAACAACTTTAACCAAGAAAACGTAAAAAATTGAAACTTTAAACGAAAAAGCTCACATTTTTATAGGAAAAACGCAACCTTTTCAAAGCTTCAACTCAAAAAACGAAACACAAATACTCCTAAATCATTGTTTGGCGATTGATACCACTTGTAGGACCTTATATATCAACTCTATCATGTATGTATTAAGCTCGTATGGTATGGTGACAACAAGATATGTATGTTAACTTAGAGCTAGAAAGTAGAGAGATGGAGGAGAGAAATCTTATTAAGAAAACACACACTTACACCTTGAAGCAAACCCTCAAATGAACACATTTGAGGGTATTGATAGTTCAATATAAGATGCCATAATGGGCTTGCTTATGGCTTGGATGGGTTTGGATTGGATTGGACTTTACATAAAAGCATCAACTAACATATAAATACTAACCTA
The DNA here is from genome assembly GCA_021014915.2 of Artemisia tridentata subsp. tridentata. Classification (NCBI taxonomy): domain Eukaryota; kingdom Viridiplantae; phylum Streptophyta; class Magnoliopsida; order Asterales; family Asteraceae; genus Artemisia; species Artemisia tridentata. The sequence continues at coordinate 69,549,454 of CP139504.1, read as the reverse complement.
TTAGATTAGTCCAACCCATGAGCCCATTGACTATTCAATTACTTATTTTATCACACGTTACAAAGTTCCTAATCTAGAATGACCAACACTTTCTACTAGGGCTAACACCATTGGGAAGGGATTCGCCGGAACCGGGTGAATAGTGCTCAGTTTGTCTATCAATAGTGAGTTATTTCTCTCTTACTCCCCACCCCTTTTAGACATATGTTATCTCTATGTTCTAAACTCTCTAACCTCAGATCTAAGGATCTTTCTATGTAGTCTTTCATTGTGATTCTCTAGATTCCTTCTAAAGGCGAGATCACAACCACTCGAAGACTTGCAAGCTCGTGATATGAGTTGCTAGGATTCTTTTTTTCTTCAAGATCACAGAAGTGCATCTTGTTGTTCTTTCTTCTTCTCAAGAGTGTTGTAGATGTGATGAGTCTTTAGGTGTAAAAGCACGTTGGTTCCTTTAGTTGAGTTGTGCTAGTTGTGTTGATTGGGTAGTGGTTCCTCCTTTGTAATGGAACCCGGTATCTAGCCTTGTATCGGATAAAGTGTAGGCGACGAAGGTTTGGCTGTACCTCGTGGAAGAGCTCGGTATTTAGCTTTGTACCGGATAAAGTGTAAGCGACGTTGTGAAGGCTTCTCCACCGGTGAAAGGAGTTTGTCTTGTGTAGTGTTTACGGAACTCTCGAGTTGGGTACTCGGGGAGTGGAGTAGGGCAAGGAAGGTGTCCTTGTAGCCGAACCACTATAAACACTTGTGTTATGGTAGTGTCTTTCTATCTTTCTCTTTTAGTATAGTTTATATGCTTACACAACTACCAATATCCAACGACACAAAACTAGATTGACATAAGTCGATATAAAAGTTTTAAAACGAAGTTTTAATCGGTAAAACTATTCAACTCCCCCTTCTAGTTTTCTACAATTGGTATCAGAGCTTCGTTACCAAGTTTCTTAGAGTATATTGTACTTTATAAACTTGATACGATCCATGTATGTTTTGAAAACTACAAAGAAGGAAAATCTTTTGTAAAAATTGACACCTAACTCATTTTTACAAAAATAATAACACTTTCTATACTTGGATATTGATAAAGTTGTTATTACATCTAAATGTTTCTAACATACCTTCTTTTAGAAATCTTCATGATGGGAAGCTCTTTAAAAGCTCATGAAGTATTTCTCATCTAGGAGTGCTTACACTCTCCAAGATAATATGGCAAAGGTATGTTTATTTTCCCTTTTTAAGTGTTACTTACTTGCGATTGAAAAGTGTTTATTTATATGGTACACACTTATTTGACATAATTGTATCTACATGATTTGTACTACAAAACTCTTTCGTACATTTATTTTCTTCAAAAGAGTCATATCAACACAAAAATCCTTTTAATCCAAATCACAAATCTCAAAAGTCTCTCTTGAATCATAAGGAATAGTATTCCATCTAAACTCCTCTCTCTTCATCCATTGCCCTATAAAAGGGTCAAATCAATGTAAGAAATGGCTTCTTACTCATACTCGTGACATTCATCTATTCTTGTCTCAAAACTTCTTCACGGCAAATAAATATTCTTTTATGTGTCTTTTTTACAACTTCATTGCCTGGAGCATCAAAGGAATTTCTCTCAACTGTATTTTCAAACACACAAGGTGTTTTTCAAATAAACCGAACTAATAATGGTGAAACTTGATTTATCGCAAACCATTTAACTTGTGGAATCTTATGTGGCATTAAGGGGTTGGCCTCACATGCCATAATGCGTTAAATGCATCCTCGCGTCGAAATTAACAAAATCAATGGTGTGCAAATATATCCATAAACATCAAAACTTCTTCTACGTCTGCTGTAATGCCGAATCCCTTCAACTTAAGGAGCCGGATCCCTTTCTCAAAGGATCTGGTGGAACCGGCAGTACAGAAAAACAGATTATATCACAGTCTACTTCATTCTTTCTATCCACTCATCCAAAATGAACAAAAACATACTGTTCTCTTAGGATCTAATCTTCCCTTAGTTCAACCCTTCAATCATCTTCTTAAGTGATTTTCCTTTTCTACATTGCTAAATTTAACTCTATAATGTATTTTCACAAATTAATTCAAGTAGGTATAGGTTAAATCATCCCTAAAGATTATGTTCTTACAAATTAGACATTAGGTTTGATATCCACATTAAAACATCTTACAACGAAAATTAAAAGGGAATTTAGCATTGTTAATACAAGTATGAAATTAAAAACTTTATACTAAAAATCAATTGATTGATTGTAATAAAGAGGAACATTTTTTTTACACATTTAGACATTAATTTGATCTGTCATAATGTTTAATCAACTTGTATAGGTCTCAAGATGCCGCACATTTATGATTTCGGTCATCATCCAACCAACGCCTGTATTCCAAAATTTTTGTTAGAACCTTACACACCTAGAGACTTCATTCCTGGATTCGAAAACCTTGAGTCACGTTATATTCTTGAAGGTCGGGTTTTTGAACCTCCTATAATTTTTCAAAGAGAAATTAAAAGAAGTTTTCATGCTATTAAATTTGACTGTCTACTTAAAATTAACGAACAAATTTGTCAACGATTCATTTTAGAATTCTTCCGCGACATTAGTATCGTATGCAACGCGGATCGATCCCTCTCACTTTGGTTTTGTATTCAAAACTATAAGTTCCTCATACCTCTTGAGGAGTTTACTCAAATTCTTGGGATTCCAACTCTCGGGCAATTTGGCTATACGAAAGAATTCTCTCTTCACTCTGTGAGTCAAGAAGAAGACGGTCCATATTACAAATTGGCCCCACCTGCAGAAGAATTAATTAATGTTCTCTGTAGCTCACCACGTGTCAGAGATCCTGAAAAAATCCGTATGCTCGAACTCCGTCACTACCTTCAACCCATGGCAGTTATTCTACGTGAAAATGTCTTGAGTCTATTAGGAGATCGTAAGTATTTGTCAGCTTGTTGTGCTCACATGCTTTACTACATTGAACTTCAACAACCGTACAATCTTGCCTACTTCTTCGCTAAGCGAATAGTACATCTTAAGGATAGTCTAAACAAACTTATTCCTTATGCGATGTTCCTGATGTGAGGGATGCGAACCTCTCAAAGGAAGTTTTACAATCCACTAGGCAGTGTACCTAACCGTTGTAGTGTAGTATAGGTAAGTCCGGAGGATTGATCGTTCTTTGGGGGAATAGTCTCGCAATAGTTGTGGGAAGGTCGAAGTGTATGTCGAGATAGGTCTAGAGGTGAGGGATGATTCTTTTTTGTGTTTTTATATTTTACGAAAGCAGGTAAAAATATCGGGTTTTGAAAGAGTGGGCGGAATTAGTTGCTAGTCAACTAACCCAAAACTACAATTAAACTAAAATTAAACTAAATATAAAGGAAGAGGTAAATTTGGTGGTAACTCTTATGATAGGAAATGAAGTATTTACTTAGACATCTTTACTCCCTAGTTATCTCCTACTGATTTGTCAAATTGTCGCATCCTTGTTTTAATTGAAGCGTTGTATTCCTTAATATTGGTCGTGGGGAGGTGCCGAAGTCCCAAACTCTATGAAAATTAGTCTCCCCTAAACTCCTTAAAGTCTATTAAGTTATCTAGGATCTACAAGCCGCAATTCACGCAATAAATACAACAAGGAAAACCAATAGTGCACTCTATGGTTGCATTTTATAAGACGTTCAGACTAATACATATAAGAACTTAGCCGGTTGAGGAGTGTGCAAATACTCATCATTTTACACCCATTAAAGACACAAAAAATGACCAAAAACACCCAAATAGATCAAATATATTGCAAATATTCGTGGTTTATGTTTTTATGTGTTTCAGGTACAAAAGGATTGAAAACAAGGCAAAACGGACAAAAACCGAGCACACGATTGGAAAGTTATGAAAAGCCGAGGACGGGGAAGAAATTTACAAGTTCGGACCAAGAAATTACCCAAGGGTCAAAAGTCAACCCTCAAGAATGTCAACTTGTCAAGATTGGCCCTTGGAAGTAATTTTGCAAAAATGACAAAGTTGATCCCTGGATTTTCAGAAATGACAACAATGGTCCCTAAACTTAAAACCTATTACAAATAAACACCTAAACCATTAAACTCTTTACCCTTTTAATCCTAAACCCAGCCCACACCAAATAAACCCAAGCCCAAATAAAATAAAACCCAAACCCGGCCTAGCTTCTTTTGAGTTAGCCAATACCACGTTTGACCTCAGTCAAACCTTCTTCTTCAATACCATTGCCCGCCAAACCATACCACGTCCCACTCCACCCTTATCCCTGACACAATCCACCCCCCCCCCTCCAAGCTTCCTCAATACTCTTCCTAACAAACCAAGAAACATTTAATGCTTCTTCCTCCCCTCAAGATAGCCAGTCAAGTGGTATTTTCCACTCACACCATTTTGGCGCCAAAACTGAAGATAAAGGGCTGAGATGATTTGAAGCATATCCAATGGTGGGATTTAATCAGGAGTTATCAGAGATGCTTTTGGGATGGCTATTTAAAGAAATGAAGACACCAAGATAGAGTTGTCCCTGCTTTTAGACCATTCATAGTGTAGAAAGTACTTATTGCTTATTTCAGTTTCAATTTAAGTTTTAATTGTCAATTCAAGTTTGTTTAAGTTCATTTATCTTTAATCCATCAAGTATTGTATCATTTTCTGAAGTTAATGAAATTTCAATTTTAAAAGTCTACTGGTAATTCGAATTAAGTTATTTGGTGTTTGCAAAAGCTTATTTTCTGTTTGAATAAGTTCATATAAGCTTGATATAGCTTATTGTGAGCTTATGATAGGGTAACTCAGTCCTAATCTCAATCTTACTCAAAAAGTCAATGAAAGTAAAAGTTTCAGTCAAATAAGCAATTTGGTGGAATTAAGCTGGAGTGGATAAGCTGAGTGGTGTTTAGCTTGGTTTTGACAAGCTAGTTGTGTTCTGATCATTAGTTCCACTGTTTCATAACCTCACAGTTGTAAGCATTTTCCAAATTTTTGCATTATTTCCTATTTCACTGTTACATAGCTTATTTTATCTTATTATAGTAATTTTCTGCTTATTAGTAGTCTATAATTGTATTTCATTAGTTTTATCAGTGTTTAATATCCTTTGCTTAATTTTGCTCAAAAATCTCATAAAAAGCCAAAAATAGCTTATATAAAGGACAGCTTATTAGGTTGCTTAATTTCCATTCAAAGTCACTATTTAAAGCTTATTATACTTAGTGGTCATCCTAGAATCCAAAACCTAGCTTTAAATCATCTGTTTCCTTTAAAAATCCATAACAGCCCTTCATTAAGGACTGTTTGGCAACATGGGTCAAATGGGTCATTTGGGTTAGTTACTGTTCATTTACCTATTGCTTAACTTTAATCTTGCTTAAAATATCTGGTAATAGCTGTTTGTTTGGTGTTTTGAGCTGATTTAGAGCTTTTGATAGAATTCAGTTGGATTCTATAGTTTAAGCTTGAAATTTGCTCATAACTGCTTATCTTAGAGATAAGCAGATTAAGTGTTTAATTTTGTTGTTTTTAAGTCCATATTAGTACATTAAGTGGATGCATAAGAGTTGAATTAGTTTCATTAAAGAATTGAGGCCTTGTGTTCAAAAACACAAGTCTGCACAACCAAATCCATATATGCAGTCTGCACAATTTTTCTAGACCCATTATAAGTGCTTAATTGTTCTACTCAATGCCTGATTTTCAGTAATCTAGTAGTTTGCTAGGTGATCTTTGCTTATTCTCAATTCCAGTCCTAAGCTTGGCTTATTTAAGCTTAAATCTAAGCTATTAAGTTGACTGATCAACTCAACTTAAACCTGAGTCATCATAGTTTAAGTGAGTGGACTGAGCCAACTTCTCAGCTTATTCATAAGCCCTAAATAAGCTCACCTTGGTCTGATTTTTGGTTTATGTGACCCTCACTTGGTCAGCTTTAAGTGTAATCAGCTTTTGTGGTATTGTTTATTAGTCAGAGCTTAATTTTTAAGCCCAAAACTTGCCTAGTGGACTGATATACCCTTAGCACCACAGCAGACCTCAGTAGAATTTTTGCTTATTTGATTTGATCAAGTGCTTATTTGTCTGTTCTTGTGCTTTTTTAGTTTTCAATCTAGCTTATTGTTGGTTGTTAAAGCTAGTTTTAGTTTGCCTTTAGCTTATTTATAAGCTTATTAGTCCTTTTGTCCATAGCCTTGGGCTATTTCTTTTTTAGCCAACTGATTAGCTTTCCATAAGCTCATTTTGAGCTTAATTTGGGTTTTCAAAAATATTGACTTTTTTAAAGTTGCTTATAATCAGCTTATTAATAACTTTGTTTTTGGAAGTTTTTCAAAAAAATAAAAAAAACTGGGAATTGGGGAAGTCAAGGGTCGAACCCTCGACCTCAACCAACCTCAACTAGTTTAACACAACACCCCAACCACTAGCGCCCTTGGGTCTTTTCTGTTAGACCCATCCCACTTAATTCTTTTATCCCTTGTTCGTTCCCTTTAGCTTATAAGCTCTTTTCAGCTTTTTTCAGCTTATCTGGATAAGCTGGCATCTCATTTATATTTTTCCTAGGACTGTTATAGCTTAAAGTAATTTTAGAAAAAGTCTCAGAATTTTTAGAACAGTTTTATTATTTTTTATGTATTTTTCTTTTTAAAACAATTTTTAATTCATAATAAAAAATATAAAAATCAAAAAAATATAAATCTTTTTTCTAAAATTTTCTTTTGTCAATTAGAATCTAAGAAAAATAGATTTGGGTCCTTAGAGTTAATATTTTATCAATTTGACGTTTTAGGCTCGGGTTTTCCCGGTTTAAGCGCGTTTTTAGATTTTCTTTACGTTTTTGGCCTTAAGTGTTTTATATTAATTTTTGCCTTAGTTATATTAATTGTTTCTAGTAATGTTTCATAATTTTAGTTCATAAATCCAAGAATCTCTTTTATATCTATTCACGACACGTTTCACGATCCTGATTTCACAAATTCCATTCAACTTCGTTGGGGAAACGACTCGGGTTACACATACTTCACTTGTGTTTCCTTTGGAAATAAAATACACGTTGATTTCGACGAATCACCGGTTTTCTTATCCTGACATGAGGCAATCAATTAAACAAGAGACGACAAATCAATTATCAATAACTAGGTTTCATTAGATCTAAGCAGACACTTAATAACTTAAGCTAGCATGATAAAGTAAAGAGAAGATAAACACATAATCAACAATACCTAGACACATCGAATGATCAAAGGAATAACTTATCTCTATTGAAACATGAAGTTCAAAGGCTGTAAAAGCCTTACAAAAGCTGTAAAATTCATCAAGGGTTTGCCTCTCCAAAGTGTTACACGAATTATGAAAAACATGTGAAAGTATATATAGATTTACAATTGTGACGACGTCACTTGCAATTAGGGTTTCGTCTTCTCCAAGTCGCCGTTGTGACTAAGTCGCTTAGGAACTCTGACGCCGTCATGTGCTGTCTGACGCCGTCCCTTTGTAAATGTTCTGGGCCGTCTATTATTAACTTTGTATGAAATCTTGGTCTTCAAATACACCTGACGCCATCAGGTTATAAAGTATTCAAATTTGTCTGAGGCGTCGCTTGTTAATTCTGAGCAAAAAATCCATCTTCAGTTGCAAGTGACGGCGTCACGTTGTAGCTTATGACGCCGTCAGATCTCCTTATCTGACAGAATTTGCGACTTCGCCATTTTCTTCACTTTTTCGTCGATTCTAGCCCAAAACATGCCGAATTCTAGATTTTTCGTCCCAAGTACCTAAAATGCAAAAAGAAACGATTTAGGGCAATATTTAATCATATAAACACGATTTTGGCCTTAAATGACCCCTTAAAAAGGTACCAAATAATTCCTCATCAGTTCCTAACTCATCTATATCGTCATTTCATAACTACTTACCCGTATCTTCTAAACCCTCAAAACTATCTTGTCGACAAGGTAATGGAACCCAGTTACACTTAACATCGTTTCTCATCCCCTAATCATCTATCAATCTTACCCTCCTCAAAAATTCCAAAGGCAATAAATGATGAATGGAGCAACTCAAGATTGAAGAGAGTCTAAAGGATAAATGTGATTTGGAGAAACATGGTTGTTATTTTAATATTATCTACGTGTAAGAACTTTGATTTTTTCCTTAAACCTTTATGGTCATATTTTCTATGTCTTCCACTATGTATCATATTTGATCAAATATTGTACTTGACATCTTTTGTTTGCTTACATGTGTTTCTTACATGCTCTACTTGTTATACCAGACTTGTATCTATGTATGATTGTTGCTTGAATTACTAGAGATTATATTTGATAAGTGTGGAGAGTTTGGCGAGCCCACTGTAAACAATTATGTTTTAGAAACTAGATCCCTTAGGTATAACAGGCCGGATCCCTTTTTGAATGGATCCGGCAGATCCGGCGAAACAGAAAGAATTTTATACCACTTCTTATCACCCTCAACCATCCAAACCTTATTACACTAGTTATCCATATCCTATTAGTCATATTTTAGCTAATCATGAGGTTAGTAGCTCTTTTGATCTCTTAGGAATAACTCAAGTTTCTTCCGAGATGTTTATGCTTTATCATCTCCTAGATAATCACCATTTTTTAGTCCCACTTCTTGCATCACCTTTCTCTAAACATAATACACTTACTACCACAATAAATAATTTTTTCACAAATTTATTTCAACCATTTCTATCTCAAAATGCTCTAAAACTAATCTTTTAATTCTTATAATTTTTAAAGAATTTTTAAATTTTCCATTTCACCTTACCTTGTATCCTACAATCATTAAACACCTAGTGATATGATTATCTTCACCTTTAATCACTTATTTGTCTTCTTTGGCCTTCCTTCTTCTCTCTAAAGTCCATTAATGGCAACCCCTCATCATTAGTCTTAAAGCACTTAGTATTTCCTCATTTAAGACAACTTCTCACACTCATTACAATAAGAAACATAGGTATGCAATAGCCAGATCCTAATCATTTTTCCCTCTCATCTGATCTGTTAACCGGATCCCTCGGCTAAAGCTAGCCGGATCCCTTTTGTAAAGGATCCAGTGGATCCGGGCAAACAGACACTAGTATAATCACTTATAGCCTTCCAAAACTCAACTTTACCCATTCCAACATGTTGGGAACACATTTTTTTAGTATCAAGTCTTGGTCAATCATTTGTAATAGGATGCTAAGTTTAAGGCCTTTAAGTTTGTTATTGATGCCTCGGCCCTTGTAGAAGGTCCATGGGCCGTGGCCTAGTATTTAATTTCTAGAAAGAATGCTTAAGGTGATGCCTTAGCTAAGCATCACCTATATATACTCATGTAACATACTCTTTATATTGTTAGTTATTTCACTAATGCAAGTTACCTTTTGTTATTCTCTCGTGTGTTATAATCCGACCATTCTCTTCATCTCTTTCTCTCATCTTTATTACTCTTATACTTGTGTTATATAATTAAGGTGACCTAACAAGTGGTATCATTCACCCAAAGATCATTGAGTTGTGTGTTTAAGAGTTGTTTGTAGTTTCTTCTTAATTTACGAGTTGATTTTGTGGTTATTTAGTGACAAAATCTCATTTCTAGCACTTCTCCTTTGCGCTTGTAAAGTGTTATGGTTTCTATAGTGTTTAGACGTTTGATTCATAGTCCAAAGTTTGCATATTTTTCGATTTACACTAGTTTAACATTCGGTTTACTTATTTCCACTTCATCGAAATTGCTCAAATTTTGTTTAAAACGTTAAAGCTTGAAACTTTCTTATCATTTCAGTGTTTTTAAACGATTTTATCCAAAGAAACTCAGTTTGAACATCGTTTTTTATTGAAAGAAAGTGTTTTGATAAAACTGTTTTTCTATCGGAATTGGAAAAGATGGTTTATCGGAATTGGAAAAGAGGGTTTATCGCAATTGGACAAAAGGGTTTATCGGAATTGGACAATAAGGGTTTATCGGAATTGAAGAACAAGGGTTTATCGGAATTGTTTACTCAGTAGATTCCTTGCTTGTACAAGCTTATGAAAATACTTCGACTTTGTGGAAATCTCCAATATTGTATAAGTTAGTGAGAAATCATCGGAATTGCCAAGTTCCATCGCAATTCAGATAATTTTTCGAAATTGCAAAGTTCTGTCGCAATTGCAAAGTCCATCGCAATTCCCAAGCTCCATCGAAATTGAAAAGTCCATCGCAATTCAGCTATCTTTGTCGGAATTAGATAAATCCATCGCAATTGTAACTTTGTCGCAATTCAGTGAACTCGTCGCAATTGGCAAACTGTGAACAGTGTTTGTCGGAATTGAATGTGAACAGTATTTGTCGGAATTGGAAGTGAACAGTAATCATCTTAATTCCAACTTAACCAATACCAAACTTTATAACTCACAACACACTTCTCAATTGTCTACAAGATCCATAACAACACAAGTTAACTAATCATAATCATGTCTCAACCACCTTATTTCAACTACTATCAACAGCAGTATCCTCAGCAACCGCAGTATCCTCAACAACAACTATTCATGCAACAACATCAATTCTTTCCACAGCAACAATCCCCTCAACAACAACCATATCAACAACAACCAATGCAATCCTTCCCACTTCCTGCAAAACAACCACATTGGTTTGATCAAATGTGTGAGGCCATCAGCAGTCAACTATCAAGACATGAAGCTGGATCACTTGACACACCTCCTATGCTCACTCCTGGTAATTATGTTCAATGGGCAAGTCGATTCTTAAGGTTCATGGAACTCAAGAAACCATATGGCAAATATATGAAAAAGGCTATAATTGAAGGTCCATTCTAAATGCCAACTACAACGGTTCCTGGAGATCCAACTGCTATTCCTCCAAGACCTGACACCGTGCTCCCTGTTCCTGAAGCTCAACTTACTACAGAGCAAATACTTTATCGTGAAGCAAATGAACTTGCAATGTCTTACATTCTTCAGGGAATACCTAATCCAATTTTCCGAAGCATTGATGCTTAAAAAACAGCTAAGGATATGTGGGAACATGTTCATCTCTTAATGGAAGGCACTGAACTGAACCAAGAAGACATGGAATCCAAAGTCTACCTCGAATATACAATGTTCATGATTGAATCAGGGGAGTCACTAGAGTCTTATTACCATCGGTTCATGTTAGGAATTAAATGTTGAAGACTTAGTTTTGACTTAGTACTGCTGAAGATAACACTAACAGTACAAACTGCTAGTGTAAGTTCAAGACTGTTGAAGACAACTAACAGTACAAACTGCTAAGTTAGTACTGCTAGTATAGAAGACTGCTGTATGAAGATACTGCTTTAGAAGACATGTAGAAGGATAAGTATGGAAAAGATTGTATGTATATCTTGTTTAGTTAGAATTATACGGATAGATACTTATCTTTTAAAGGACTCCTTGTGCTATAAAAGGAGGTCCTAGGTTAGATGTTGATATACGTTTTTGTTAAGATTCAAGGTTTTGTAACGCTAGTGATATCTGAGATCACTCGTATTATATCTAATAATATTGAATCGTTTGGAGTTATACATTGTCCATTACTGTTACATTAAACCAATCTTCTAAGTATTATCAAGTAGATTCCGCATACTTGTTAATATAAACTCAAAGTATCCTCAACACAGTCTAAGTGTGTTATAGATCCTCTCAAGTGGTATCAGAGCCAAGTTGATACTTTGATTTAGAAGAAAAACTCTTTATTCCTTAAAGACAATGGACATGGAAACAACACAGACCAACATGGCTGCAAAGTTGCCTATGCTGAAGCAGAATGATTTCGAGATGTGGAGGCTTCGAATAGAACAGTACTTCCAAGTGCAGGACTATGCACTCTGGGAGATCATTAAAAATGGAAACTCCTTTAAACCATCAACAACTATAACAACAGTTGATGGTGAGGAAAAGACAACTGTGAATACCTCTCCAGTTACTGTAGAAGATAAGCTGCAAAAGAAGAATGATGTCAAAGCTAGGAGTTTGTTGATGATGACCATCCCCAATGATCAGCTCCTAACATTCAACAAATACAAGGATGGAAAATCCTTGTTTGAAGCAATCACTACTCGGTATGGTGGTAACGAAGCCACCAAGAAGATCCAAAAGACCCTGCTGAAGCAAAACTTTGAGAACTTCAGTGCTTCAAGCAATGAGTCTTTAGATCACATGTTTAATAGATTGCAGAAGATTGTCAGCCAACTTGTTGTGCTTGGAGTTGAGATCCCTCAAGAAGATCTGAATTCCAAATTCTTAAGGAGTTTACCTGCTGAATGGTATACTCATGTGGTGGTCTGGAAGAATAAGCCAGAAATCGATACCATGAGCCTCAATGATCTATACAACAATTTTAAGATTGTTGAAAAGGAAGTGAAGAAATCTGGAGGTTAAAGTTCAAGCTCAAGCTCTGGAAATATGGCTTTTGTGTCATCTCCCAGCAGCACCAGTCCAGAAGAGGCGAAAGTGGCTTCAGGAGTTAGTACTGCTAACCCTAGTGTTAGTACTGCTAGTTCATCAACTATTACTGCATGTATTAGTGATACTACCTTTTATGCATTCTTGACCAGCCAATCCAATGGGTCTATGCTGTCACATGAAGATCTAGAGCAGATTGATGAAGATGACTTGGGAGAGATGGATCTAAAGTGGCAGGTTTCACTTCTTAGCATAAGGGCTTCAAGGAGGATGGTTTCCAGCAGCATACAAGTCATTTCCAAGGGATAATTCACTCTAATCACTACATAAGTTTTAGTATTTCATATTACATTTTTGTATTTAATTCCATGTCTTCATTCATGATGTTAAACATTGAATTTTCTGCATGCTTTAATATGAGAGGCTAAACACCTTTGGTGTTAGGCAAGTTATGAAATTGTTAATGTTATGATATTGTTTTCTCATTCTATATCACTTTATATGTATACTTTCTTTGCTTAGTTTGGGACACCCTTGTTATGGTAGCTTGAAAGTTTGGGTAGTATCTAGGAAGCTAGGAGAATTGACCATAGGACCCTAGTGAATCAGGTTGCGAGTAGTGGTAAGAATTGACCATAGGATGACCACTACCTTGCGTGCGAATTATACTAAATGATCACCTTCCAAACGGAAAAGCTTAAGAAGTTAGGGGGACCTAAGATCCGAAAGGCCGGGTTCCGTTGAATAAGTCTAGATCGTAGCGGAACTTAATGACTCTTCCATTTCGTAAACCCTTGAACTCTTGTAATCATTAGGTTACGGAATAGGACGTTATTGAAGATAGGACTAGACGAATTGACCAACTGAGTCTAGTTGACTTAAACGCACATGTGGAGAGATAGGAAACATTAATTAGAAAACGTAATCATAGCTTAACAAGATTAGTAACTAGGCTAGTATATTTCTCCCAATTGATATCTTTCCACGTTTTAATTGTTTTTATTTTACTTTCATTTCTTTAGTTTAATTAATCTAATCATAAAATCCCCTTTAAAACCAGTGACACTATAACTTAAATTAGATCTACACGCATAGCTCTTGGGACGACATCGGCTTTACCGAATACTACACTACACACGACCAGGTACACTGCTCGTTAGTGCATTAGGTAGACCATAGGTAGACGAGAACTTTAAAAATATAAAACCTGGTCAGAAATCCTGCATCAGATACCAACCAATAATAAGTTTGTAATTTAAAATGTACCATATCTCTTTCTCTTGTGATAGAATTTACACATACTTAAACAAACATTCTTCATTTGAAAAAAAAAAAAAAAAAAAAAAAAAAAAAAAAAAAAAAACAATTCATTCAAATTTAGAAAACTTGATGAAAGTTGTGCAGTACTTTATTAGCGTCTTCACTTTTTTCGAGTACTATGATAATTCTTTGCTTACAATGTTGCGAGTAAATAAAAACATTAGGTGTTGTTTGTGTAACACCCCCAATTTCGTGATACGCAGCGGAATTCAAACTGGGTGTTACTCGACGGCACAACAGTTATAATAATAGAAAACGATATCTAATTGAGTCGTTTTAAAAGTTTTATCATTCGAATATCAGAGTTTACAAAATTAGGTCCCAGTAGTTTTACAGTTTGTTAAATAAGTTTCAAATGATAATTAGATTTTAGCCTTCTATCAGTATCCGTGCCCCTCCGTGCCATCCTCGTTCATTATGGACCTGAGATAAACATGCTAAAAGTGTCAACACAAAGGTTGATGAGTTCATAAAGTTTATAAATAAAACAGTTGATTTCAATAGTTTCAAGTTTAATAAGCAATGGCCACATTGTATCTCCCATAAATTCAGTGACAATGGGCCACGTTTTAGCTCCCATAAATTCAGTGACAATGGGCCACTTTGTAGCTCCTATAGTCCATTTGTAAAATAATCAGATTAACACAAGTTTCAAGTTTATTTGACAGTGGGCTACGTTGTTGCACCCATAAATTCTGTAGTGGTAGTACCGTATCATTACAGTACCATAATATTGCTATAAGCCTCATGACACGCAAACGTTAACAGTAGGAGATCACAAGAGGGATGTAAATTACTAACATAATTATATATAGTAATAATGCCCTCGGGTAGGAGCTTGCCATTCTCCTATTTAGTCTCAAATAAAGTGCATTTGTCTATCAATTCGGCTAGCATTATAGCTATCTATCCGGCTAGTACAAATGGGTCGTCAACCTCCAATAGATCTATTCACTATATTCGCGTTCACTCGCAAGTGATTAATGGCTCATGATATGAGGGTCTTTTTAGTGGCAACAGTGTAAACTTAGGCAATATCAATCAGGATAGTATACAGAAAAATACTTGTGTTTAGGTTTGTAGCATGTAGCTCCCCACAAGTTTGGAAAACGTATAAAGGTGGGATTATGAACTCACAGTAATATATAAAAGTTTAGAGTACTTGTGAAAGTAAAAGCAAGTAGTTGAGCATGTATCTCCCCCAAAGATAGTACGAAATAATTTAAAATAGGGGCCATGAACTCACCTTGGTGATACAGTAGTCTGGTTGGAAAACTAATCAAGTTTTGAGAATAAACTGCTCGGATATGCGACCTAAGTGGATATGTCAAGTCTCAGTATATTTGTTTATGTTCAAGACTTTATTAAATAAAGTGTAGTGTTATATTAGTCGTACAACATGTGTTTTGTTGGTAACTTATGTGTTGGACCTTTGGGTGAGTTTAGTATAGCATGCATCGTTGAGATGATAAGATTTATAGTTTACAAGTTCCTCCAAAAGTTATCGGATGATAAATCATAGTTCATCCTTAAAGTTCGATTGATCGATTGTTAACGAAATAGAAATATCCCGTATATTAATTTTAATCAAAACCGAGTCGATACATATTAAAAGTGTATTTTCGTAATCATGTGTAAAATGTTACACTTATAGTTTCAAGTATTGACGGTTCATACCCTTGAACTTTCATAAAATGACAACTTTTACCCCTGAACTTTCAAAAGTGCCACTTTATACCCTTAACTATGAGTCGTTCATAATTTCAGCCCTTATTATATATAACTTATCAAAATTGACAGTTTTGGCCGAAAACTCCAGGTTTCAAAATGTTAGAGTTTTCACCCTCAAGTATTTTAGTCGTTACGTCCGTAGCCCTTATTTCATTTTAGTTGCGATTTAAGTCTAGAGATGGGTGTGGTTCATTACGGCTTGTTAATTTAAGTTGTATTAAGTTTGCAAATAAGTTGTTAACAGCTTAATAGCTTATATTCTTAGTTTATGGTTTTAAAACAATCAAAAAGGGTGTGTTGGGTTCTAGGTCGAGACACCAAAAGGAACAAAGAAAATAAACGAGGCCCAATGATCTTTTGACAACATTTCTATGGTTTTGTAAACTTTGTTAGGAGTTTATTAAAGTGGCTAAATCTCGTAGCTTAAAGCTTTTAGCTTATGGGCTATTTAATTCATCGAAGAGGGGTGTTTCGCTTGTTCTCGGTAAAGAAAGAAAAGAAAAAGAAACGAGATCTGACCTTTAAAACTTTATGGAATTATTTCTATAGCATATTAACAGGTTATGTAGCTTATTTAAAAGTCTTATTAAAATGTTCAAGGCTTATAGTTTAGAGTATAGCAAAAACATATGGTATAAAGGGTGTTTGGTTTTGTACTCGCGACCATCAAAAGAACAAAAATATTGACCGAGGCCAATAGAGTTTTAACCAGGATCTTGGGGGCTTTATGTAGCCTCCTGGAAGCTTGTTAAAAGGGCTTATTGGCTGGGCTTATAAGCCTTGGCTTATGGTGGAAAAGTATGGCTCAAAAGGGGTGCTTGGGTGTTCTAGTTTGCGATATACCAAAAAGAAACACAAAAAATAAACGAGGCATGTACAACTTTTGACCAGGTTTTTGGGGCTTTGTAAAGTCACTTAGGAGCTTATTAGGATAGCTTAATATCTCAGCTTATAGCTTTTAGCTTGTGGGTTAAAACTTGGGTCCAAAAGGGGTGTTTGGTGTGTTTATCGACCAGAAAGAAAAAGAAAAGAAATGGAAGTTAAACCTTAAAACTTATGGGCTTATTTTTGTGGCTTTTCAATATGTAAACTAGCTTATCTAGATGACTTAATGAGGTATATCAAAGCTTTAAAGTGTAAAACAACCTTATAACCTATTAAAGGTGTTTGTTTGTTACTGGTAAAAACAGAAAGATGGAAAACATAGCTTTTGGTCTTGGCCTTCATTTGAGACTTAATTAGCATTATTTTTAAGTGTGTTTAAGACTTATGAAAGGAATTGAAAAGTTCTTAAAGGACTTACAACTTATGGTACTCGATTAGAAATAAAAACGCTAGATGGCCTCTAAAATGGAACCAAGCTTTCCAAGGCTTCTAGTCTCTTGTACAAACTTTCCTTCATCCTTCTTAGACTTGTCTTACAGTAAGTAAATGTGTGTGGGGGTGTTTTGTGTTCGAAAACAATGGGTGAGAAGAAAATGTTATGTTCAATCGATTTATATAGGCCAAGAGTTAGGGTTTCATTCAATGTATTTTGTCACTTGTATGGTTTTGTCAAGATGATAAGGGACATGGTGAGGTGTTCCTAAAATTTTGCAAGGTTAGTGTTCATGGTGAATACTTGTCCCATTTCAAGCCTCTTAGTTCGAGTGGTAAAAAAGAAAAACACATATGTGCATATTTGTTCGGTTTTATCGCCACAAAAGTGAGGAATTCTAGAAGGCAAGATGAAGTGTTTACCTTGTGTTCATACATGATTTTCTAGTTAGTTTAAAACTAGTTTAGGGCTTATTTGGTTTAGGTTTTGATTCGATTCGAACTAGAAAGGATCAAGGGTGGCGTTTTAGGCTTAAGATACTTGTACCTAGGCTATAATATGTTGTGCTTGAGGTTTAGAAGTATAGTAACCTTAGTTGGAGTCCTTTAGTTAGGTTTAGTTATGTTTAGTTAGGTTCAGAATAATAAAAGTATAGATATAGGTTTCATGCTTTGAGCACTTGTACTACAAGCATTAGGGACTTGTACTTTAAGTTTGTAAATTATAAGAAAATCCAATTTAAGGCGTGTGCATTAAGGAATTGTATTAGGTGCTTTACAATGGGCACAATAAAGTTTATAATAGATTTTATATTAATAATTAGTTTCCATGCATTAAGGACTTGTACATGTGTAAGAAAGACCTGTACATTTATATTTTATAGAAATCATGTACACATTAATTAGGGTTTGTGATTTTATTACATAAAATCATAGAATTGTGAATTTAGGGCTTATAACGGGAAGTAAAGTATAGTTTAGGTTTCCGTGCTTTAAGGGCTTGTACATTAGCTTTTGGGTTTTGTACTTTAGAGTTTGCACTTTAGGGGTCCTCAGTGCACTTTAGGGGTCATAGTGCATGTTGGGAATTATATTTTCATAGATTTGATGATCACAGAACAAGAAGAATGAAACATTAATTCTGGTTGCAGGAGTGGTTAATTCTGGTGATTACCCAGTTAAGTCTGGTGGTTAAGTCTCCTAGTTAAGTCTCCCAGTTAAGTCTGGCAGTTAAGTCTGGTGATTACACAGTTAAGTCTTCTAGTGTATCAGGTGCTGCTATGAGTCATACTACTGCTGGATGGATAAGGATGAAGAAGATAATATCTAGATATTTGTTCAGTCAACAAAGTTGTAAACAAAGATACAAGTTGTATCTTAATGACTGACATACACAAGCAAGTAGTAGATAAGACTTATCAACTTTGTAATGATCTCCTTTGTTCTATAAAAAGGAGATCATAGCTTAGATACTTAGTATGTTTTATGTAGTGTTCTAGTGTGCTTAGAATTTAAACACCAAAGGGTGTCAATATGTAAAACATCAAAAGAGTGTGTGTGGGAACATCAGACAAGGGGTCTGATGTTGATTAGGTTTGTTTAGCCTCAAGGTAATCAAGGTTTTCCTTGATCCCTGTTATTGTTGTAGAGTAACCGTGCTATATTTGATCACATAGCATTGGGGCTGAGTTTAATAACAAACAAGAGAAGTTGGCAAAACCTTGTTGTGATAGTATTGTATTCTTTCATTTGAATATTCCGCCAATATTATCATCGTCCTTATCATAGTTAAAATCCTAGATCAAGGTCTAACAGCCTTGAGCCCATAAACGGTCACAAAACTTATTGTTAGTTAGATAGTCTAAAATAAGTTTTCACAGTTGGTATCAGAGCGGGGGGCTCTCGATCTAGGAAAATAAAAGGTTTTAGCTAAAGAAAGAAGAAAAATTCGTTTTGCTTAAAATTTTCAAAACTGTTTCAAAAGCAGTTAAGGTATGAATTTTTGGTTTTCTTTCTTAGTTTACACACACAAGGGGGAAGAATCACACACAAAAGAGAGTTGGTTCTTAAAAGATAAAAGGCTTATTTTTTATTTATTTGGCGAAGAAAATTATTTGTTGCTTATTTGAAGATGAAGTGGAATTTTTCAAAGTTGTGTTTTATCATACCTTTTGAAAGAAGGTAACTTGTTCGTTCGTTCAAGTGACTACGAAATGACAAACACTTAAAGGAGATACGTTGTAGTACTCAGTGTCTCATAGAAGATGAGTTTATTGTCATGAGATTGAGGTCTCTTAATACATGGGTATTTGTTCGAAGTCAGTTTTAGTACAAGACATAAGTCACAGGATTGGTTTATTCTCTTTCATCATCAAGTTACTAATGGTTGGTTTTTCTTCATCAATCATAAAAGCCTACAGAATTGGAGATTCGAATGGTTAACATATGGGTTTCAGGGGAAGCTTAAATGTTCAGATGTATAACCATTTATTATATTTGTGCATCACCACAGGGAAAGTTATTGATTCTTACTACTATTGATTTGTATTACTACTAATGGTTTAGATTTTTACTGTCTCAAGTTCATTTTTAGTGCGGAAAACTTAATGGAGGGTAATTTGAGACATTAGAAGGATGAATTAGATGTTTAGTATTAGTTCGAAGTTGTAAAGATCATATTTGTAATATTTTCTATTTGTTGATAACAAAAAGGGGAAGAGATGTGGTGGATAGCATAGATTAAGGGGAAGACAGTATGGTTTCATTCATGGTGAGATTTAATTATCTCAATTTCTCTACTTCGTCTAGGGAAATTCGTACAAGAACGTGTTTGTTTTGTAATCATCAAATAGGGGAAGATTGTTGGGAATTATATTTTCATAGATTTGATGATCACAGAACAAGAAGAATGAAACATTAATTCTGGTTGCAGGAGTGGTTAATTCTGGTGATTACCCAGTTAAGTCTGGTGGTTAAGTCTCCTAGTTAAGTTTCCTAGTTAAGTCTTCTAGTTAAGTCTGGTGATTACACAGTTAAGTCTTCTAGTGTATCAGGTGCTGCTATGAGTCATACTACTGCTGGATGGATAAGGATGAAGAAGATAATATCTAGATATTTGTTCAGTCAACAAAGTTGTAAACAAAGATACAAGTTGTATCTTAATGACTGACATACACAAGCAAGTAGTAGACAAGACTTATCAACTTTGTAATGATCTCCTTTGTTCTATAAAAAGGAGATCATAGTGCTAGGATCCTGGACACACGATTAAGGTGGTTAAACCTTGTAACTTTGTGTGTATGATATGTTGTGTTAAAATGATTAAGTGCGCGGAATTCACTCAACCAAACTTAGAAGGTTGTGTATGTTATGGAAATGGAATTGTTATGTTTGTTAGTTAGCAATGAACACATAAAGATTATCACCAAACGATTCAATATTATTAAAGATAATAATACGAGTGATCTTGAAATATCACTAGGGTTACAACCTTGAATCTTAAGTTTTTCTAACTTGTGATGTTTTTGTGTTTGTTCTTATCTAACAGTTATATGTTCTTGCAATAACATATGCATGGACACTTGACAACTCTTCTAAACTCTCTCTGTCTCTCCTAATATCACAACTAAGATCTCTTTTATAGTCCAAAAGATCTTTACATATTGCTTAAAGTCTTAGCCGACTTACTTTGTTAACTTATCCTTTTGAGTGTCAGTACATAAGATACAACATGTATCTATGTATACAACTTGTTAACTAAGCACATGGGGTAAGATATTATCTACCGTATATTGTTGACCAAAATACAATAAATATCTTTTCGATCTTATCCACTCAACAGCAGAGTGTTCACTATCAGCAGCAACGAGTTATCGCTATCAGCAGGAACAAGTATCATTAGCAGCAGGATCAACAACAGCAGAATGCTAAGCCGAACAGCAGAGTCATTTACACTAACAGCAGAGTGAAATGTTCTAGCAGCAGGAACAGCATTAACAGCAGGAACCATTTGCACTAGCAGCAGAATTACACTTAGAGTATTTCTTGGATTAGAACCCGATATTATACATCTTGAATATTTAATTCCCAACAATCCTCCCCTAAACATGTGAATCCATTCAACATGTTTCTGAATTAAATCATGGATTGAAGATCTTTCAAACACTTCTGTTCTTCAAGATTGAATATCTTCTCAGTAATTCATCTGCTTTGCTCTTCTTTGACTTTAACAATATCAAAAACATATTGAACCAATCTTGGACTAAAAGATGGTGCAATTTCCTTGGATGGAGGAATTATAAGAGGCAATGATGCTGTGTATCTTGGATGCTTGTTTCAACAAGTGAAATCATCTAACCAGCATGTCTTTGAAGTGAAATTGAAACTTTTCTTCGTTTGACCTAGATAGAACTTTCTCCTTTGGAATGCTTCATCCCTTCTGAATATATATAATACTCCAGAATAAGCTCTATTCTTGTCATTTTCAACCTCCTCATCATCTTGTATGCTCTTGTCTTCTCCTTCCTTTTATTGGATTATCTTCCTTTTCTGGGCCATTATTTCCTCCCCTGAGATTGTTACCTCCCCTGAAGCAAATAACTTTTGTTTCCTCCCCTTGTTTGGAAGATCTCACTATGTACCAAAAAATATATCTTTCCTTATCATCAGATCCAGCATTTAGAACTTGTTGTCAGACAATGTTGTACATGAAGCCATCAATTCCTTAAGAGTTTAAGTTACTGCCCTCATCACTTCTAGGTGTGTTAACTCCTATGAGAGGTGAATCAGTGGACATTTTGATTCATGATCCATCAATGGATGGTTTTTGTGAATCCTTGAAAATCCTTTTAAGAAATCATTTGACTTAGTAGTATGTTCATGATTTTAGAATTGAAAAATCATACTACTTTCAACCATTTTGAAAGAATCAAGTGTATAACAGACACTTAATCAGCATTTCGGTTTAAATCAACCTCTGGTTGTGTGAGAACCAATATTTTTCAGTTATAAATAACTGCCTGTGTAAAGATAAACCTATTCAAAAGGCTTTCTTGACAGGGTTTCCAGCTCATAGTAATTGTTGCCTCTAACACAAGTGTTAGATTCACTTTTACTAGCTGTTCTTTCTATCAGATGTCCTCAGACTTGCACATTATACTTAAAAGTATAAAATGATAGAAAGTGAGTTGCATCAGTTACTATCTGATCAACTAAGTCATCAATTCAATGTGAAATATCATAATTAGATTTCAAGAAAGTAGTTTTAAGGAGCTTTAAAGTCCCAAACTCAGTCCATCATAAACCTATTATGGTCAGCAGCTAATATCTCAATTCTGCTGTTTCCATTTCACTTGAAATATCCTTTGTGTTTACATATTCATACCTGAAATTGTTAGTCTAAAACCAAAAGAACAAAATACAAAGTACTTGTCTTGCATTAGTATAATCATAAGACCAACTATATGAATAACACAATTTAAATTTGTACTATTAGCACAAACTTTTGTAATAACAGCAGTATTAGATAAATCAGCAGCAACAACAAAAATTTATTTACAAAAACACATCATATTGAAAATTTAAAGATTAAGCATTCCAATACTTGCTACCAAGTACTGAAACCTTGAAACACCCCGACCCGACAAGGGTAAAGATATCACAACAATATGGTTTCACATCAGAACAAGTAATAATAAAATAGCGGAAGTCTTAACATTTAACCAAAAGATAATAAGCCAACAAGACTTATATCAAGTTCAACGAGACAATGAAAAGAAATAAATAAAGTACTTAACAATTCAAGAGCCAATCAAGGCATAACAAGTCTAAAATTTAAATGGTAGAACTAAGATACTAAGGTCCATGCTTCACTCAAAGTTGATCTCATCCCAAAGCAAAACCCAGCTTCCTAGCTTAAATACCTGCCGCAGGAAAAGAAAATGCGGCTGAGCTACGAGAGCTCAGTGAACAGATATAACGATAACAAAACAGTAATCATGGGTAACGACATGTAAATGTAGTAGAGGTTATCAAGAGTAAAGGCATAGGAATAAGGAAATGGATAAATGTAAACTAAAATGTAAAAGGTAAAGGTAAAACAGCAATCCTCTACGAGCCCAAAACAAATCATATCAAGTAAACAAGTATACATGTATACGGAGGGGTGACCTCGGTATGCCAAGTATAATATGAGGGGATACCTCCAAGGGTTGGAGTTGCAAGCTCCCAAGAGTTAATGACGTGTATCGCACACACCCATCATGTCACTAAACAATACAAGTAAGTCAAGTCATGTACAATACAAATCTAGGATGCATCCATACGCCCCTGTAGGCTGCCACAATGTCTTCATCTACGTGTACAAGTCAAATATCAAGTCAATGGCAGGGACGGGATAGGTCATCACTTTCCTACCCAAAAGTCAAGTCATTAGTGCATCAATGACAAGGACTGATGCGTGGTTTTGCAACCTTACAACAGGTTTTACCTCTCGAGGGATCTCAAGAGGCTTACAACCCCACCAGGCAGTGTACCTGACCGATGTAGTATAGTGTAGTGGTAAGTACGGGGGATTGATCGTTCTCCACAGGGAATAGTGTTCGTTAGGTATGAAAAACTACTCTAATAGGTCTAAGGGTGAGAGAAGATTCTTTTTGTGTTTTTGTAATTTTATGGAAAGCAAGTAAAATCTCGGGTTTGAAAGAGTGGGCGGAATTAGTTGCTAGTCAACTAACCCAAGTTACTACAAATGCAAATAAAATAAAATAACTGAAAATGAAAAGGTGGTAAAACTTATGTGGAGAGAAATGTGTTTACTTAGATTTCCTTACTCCCTAACTATCTTTTACCGGTTGATTAGTGTGTATTAATTGCGTGGATGACGGGTGTATTCCTTAATACCAATCGTGGGGTGGCGTACGTACTTCCCCAACTCTACAAGCTCCTACTTCACTCCTATGTCGAGCCGGCTAGGAAGCTCCTAACATGGGATCACTAGAATTCGCTTGTGCATTAAATACAACCATAAAAACCTTTAGTACGCATTGGTTCATGTTTCTTAAGACGTTCAAGCAAGTTACCGAATAGGAAGTTAGCCAGTTTTCTTAAGCCTAACATAGATGAACAATCATCCAATACAACTAATAACACACCAATAACCAATAATCAATAGCTAGGTTTCATTAGATCTAAGCAAACACAAGATAAATCTAGCCTAGCATGTTAAACAAAAGACAAGAACAAGATAGAATCAAACAACACATAGACATATTGAATGATTAATTGATAACTTATCTTCAATGTAACATGGAAGATCTCAAGGCAAAAAGCCTTGAAAAAGCTGCTAAAATTGTCTTAGGGTTTTCACACACAAAGTTCCCCAATAAGTTCCACACTAATGACAAAAAATTGCAAAACTATATATAGACTTTCAGATCTGACGGCGTCACGTTATGGAGTGTGACGCCGTCACCTCGCCGCTTTTAGGGTTCCCGGATGGCCTTCTTGACGCCGTCCCTCTTTAGCTCTCCAAAATCCGTTCTGGCTTATCAAGGCTTGACGCCGTCAGACTTGGGGGTGACGCCGTCCCTCTTTAAATTAAGCCGTGACGACCTTGATCACATTAAAGCGTGACGCCGTCAGAATTCCCATGCATATTTCTCTGGCTTATCATGAGTAATTTTCACATCCACCTTTTTCTTGCCAAGCCATGACGCCGTCCAGGGCAATCCCTGACGCCGTCAAAGGTAACTTTTAGCCGATTTTGAGACTTTGTCGTTTTCTTCACTTTTATGCTCCAAAAACGTCCAAAATGCTTTCTTTTCCAGATTTCTTCTCAAAAGTACCTAAAATGACAAAAGGAACGATTTAGGGCAATATTTGATCAAATAAATACGATTTAGGGCTTAAATGACCCCTTAAAAGCGGTACACTTTTCGCTTCATCAAATACCCTTACACTTGAGATTTGCTTGTCCTCAAGCAAATGCGCTTTTATTCTAATCAAAATACAAGTTAGGGGTCATTTAACACTAATATAAAAGTAATTGCAACAAATAGTCGTTCCACTTTAATCATAATAAGCACGGAGATTACATACTAGCACCTCACAAGTAGTGTTTAGATACTCACATCTCTCAAGTGTCATCAAAATAAATCTCATAAATGAAAACGGATAATATCTCTCACTACCTGTCATAGCAAATAGATTACCATAGGCTTGGGAAAGGATCGAAAACCTCCTCCACTAGGCGTAAGCACCTAAGATAAACTATCAAAGAGGGATTTTAAATGGGTTATAACGTTAGGTGTAGGGAAATGATAAACACGGTTTTGTTGGATAAGGGATATTTTACTGGTGGCGAGTTAAAGATCTTGATCAATTACATGTACTATACAATGTTGCTAAGCCAAGACTCGACTCAATCTTAAGCTAAAAATAAAATAACAAAAACATAAAATAAACATAAAATGAAACGGGATGGTAGTCCGTATGTTTTTTTTTTCTATTTTTTTTTGCATTTTTTTGTATTTTTCTTGATTTTTTTTTTTTTTTTTTTTTTTTTTTTTTTGCATACACTTTTGCCCTACCATCCAAAATAATACATCATAGGGGCGTTGCATTCCCCTTACACTTGAACTTTTACATAACTTTACAAATTACTATTCTAATTACTCGAATTAAGATAATCAAAACACTTGGAGTACTTTTAAAATATTTAGCACATATGGGGGTAATAAATGATGTTCTTCCCCATTACTCCATTACACTAGTACTTTACCCATGAGTCCCAATCGTCCCAAAACAATATGTACAAGGATATGACTCGACTTAGCAACCATGTAATCAACTAGATAATTAACTTGGGTTTAAACAAATGTTGTCACAATAATGCACTAAAAATGAGTGCATACAAGGTAGGCTAAGGCGATTTGGGTGTACATTTAAGTGGGGTGTAACAAATTCTTCCTTTAAGTAAAATGCTTAAAGTTAGAAACGAAAAGATAGGCTCTGAGGGGTGTACTAGGGGTATCGTGTACTAAAAATGAGTACAACGCAATGGGTGTAGGAGAATTACTTGACCAATGTAGCCAATGTAATTATAACAAAAACACAGGTGTAAAACAATGGGTTTATCCTAATGCCTCTTATCATGTAGTAAATCTAACTACACGAATGTAGTCTCACTTGTGGCCTTGGAATGGTCCTAACGCAAGTTCTAGAATCTAAGTGCTACCGGTACACACATCATAGCATAAATGCTTTTCCTACCAATTCTAGGGGCGAACCTCACATATTTGGGGGTGGAAAATTTTTTAGTGGTACGGTTTTTGTGCTAGTCATATAATTCCTATCCATGAGACGCTCATTAAGATTAAAGTTTCACTCCTAAATGTTGTAAAAAAATTTAAATTTGGCACTAAAATTGCCCTAACAAGTATTTATCTCAGTTTTATTACACATCTACCATTAAACAAACAAAAATCAAGCGTAATAGCATTCTCTAATCGTACTTTTACCCCCCTTACACTTAAGATGAACATTGTCCCCAATGTTCAAATAACAAGATGTAAAAGTAAATAAGGTAAAAGAATGAAATCAAATACTCCCCTGATTCGTTCGGTGGATAAAGAGGTAACATGGTTAGATCTTCTTCCAAGAGAATGTAGAAGCTCCAAGACTAATGCATCGCCAAAAGCTAGATTCCACATACATCTCCTTGTCCAAAATAACCTGTTAAACCTGAGAAAACAAACACGAAAACCTGCATAACATCGGCGGGATAAATCTATATATAAGGATATAATGCTTGTGGAATGATTATTTTGCAGATTCCTGGAGATTATAAGTTAGAGATTTAATAAAAACTTTTTATGAAAACAAAACTTTCAAAAATTTTCAGAAAATTAAACCTGACGCCGTCAGAAATAATCTGACAGAATTCTCATGTTAAGTTTCCGGAAAATTTTTGGAAAAACCTATACCTTACTTCCTGGAATTCCTGCAAAACATCATTATGACTCGATACAAGCATTTGACTCAAACAATTACTAATATGTATGTTAATTTAATATTGTTATGATTCATGTTCATTTGTTCTAATAAACCGATTTGGATTTCCCTTACACTTATCTTTTGCAAAATACCTTTATATGTAGTTAAGACGAAGTTAAAAACAAGATAAAGCATTTTCACAATTTAGTTTTGAACATGAATCAATAATAATAAAAATTAAACATACATACGGAAGCAAATAAAATCAAACAAACAAATAAAACAAAGTTTTGGGTTGCCTCCCAAGAAGCGCTTGTTTTTGTTCGAGTCACGAGCCTGACTCTACCCTTATTTAACGGATAAAGGAGAGGTTTTCCCTACACTTAGGATTAAGTGCGGGTGATAGTAGCGATACACACCAACTCGGTAGGAGTATGCCACGTGAGGAAAGAGTGGTGGATGAATTATATACTCAAAGGGGTGTGCTCCTTTCATCATAACCTTACCTAGTTCACTTTGGTCAATGGGTGAATTAAAGTTTTCTCCTAAAAAGGGATCATCTTCTATCAACTTCGAGAGATTCCTAGTTGGGAATCCATCTTGACCTAATAAACCCGGTTTAAACCCATAATGTTTCTTGTGATCAATCATGAATGGGTGATGTAAGTATGTAAGGTCATGGTTCACTCCTATGTTAGCTTCCTCTCTACAAGGCTTAGAGTCTAATACCTTCAGCGTAACACTACCCGGACTATATGGTTTGATGGGTGGATCGGGACCTTTTTCAATTCCTAAATTCACATCAAAGGATGGAAGATTAGGTAACGGTTTTGGTTTAGGCTCCGGTTCATCAAAACTAGGAACTTCCATAGAACTAAAAGAAAGGTTATGACTACAAGTATTCAAACCTATATCCTCTAGTTGTGTTTGGTCCAAGGGTTCTACCTCTATTGGGGTTCCTATAGTCTCTTCTACTTCTTCTGGGTAAGTCACGGGTGGTGTGTGTGCCTCAAATGATGGTAGGACTTGTGGGGTACTTGGTGGTCTTGCATTTCTAACCTCATTCTCCATAGTATCTAAATCACCTATATGTTCATCATGTGTTTTGGTAGGATCTAACCCAAACACATTCCTAAGTATCTCAAATCCTTCTCTAGCCATTTGAAATTCTAAGTCCGATTCATAGTAATATTCAACTTGATTACTATGTTCCAATTGCCTAAAGGATTCCTCATGCGTGTCATATGTTTTGGTGAAATCTATCCTACTCATGCAACTAGGTAGTTCAACACTAACCATCTCTCAATCTTGGTCCAATTCAAGGTCCATGTTCTTAAAAACTAGGTCTTCTTGCTCATGGTACCTATATTCGGATAAATCCTCCTCATTTGTTTCCTCAAGTTGTGATGTATATAAACCCATCAATTCATTCAACTTATGGTTCACGGTTAGGAAGCTTTCCTCAAATTTTTTCCAAAGGGTTTCACTAAAAGGAGTTGATCCTAACAATGATTGTTTAATAGAAGCCGCACATGCACATAATTCATCAAACCTATCAAACTTTACACCCATCTCCTCTTGTATATATCTAAGATCACTTAAAAATTCATTGGAACAACAGGAAGCAAATCTATCCGTGTAAAGTAATTGTTCCTCTATTGTTAATGATCTAAATGGAATTTCATCCGCCATGGTGACAAATGAAAATGGTTTTACAAACAAAGGGCAAAAAGAAAAAGATAGACTAAAGAAATCTAATAAAAAGAAAATAAATATCTCACTCGATAGGAATCAAGTGAGTAGACCTAATAAAATAAAAATTCAACCTAAACAATAACTATTCCCCGGCAACGGCGCCAAAAACTTGATGCGTGGTTTTGCAACCTTACAACAGGTTTTACCTCTCGAGGGATCTCAAGAGGCTTACAACCCCACCAGGCAGTGTACCTGACCGATGTAGTATAGTGTAGTGGTAAGTACGGGGGATTGATCGTTCTCCACAGGGAATAGTGTTCGTTAGGTATGAAAAACTACTCTAATAGGTCTAAGGGTGAGAGAAGATTCTTTTTGTGTTTTTGTAATTTTATGGAAAGCAAGTAAAATCTCGGGTTTGAAAGAGTGGGCGGAATTAGTTGCTAGTCAACTAACCCAAGTTACTACAAATGCAAATAAAATAAAATAACTGAAAATGAAAAGGTGGTAAAACTTATGTGGAGAGAAATGTGTTTACTTAGATTTCCTTACTCCCTAACTATCTTTTACCGGTTGATTAGTGTGTATTAATTGCGTGGATGACGGGTGTATTCCTTAATACCAATCGTGGGGTGGCGTACGTACTTCCCCAACTCTACAAGCTCCTACTTCACTCCTATGTCGAGCCGGCTAGGAAGCTCCTAACATGGGATCACTAGAATTCGCTTGTGCATTAAATACAACCATAAAAACCTTTAGTACGCATTGGTTCATGTTTCTTAAGACGTTCAAGCAAGTTACCGAATAGGAAGTTAGCCAGTTTTCTTAAGCCTAACATAGATGAACAATCATCCAATACAACTAATAACACACCAATAACCAATAATCAATAGCTAGGTTTCATTAGATCTAAGCAAACACAAGATAAATCTAGCCTAGCATGTTAAACAAAAGACAAGAACAAGATAGAATCAAACAACACATAGACATATTGAATGATTAATTGATAACTTATCTTCAATGTAACATGGAAGATCTCAAGGCAAAAAGCCTTGAAAAAGCTGCTAAAATCGTCTTAGGGTTTTCACACACAAAGTTCCCCAATAAGTTCCACACTAATGACAAAAAATTGCAAAACTATATATAGACTTTCAGATCTGACGGCGTCACGTTATGGAGTGTGACGCCGTCACCTCGCCGCTTTTAGGGTTCCCGGATGGCCTTCTTGACGTCGTCCCTCTTTAGCTCTCCAAAATCCGTTCTGGCTTATCAAGGCTTGACGCCGTCAGACTTAGGGGTGACGCCGTCCCTCTTTAAATTAAGCCGTGACGACCTTGATCACATTAAAGCGTGACGCCGTCAGAATTCCCATGCAAATTTCTCTGGCTTATCATGAGTAATTTTCACATCCACCATTTTCTTGCCAAGCCATGACGCCGTCCAGGGCAATCCCTGACGCCGTCAAAGGTAACTTTTAGCCGATTTTGAGACTTTGTCGTTTTCTTCACTTTTATGCTCCAAAAACGTCCAAAATGCTTCCTTTTCCAGATTTCTTCTCAAAAGTACCTAAAATGACAAAAGGAACGATTTAGGGCAATATTTGATCAAATAAATACGATTTAGGGCTTAAATGACCCCTTAAAAGCGGTACACTTTTCGCTTCATCAAGGACATGAAACCCTCATGCCTAGTATGGCTCGTAGTCTCAAACTGTGGGTCAAGGTCAAGGTCAAGTGTACAAGTCAAGTTCAAGTTTCAAGTTCGTGTTTATATATCAATGGGTTCAATTCAAGCTTTAGTTCAAGTAGGTCATATCCATATTTAAGTCAAAGTTCAATGGCTAGGTTCATATCAGGGTTCATAACAAAGGTTCAAGGCAAGGTTCAAGAAAAAGGTTCAAGACAAGGGTTCAAAGCAAAGGTTCAATACTAAGGTTCACGAAACAAGGGGAACATAGCAATGGCTTTGGGGAATCCTAAACGAATCAAGATAAGAAATCAAGAGAAACGAAGGCTCCTTACAAGAAGGGCAGAATATCTGTACCTTATTTGCAAGCAAGAACAAAGATAAAGGCTGACAGAGATCAAGTTACTCCTTCCTCGAACCTAAAGGAGTAGAAGACAGAATGACAAGGGGTTTTTAGTTATCTTTCCATTTTAAGTAAGTTCCATTTTTAGAAAGTTTCCTTATTTAGCAGGTTTCCATAATTAGAAGGATTTTAATATTATAACTTTAGGTCAAGTCATTACTTAAATATTATTATGGAATTAGGGTTTCTTTTATCATCTTAAAATATTTTAGGGTTAATTATGACAAACTTCCATACTTTAGGGTTTTAAATGTAAATATATAAAAGAATAAGGTTTAAAGTGAAAATATTATAAATTACTCTTTTAGCCCATAAGTTATCCATAATTACAACTCTAGTCCTATAATGTTAACAATTTACAAATTAGACCCTTACTATAATTTAATTTACAATTTAAGCCCTATAGTTTATTAAAATACAATTCTAACCCTTGTAATATGTATATTTACACATCAAGCCATTAATTATTCAAAATTACATATCAGACCCCTCAATTAAAGGTTGTACTAATGACCTTCCAATCTCCATAAATTACAAAACAAGCCCCTCTAATTATATAATTTACAATTCGATTATATAACTTAGTAATTTGACATTTAAACCTTCTAGTTCTCAAATTTTACACTTAAGACCCCTATATTATATTTTATACATTTTATCCCTGACCTAAACTAGGTTACAAAAATATTCCCACAAGTTTAATAATTTACAAAACACCCCCTATAGTTCTAAAATCAAATCGGTTTAACCAAAACCTACACAAACTTAACCCTAAATTCTTCCCAATCATTGTCAAGCATTTATTAACCTTAATTAAACATTAATTACACTCACTATCATCCTCTAAATCCAAACCCTAAGCCACGATTTCTATATTTAGTTTTAAACCCTTTTTCTTATATACACGGTTTGAAAAATAATTCGACCAAGACAATTTAAGCTTCTATAAATCCAAGCTATATTTTCCTAGTGTTATTAGGTTCATATAAGACCAGAGAAAAATACTCTTACGGCCCAGAAAAATCTACAAGTCGCTTTAAGATTTTAAGTTCAATTTTAGGGTTCTTGGTCTCGTTAATTATCAAACAATTAAACAAACATGCATGGAACGTTTTGGCTATTTTATACAGATTATATAGGACCTAAACAAGCTTATAAAAATACCAGGAAGGATTAAAAACAATCGGATGAGCAGAAGTAAATTATACCTCTCGGTAATGGATAACGAGCAAGAAAAATCAAAAACTAGCAACTCGAGCTTCTATAATTCGTTCCTCTATTTTTCCAGACCTCTTAGCATGTATTAGAACCCAAAAAAATTATTGGAACAGTTCCAGGAAGGTTGAATGATCGGATGGGATTTTTGGTTGAGTTTGTCGACTTTTGTTAGGGATAATATGGTATATATATATATAAACCGGATATATATGAGGAGGGGGAAAAGATATAGGTCGGTTCTAAACTCAAGATAACACTAAAAATCTGTTTCTAATTTATCTTGTATTATTTTTGTTATTTATCCTATAATTAGTTTAGTTTTAATATAGAAAATATAATATAAAGTATAATAAGTATATATTCGGCTATTTTATAAATATATAAATATTACAATTATTTTTGTGACATGAAAATGTTAAAATGTTCAAGTATAAATTTATTTCACTTCATATGGTATTCGTTTCCAAGCGTTTGGGATTAATTTGGTATTTTAAATAATTAATAAGTAAAATTTTAAATTCAAGGGTAAATTGGTCTTTTTGCATGTTTTAGAATTTCGGGTATTACAACTTCTTCCCCTCTAAAAAAAATTTCGTCCTCGAAATTTGCAAGAAAACGGAAAGGAAATAGAACGGAAACGAAACAATCACATACCAGACGCCTTGTCTGCCTGGTAACGAGAAAGCATGAAAACACGACCGATACTAGGAGTAGGAGGAGGAGGGTCAAGATATTTCCCAAGTGCTGACGTAGTATTCTTAGGGTAGTCCTTCACCATATGATCAGTAGATCCACATCCATAGCAAGCACCAGAAGCCTTACGACAAACTCCCGAATGATACTTCCCACAATAAGCACAACTAGATGGAGTAGGTAGGTTCTCAGCTGATCCCTTCTGAGTATTCGATCCAGAAACCCGATTCCGCTGGTTATCCCAGGAAGACTGATCCCTCCACTGCTTCTCATTACTGCTGCGCCCGTGACGATCACTACCCTGCTTAGAAGCTGACCTCGAATCCCGACCTCTCTGATCATGACCACGATCCGCCTGATCGCGTGGCTCAAAACTCCTACTAGACCGCCTCTGCTGCTCATATCCCTGGTCCTGGCGACCCTTATACTCCTGACTCTGGTCCTGACGACCCCTTCGCTCCCTGAAGTCCACACGATTTCCATCCCTGTCTCTCTTATTCGAACCTCCATCCGCATGCAACATCTCAATGTTGCGGGCATCGTTCGCAACTGCAGCAACATCCTCATACTCGGTGTTCACAATACGATCCAACACCCACTTCTTCAATGCCCATTTAAAGTGTTTAGCTTGACGAAAAGCATTACCCGTAACCTCTGGTCCAACAAAACTAGCCAGCCTCATGAACCTCTGCATGAATTCCCCAGACGACTCTCGATCCAACTGACGAATAGACCCATACTCACGTTCGTACCTCTGCTGCTCAGACACCGGAATATACTGCTTATAGAATATGCCGCAAAAATCCTCCCAATAACAAGTATCAGCGAAATCCCCTTCCTGTGACTGAACATACGCTGTCCACCAGCTCAGTGCGTCACCCCCCAGTTTGAAAGTGGCCAAACGAGTCTTGAACTCGTCAGCACATCCCAAAACCCTGAACAGCTTCTCAACATGAGTGATCCAGTCCTCTGCCTCAGTGGGAGTGGCAGCAGACCTGAAAGAGAGAGGCTTGAGCTTATTGAACCTTTCGATCCAAACATGAATACCAGTAGGTGGAGCACCGCCACCACCACCACCTGATGGTCCTGCACCACCACCTCCTGAGGGTCCTGCACCACCACCTCCTGATGAACCCGCACCATTTTGGATGTTATTGGTGATTTGGGTCACCAAATTAGGAAGAGCATTAGCCAAAGCAGCGGCTATCATTTCCTCGAAATTAGGGCCATCCTCTCCATGACGGTATTCGGTATTACGCGTAGTCACCATCTGAACGATTTCGAAAATGATTAGCAAGGACCGAACAAAATACGCTAGAGTAGGGCAAGAAAAGAGAGTACGCGAAAGGAAACCTAATGTCTACCCAATCCTCACAGGTCAATGGCCTAAGCCTAAGGGTTTTCGGAAAACCTAAGGGTCCAACCTGTCTCTGATACCATAAATTGTAACACCCCGACCCGACAAAGGTAAAGATATCACAACAATATGGTTTCACATCAGAACAAGTAATAATAAAACAGCGGAAGTCTTAACATTTAACCAAAAGATAATAAGCCAACAAGACTTATATCAAGTTCAACGAGACAATGAAAAGAAAAAAATAAAGTACTTAACAATTCAAGAGCCAATCAAGGCATAACAAGTCTAAAATTTAAATGGTAGAACTAAGATACTAAGGTCCATGCTTCACTCAAAGTTGCTCTCATCCCAAAGCAAAACCCAGCTTCCTAGCTTAAATACCTGCCGCAGGAAAAGAAAATGCGGCTGAGCTACGAGAGCTCAGTGAACAGATATAACGATAACAAAACAGTAATCATGGGTAACGACATGTAAATGTAGTAGAGGTTATCAAGAGTAAAGGCATAGGAATAAGGAAATGGATAAATGTAAACTAAAATGTAAAAGGTAAAGGTAAAACAGCAATCCTCTACGAGCCCAAAACAAATCATATCAAGTAAACAAGTATACATGTATACGGAGGGGTGACCTCGGTATGCCAAGTATAATATGAGGGGATACCTCCAAGGGTTGGAGTTGCAAGCTCCCAAGAGTGAATGACGTGTATCGCACACACCCATCATGTCACTAAACAATACAAGTAAGTCAAGTCATGTACAATACAAATCTAGGATGCATCCATACGCCCCTGTAGGCTGCCACAATGTCTTCATCTACGTGTACAAGTCAAATATCAAGTCAATGGCAGGGACGGGATAGGTCATCACTTTCCTACCCAAAAGTCAAGTCATTAGTGCATCAATGAAAAGGACATGAAACCCTCATGCCTAGTATGGCTCGTAGTCTCAAACTGTGGGTCAAGGTCAAGGTCAAGTGTACAAGTCAAGTTCAAGTTTCAAGTTCATGTTTATATATCAATGGGTTCAATTCAAGCTTTAGTTCAAGTAGGTCATATCCATATTTAAGTCAAAGTTCAATGGCTAGGTTCATATCAGGGTTCATAACAAAGGTTCAAGGCAAGGTTCAAGAAAAAGGTTCAAGATAAGGGTTCAAAGCAAAGGTTCAATACTAAGGTTCACGAAACAAGGGTAACATAGCAATGGCTTTGGGGAATCCTAAACGAATCAAGATAAGAAATCAAGAGAAACGAAGGCTCCTTACAAGAAGGGCAGAATATTTGTACCTTATTTGTAAGCAAGAACAAAGATAAAG
Source organism: Artemisia tridentata subsp. tridentata (assembly GCA_021014915.2). Taxonomy (NCBI): domain Eukaryota; kingdom Viridiplantae; phylum Streptophyta; class Magnoliopsida; order Asterales; family Asteraceae; genus Artemisia; species Artemisia tridentata. The sequence continues at coordinate 69,514,268 of CP139504.1, read as the reverse complement.
GCTGACAGAGATCAAGTTACTCCTTCCTCGAACCTAAAGGAGTAGAAGACAAAATGACAAGGGTTTTTTAGTTATCTTTCCATTTTAAGTAAGTTCCATTTTTAGAAAGTTTCCTTATTTAGCAGGTTTCCATAATTAGAAGGATTTTAATATTATAACTTTAGGTCAAGTCATTACTTAAATATTATTATGGAATTAGGGTTTCTTTTATCATCTTATAATATTTTAGGGTTAATTATGACAAACTTCCATACTTTAGGGTTTTAAATGTAAATATATAAAAGAATAAGGTTTAAAGTGAAAATATTATAAATTACTCTTTTAGCCCATAAGTTATCCATAATTCAGTGTTGCAAAAAAAGGTCTACAAGGCCGATTAATCGCCGATTAGGTGCTACAAGGCCACCGACCTTCCCGATTTATGTAACGGGTCAAACAAATAGGTCAACTGTGGTCAATGGTTGTCAAACTTGCCGAAAACCTTTAAATCTTGCCGGAAGCACCCAAAACTCAATGTAAACTTATTTTTATCACTTATAGTAACTGTTTGAGTCTATTACAAGTTTTTTTTAGAAAATACCTTGCTGGAAATACCTAAAATTCACCGAAAATACACAAAACTTGCCGAAAATAACTAAAATTTGTCAGTAATGCCAATCCGATTAATCACCGATTAATCCCGCCTAGACCGATTACAAGCTACAAGGTGGTCGACCGCCCGACTATCGATTCCCGAGTTTTGCAACCTTGCCATAATTACAACTCTAGTCCTATAATGTTAACAATTTACAAATTAGACCCTTACTATAATTTAATTTACAATTTAAGCCCTATAGTTTATTAAAATACAATTCTAACCCTTGTAATATGTATATTTACACATCAAGCCATTAATTATTCAAAATTACATATCAGACCCCTCAATTAAAGGTTGTACGAATGACCTTCCAATTTCCATAAATTACAAAACAAGCCCCTCTAATTATATAATTTACAATTCGATTATATAACTTAGTAATTTGACATTTAAACCTTCTAGTTCTCAAGTTTTACACTTAAGACCCCTATATTATATTTTATACATGTTACCCCTGACCTAAACTAGGTTACAAAAATATTCCCACAAGTTTAATAATTTACAAAACACCTCCTATAGTTTTAAAATCAAATCGGTTTAACCAAAACCAACACAAACTTAACCCTAAATTCTTCCCAATCATTGTCAAGCATTTATTAACCTTAATTACACATTAATTACACTCACTATCATCCTCTAAATCCAAACCCTAAGCCACGATTTCTATATTTAGTTTTAAACCCTTTTTCTTATATACACGGTTTGAAAAATAATTCGACCAAGACAATTTAAGCTTCTATAAATCCAAGCTATATTTTTCTAGTGTTATTAGGTTCATATAAGAATAGATAAAAATACTCTTACTGCCCAGAAAAATCTACAAGTCGCTTTAAGATTTTAAGTTCAATTTTAGGGTTCTTGGTCTCGTTAATTATCAAACAATTAAACAAACATGCATGGAACATTTTGGCTATTTTATACAGATTATATAGGACCTAAAAAAGCTTAGAAAAATACCAGGAAGGATTAAAAACAATCGGATGAGCAGAAGTAAATTATACCTCTCGGTAATGGATAACGAGCAAGAAAAATGAAAAACTAGCAACTCGAGCTTCTATAATCCGTTCCTCTATTTTTCCAGACCTCTTAGCATGTATTAGAACCCACGAAAATTATTGGAACAGTTCCAGGAAGGTTGAATGATCGGATGGGATTTTTGGTTGAGTTTGTCGACTTTTGTTAGGGATAATATGGTATATATATATATATATAAACCGGATATATATGAGGAGGGGGAAAAGATATAGGTCGGTTCTAAACTCAAGATAACACTAAAAATCTGTTTCTAATTTATCTTGTATTATTTTTGTTATTTATCCTATAATTAGTTTAGTTTTAATATAGAAAATATAATATAAAGTATAATAAATATATATTCGGCTATTTTATAAATATATAAATATTACAATTATTTTTGTGACATGAAAATGTTAAAATGTTCAAGTATAAATTTATTTCACTTCATATGGTATTCGTTTCCAAGCGTTTGGGATTAATTTGGTATTTTAAATAATTAATAAGTAAAATTTTAAATTCAAGGGTAAATTGGTCTTTTTGCATGTTTTAGAATTTCAGTTATTACAACTGAAACCTTGAAACATCAAAAGCTTTTGTTAGCAGATCTGTAAAATTATGTTCTGAAGCAATTTTAAGAACTTGAATTAATCTTTTCTCATTGCAGTCTCTTATAAAATGATGTCTAATTTCAATGTGTTTTGTTTTAGAATGTTGCACTGGATTTTTAATAATACAAATTGTACTACTATTATCAATATGAATAACAGTGTTTAAGAAATTGTACCCATAATCAAGGAGTTGGTTTTGAAGCCATAGAACTTGACTAGAGCAACTTGCAGCAGCTATATATTCAGCTTCAGTTGTTGAATTTGCCACACTTGTTTGCTTCTTACACTGCCATAAGACAAGTCTACACCCAAAGAATTGACATCCTCTAGTTGTTGACTTTCTGTCCAAGCTAGCACCAGCATAATCACTATCCGAATATGCTACCAAGTCAAAAGGAGATTCCCTAGAATACCATATACCCAACCTTGGTTGACCTTTGAGATATCTAAAAATTCTCTTGACTGCAGTTAAATGTGAAACCTTTGGAGTTACTTGAAATCTTGCACAAACACAAACAGGAAACATGATATTAGGTCTAGATGATGTAAGGTACATCAAAGAGCCTATCATAGATCTGTAAGTGTGTACATCCACACTCTCTCCATCTTCATCTTTCAGAAGGTGTGATGAACTCAAATAAGTACATTTTATTACCATCATTTATCCTATTAATTTGACTTGTTTTATTATATTATGTATGAGGATTGATACTTAATCGTTTACTTTTGTAATTCTCAGGTAAAAACAAGCATTTGGTGAAACTTGGCGATTTTGGACTAATTATGGAGCAAAACAAGCAAGAAGTTAAGAGTCTACTGAAATGCACAAGATCAAGACAAATCTGCTCCAGATGCGCCGCATCTCACTTATTACATACGGCGCATCACTATCAAGATTTCACCAGATACGATCCAAGATACAAGAGGACATGCGCCGCATCCAAGAATGAAGATACGCTGCATCTTCTGGCGGTGTACGAATATTCCTGAATATATTAATCTTGGACCCCACGCGAAGTTAAGTCAATGCGCCGCATCTACTTACTAGATGCGCCGCATCTTACCCTCAGACGGAAACTATAAATACCTCAAGACCAGACGAATTTTGAGAGGATATATTATATACGAAGTTCGAAGACCAGAGAAACCTAAGGCCGAATTCAGACGAATAGGCAGCACAAGACACACCCGAACGAAGATACAAGAGCTGTAAGAAGGTGTTGCATGTGTTTAATTCATTAAGTAGTTTTGTTTTATTGTGTTAGTAAACTTTAATTCATCAGGATTGATGGCTTGTGTAATGTGACAACGGAAAGATTGCACTCCCTTAAAACTGCTTTCCCATCAATTAAAGTTTATATGTTGATGTCTTTGGTTACTACTTATTAGTGCATTGATAACCTCTGTGTTTATTAGTGGCCTATGCATTTGACTACGGAAGAGAATGTGGCTCCCACGGTTGTTACTAAATTGATCACTTAGGAATAACTTTTAGACATAAGTAATCATTAAGGGTTTACTCGCCGATAAGAATAAGACCAACGAGAAAGGATTAACTACATACACTTCATATAAAACTATCAATAAAACAAGTGACAATCTACTTAATCATCAGGACAGATCTTCTTATTGTCTCAAGTATTTATCTGTGTACGTGTGTGCTATTCGCTGATTCGTGCCTATTGGTTTAGTTTATTATTTAATTGCAAACCAAATCGTGCCAGTCTCTCAGGCTGAACCCCCTTGCGTTAGATTAGGTTGTATAGCTAACTTAGTATATTAAAATACTGATTAGAATAACGAGATAATACGTTCCACTCTTAGTGATCGACACTCTACTTACCATTATATTCATACTGACCGGGTACACTGCTCGTTAAGTGTGTGTGTTACTGATAAGTCGGCTAAATATAAATTTAAAACTTGAGTAGGCATTAATACTACTAAACCGCAACGACACATCGCACGCATCAAGTTTTTGGCGCCGCTGCCGGGGAGTGAATTGTTATTATCTGTTAAATTGATTAGTATTTTAATTAGGTTTTTAAATTTTTTATCTAACCGCTAATTCTGTTGTGTATTAGATTAAATTGAATTCATTGTATTATTTTGCATATTTTCTGTTTTGTGTGTTATTTGTTTGCTTTTATTTGTGTTTATTTTCGTTTGTGTTTTTATTTGTTTTTATTTTTCGTATTTTTTTGTGTTCTGCTATCGTTGTACTGAGCTAAATCAAACGATACGGCGCATCTATTTTCATAGATACGGCGTATTGCGTTTAATTTTTATAAAATACAACGCGTTTAATTAATTCGATACGACGCATCTTTTCCCCAAGATACGGCGTATCTGTTTTTGATAAAAAAAAATTTCTAAACGTTAACGCCATACGACGCATCTGCCTTAGCAGATACGGCGTATCTGTTTTTGATAAAAAAAAAATTTTCTAAACGTTAACGCTATACGACGCATCTGCCTTAACAGATACGGCGTATCTATTATTTTAATTAAAAACAGTTTTCGAATTATTAAACAGATACGACGCATCGATCTCTGTCGATACGGCGTATCTTCTGAATCAAAAATCTTATATTTTGAAACGTAACGAAAATACAGCGCATTAACTTTTGTTAATACGACGCATTTAATTTTAATAAATATCGATTTTTGATAATTAAAATTGATACGGCGCATTCTAATTTCTAAGCGGCGTATCTATTTTCTGAATAAAGTCTGATTTATTTTTAACGTATTAAGATACGGCGTATCCCATTTATTGGATACGGCGCATCAACAGCAGATATCAGAAGCTTTTATTTTACTTTGATCGTTTCACCCTTCTTTTGCACGAGTAAGTTTTATTTCAGGAAGATGGACGATCCGGATATTACAATGGAAGAATATATCAGACTTGGAGAGGAAAGAGCCTTGAGCAATAATGGAATCTACGATTGGAATAGAGCAAGAAATGGTGCACAAATCATTGAGACGAAAGAAATCACTATGGAATAATACTTGATTCTAGGGCATGAAAAGTCAAGGAAAGAAAGAAACAAATTGCCATTTCAACACACTTGGTGTATGTCACATGATGATGAAGAAGATTCATATACCGTGAAACTAATTCCGGCAATTGTTCTTGATAGTACTTTTTCTCCGGAGATTGCACAAGAAGATGTGTATACGGAACCCTACGTTGAAGAATATTCTGCAATCGTATTACCACCATTAAACAATCCATCGGATGAAGATGAAAAGTATTCTAATTTTGATTTCGAAACATTTGACGCCATAGTTTATGATGACATACCTCATCCAGATTTTGACCCAACGAGGGAATTTCAAGAAATCTGGGATTACTTATTTAAGAATGAAATTCGGGACGATGCTGAAATTGCAAGACCACTTGTTACTGATGGAGATTCACAAGATGAATTGGAGTCAATTACAACACAAAGTGGTACAAATTTATTTAATATTATTAATCCCGTTACTAATAATCTTGCTAGTTTTCCTAAACAGGTTGCAAAACATAAAGATAATGAGGTGAAATTTATTACACTACCTATTGAGGCACCTGTGATCAACCCGTATTTGGTGGAGCTCGAAGAAGAGTTTGGTGATGAGCTCATAAACATTGCTATGATTGATGAAGATGATGATTTCGACCCTATGAAGGTTATTGAGGAACTCGAACTTTTACTTGCTAAAGACCCTTTCTCATCTTCTGCGGAAGTCAAGGGACGCCTTACTACCAAATAGACTAATCAAGAAGAAAGGAGACTCATTTTTCCTCAGCATACTACTCTTTCAGATGAAATGGTCAAGTTATCCAACTTATCAACCAAACCGGGTATGAATAGGAAAGATGTACATGTATTGCCAAGGTATGATCTTTATTTATTTCTTCCATCTTTACTAGCAAATTTACACTCTTTTCGTGTTTATTGCTACTATCATCCACACTTGATCCCAAGTGGAGGGAACAACACCCTATTACACAGTAAATAAGGGTGGAGTCAGGCTCGTGACTCGAACAAAAACAAGCGCTTCGTGGGAGGCAACCCATGCTTATCTTTTATTTTATTTTTTGTTTTTGTGTCGAGTCAGTCAGGCCGCAGAGGATACGGCGCATCTCAATCCTGAGATGCGACGCATCTCCTGCAATGGTCATATCTTACTTTATTTTTTTCTGCATTTTTTTTATTTTCGACTTTAAAACTTTTTATCAGTTTATCTTAATGCGGCGCATCCCTGGTTAAGGATGCGGCGCATCTTCTATTCTGATCCGTATTTATTCCAGGCTCGATAAGGCGTATCTTCTTCCATAAGATACGGCGCATCGACTGACCTGATGATTTTCATTTTTATTTTTAAGTTTTTATTTTTCCTAACTACTAATGTATTATGCAAGTTTGAACCTTTCTTAACTTAGGTGTGTTTTAAAGCCTTGGTGGTATTATAGATTCCTGTATTTCCTGTGGATACATCAACTATGAAGCTTATACGTTCTAATCCACAAGAAGATGATTTTTGCTCTTATACTAATGGAGGATCATACCGAGCAAATCTCAGGGGAGTTTTTCTGTTCTAATTCTTTTATTTTCCAGTTTTTAACCTTTTATACAAACAACGAGGACGTTGTTTAACTTAAGTGGGGGGATTGGAGAATTAGAACACTTAACACTTACTTGTCCTAAACTTTTCAAAATATGCTTAAAATGTGCTTAATATATCAAAATTTAAAATTTTTAGCATGTTTTTGTTTAAAGTCTAAGTTGCATTGCTGCACACATGACGTTATTTTCAAAAAATTGTGATTTTTCAAAATTCACAAATCTATGAGTGTGTCGGTGACTTGTAAACTTTAGAACTTGGCTTGTATACTATTCGAGACCACCATAATAAGTATTATTTATATAATTGGAATGACTTGTCTAAATTGGTAAATTTCTAGGATTACACCCAAAAAGCCTATTATATGTTATGTGTTATTAGCTAACTACACTGGTTAGTTAACCCCCGTATAAACCCTTTTGTTACTCTCACTTTTAGAGTAAGATACCCCTAGAAAAACACTCAGAGCCATTCCTTTCGTTTCTTACACCTTTGTTAAAATGTTTCGTTACACCCTTACACCTTAGCCTACCCTGTAGATTAGAATCCGTGGTTGGTTAATTGCTTTAGGCAAAGTGTGTTTCCTTACATTACCGGTGTTCGCGTGCGTAATTCATTATCTTTGGTTAGGTCGGGAAATTGCACAATGCAATTGGAGTGAAAGTAAATATTGTATATCTTTAAGTTTATGTTTCGTGTGTTTACTACTTTCACTATTACCATTATTTCTGAAAGTATGAAAAGTATGGAAAAATTATCCAGAGTTATCGTTATAGTGATGTGGTGAAATTTTACACATCTTTGTTTATGTCTTACTAATTAAAAATAAATAAATAAATAAATAAATAAAAATAAAAAAAAATGAAAAAAAAAAATATAAAAGAAAAAGAAAAAGGAAAAGTTGGATGTTTGTTTTAACCAACTTATGTAAAAGTTTTGTATTAAGTGGTCGATATCACCACTATTTGTTGTATATTATATTTATGGATTGAATGGGAGTTGGCAGTTATGGGAACGCCAACTAAAGGTTATTCTTTGATTGAGATCTTGTTGAGTATAATTCGTGTCTACCTAAAGCGTGTGTTTCAAGTGTTAAAGCGTGAGTTATTCTATGATATGAGTCTTATTCATGGGATGGTTGGGATAGTGATTAACCACACTTAGGATTTTAATTTATTGGTTTTGTTCATTTTTCATTTTACACCAATTTATATCCCAAATATTATCCATACCCTATATTATTCTTTATCCAACCAAACCTTTGATTTATTGAGATTAGGGATTTGAGCAATCTTAAGTATCGTAGTCGTGGATTCGGCTATGTATTTATGATTTTGTCGCCCTTTTTGATATAATATTATTGGTAAAGTTTGGACCTATCTTTAGCCTATTCGAGTTAAGGATTTGAGCAATTGCACGTATCGTGTTCGTGGATTCGATCATGTATTTGTGATTTTGTCACCTTTTCTGGAATTTGAGATCGATAGAGATTAAGAATGATTAACCCTTAAGCCTAAAAACCCTTTTTACCGCTTTACACTTGTTATTCCTTGGCTTTAGTGGGGGAGATGTGTATACTTGCCAAGCTTATGATAGAATATTCGTCGCGACTGGACAGTTAAACGATTAGAATTGCTTTTATCAAATTATTTTATTTTACTTCTAATTCGTTAAGTGTTTGGTTGTGTGATTATGACAAAAATGAATACATGCTAAAATATAAAAATAAATCCTAATATCTTTTAGGATACATTTTCATAAGATTAATTCTAAGGTTTACTTGGGGACAAGTAAAGTTCAAGTGGGGGGATATTTGATGAACTCAAATAAGTACATTTTATTACCATCATTTATCCTATTAATTTGACTTGTTTTATTATATTATGTATGAGGATTAATACTTAATCGTTTACTTTTGTAATTCTCAGGTAAAAACAAGCATTTGGTGAAACTTGGCGATTTTGGACTAATTATGGAGCAAAACAAGCAAGAAGTTAAGAGTCTACTGAAATGCACAAGATCAAGACAAATCTGCACCAGATGCGCCGCATCTCACTTATTACATACGGCGCATCACTATCAAGATTTCACCAGATACGATCCAAGATACAAGAGGACATGCGCCGCATCCAAGAATGAAGATACGCCGCATCTTCTGGCGGTGTACGAATATTCCTGAATATATTAATCTTGGACCCCACGCGAAGTTAAGTCAATGCGCCGCATCTACTTACTAGATGCGCCGCATCTTACCCTCAGACGGAAACTATAAATACCCCAAGACCAGACGAATTTCGAGAGGATATATTATATACGAAGTTCGAAGACCAGAGAAACCTAAGGCCGAATTCAGACGAATAGGCAGCACAAGACACACCCGAACGAAGATACAAGAGCTGTAAGAAGGTGCTGCATGTGTTTAATTCATTAAGTAGTTTTGTTTTATTGTGTTAGTAAACTTTAATTCATCAGGATTGATGGCTTGTGTAATGTGACAACGGAAAGATTGCACTCCCTTAAAACTGCTTTCCCATCAATTAAAGTTTATATGTTGATGTCTTTGGTTACTACTTATTAGTGCATTGATAACCTCTGTGTTTATTAGTGGCCTGCGCATTTGACTACGGAAGAGAATGTGGCTCCCACGGTTGTTACTAAATTGATCACTTAGGAATAACTTTTAGACATAAGTAATCATTAAGGGTTTACTCGCCGATAAGAATAGGACCAACGAGAAAGGATTAACTACATACACTTCATATAAAACTATCAATAAAACAAGTGACAATCTACTTAATCATCAGGACAGATCTTCTTATTGTCTCAAGTATTTATCTGTGTACGTGTGTGCTATTCGCTGATTCGTGCCTATTGGTTTAGTTTATTATTTAATTGCAACCAAATCGTGCCAGTCTCTCAGGCTGAACCCCCTTGCGTTAGATTAGGTTGTATAGCTAACTTAGTATATTAAAATACTGATTAGAATAACGAGATAATACGTTCCACTCTTAGTGATCGACACTCTACTTACCATTATATTCATACTGACCGGGTACACTGCTCGTTAAGTGTGTGTGTTATTGATAAGTCGGCTAAATATAAATTTAAAACTTGAGTAGGTGATGAACTCAAATAAGTACATTTTATTACTATCATTTATCCTATTAATTTGACTTGTTTTACTATATTATGTATGAGGATTGATACTTAATCGTTTACTTTTGTAATTCTCAGGTAAAAACAAGCATTTGGTGAAACTTGGCGATTTTGGACTAATTATGGAGCAAAACGTGCATAAAGTGAAGAGTCTACTGAAATGAAGAAGATCAAGACTGATCTGCTCCAGATGCGCCGCATCTCACTATCAACATGCGCCGCATCTCTATCAAGATATCACCAGATACGATCCAAGATACAAGAGGACATGCGCCGCATCTAATCATGGAGTTACGCCGCATCTTCTGGCGGTGTACGAATATTCCTGAATATTATAATCTTGGACCCCACGCGAAGTTAAGTACATGCGCCGCATCTACTTAAGTAGATGCGCCGCATCTTTCCTCAGACACAAACTATAAATACCCCGTAGACCAGACGCATTAAAGAGATTGGAGATTCGGAAGTTCGAAAACCTAAAGACCGAACAGAAGAGAAGGACGAATTCAGTCAAGAAGGCAGCACAAGACACACCCAAATCTAAGATACAAGAGCTGTAAGAAGGTGCTGCATGTATTTAATTCATTAAGTAGTTTTGTTTTATTGTTTTAGCAAACTTTAATTCATCAGGATTGGTGGCTTGTGTAATGTGACAACGGAAAGATTGCACTCCCTTTAATACTTGCTTTCCCATCAATTAAAGTTTATATGTTGATGTCTTTGGTTACTACTTATTAGTGCATTGACCACCTCTGTGTTTATTAGTGGCTTGCGGGCACCCGACTGCGGGACAAGGTGTGGCTCCCACGGTTGTTTCTAAATTGATCACTTAGGAATAACTTTTAGACATAAGTCGTCATTAAGGGTTTACTCGCCGATAAGAATAGGACCAACGAGAAAGGGTTAATTACATACACTTCATATAAAGCTATCAATAAAACAAGTGACAATCTACTTAATCATAAGGACAGCCCTCTTATTGTCTCTAGTATCTATCTGTGTACGTGTGTGCTACTTGCTGATTCGTGCCTATTTGTTTATTTTACTATTTAATTGCAAACAAAACTGTGCCAGTCTCTCAGGCTGAAACCCCCTTGCGTTAGGATATTAAAATACTGATTAGATTAACGAGATTATACGTTCCACTCTTAGTGATCGACACTCTACTTACCATTATCTTCATACTGACCGGGTACACTGCTCGTTAAGTGTGTGTGTTATTGATAAGTCGGCTAAATATAAATTTAAAACTTGAGTAGGCATTAAAACTGCTAAACCGCAACGACACATCACGCGCATCAAGTTTTTGGCGCCGCTGCCGGGGAGTGAATTGTTATTATCTGTTAATTTGATTAGTATTTTAATTAGGTTATTTTTCTTTTTATTAGATTAATTGCATCATTGTACTATTTTGCATATTTGTTGTATTGTGTGTTATTTGTTTGCTTTTGTTTTTATTTTTGTGTGTTTTATTTTTGTTTCGTGTGTTTTATTTTTTTTATTTTTCGTATTTTTCTGTTCTGCTATCGTTGTACTGTGCTAAATCAAACGATACGGCGCATCTGATCTCTCAGATACGGCGTATTGCGTTTAATTTTTTTTTTAATACAACGCGTTTAATTAATTCGATACGACGCATCTTTTCCCCAAGATACGGCGTATCTGTTTTTAACAAGAAAATTTTTCTAAGCGATAAAGTAATACGACGCATCTGCTTTTGTAGATACAGCGTATCTGTTTTGATAAAAATTTTTTCTAAACATTAACGCCATACGACGCATCTTCTTTTGAAGATACGGCGTATCTATTATTTTAATTAAAAACAGTTTGCGAATTATTAAACAGATACGGCGTATCGATCTCTGTCGATACGGCGCATCTTACTGAATCAAAAATCTTTTATTTTTAAACGTAACGAAAATACGGCGCATTAACTTTCGTTAATACGACGCATTTAATTTTAATTAGATAAATTGATTTTTGATTGATTAATTCGATACGGCGCATTCATAAATTCTAAGCGGCGTATCTATTTTCTGAATAAAGTCTGATTTAATTTTAACGATCATAAGATACGGCGTATCCAACTCTTTGGATACGGCGCATCGTCTGCAGATATCAGTAACTTTAATTTTTCGTATTCCGTTTTCGTTATTAATTATCTGATATATTACTTTCTCGAGCATACCCTACTGATGCTTTTGTGATTGATTTCAGGAAGTGCATGACCAGGAGTTCTACGAAGAACTTGATTCAACCTTTCGAAGATCCTGAACGAGCCCTACATTCGCTTAAAAGGCTTTTCAACACAAGAAGCTTTGATCTTTCAAGTTCACTCGAGCTTGATTATTTTTCTGAAGAGAAAGAGGAAGTTGAAACAGAAACAATGGGCGAAAACACTACTATGGAGGAATATATGAACAATACCCGTGCTGATTACACTTCAGGAGTTGCTAGACCTAAGTTTGATGACAAGTCAAAATTTGAGTTGAAGGGACAATTTCTCAAAGAGCTCAGAGAGAATGCTTTCAGTGGGACGGAACAAGAGGATGCTAATGAGCATGTTGAAAAGGTCCTGGAGATTGCAGATTTGTTTACTACAGAAAGTGTCAATACCGATCAACTCATGCTAAGAATCTTCCCAATCTCACTAAAAGGAGCTGCTAACAAGTGGCTAAGGAATGAACCTGCTAGTTCAATCACTACGTGGGAAGGTTTGAAGAGCAAATTCCTGAAGAGATATTGTCCACCTGCTAAGACTGCTAAGAAGATGGAGGCTATCAATAGTTTCAAGCAAGAGCCTGATGAAACCCTTTATCAAGCTTGGGAACGATTTAAAGATTTATTGATAAAATGTCCTCAACACTATCTAACCCCTATGCAGGAAATAATATTGTTTTATCAGGGATTGGACGTGCCTACTAGACAGATTTTGGATGCTAAGGGAGCTGTACCTCAGATGAGTGCAACTAATGCTAGGAAAGCGATCCAAGAAGCTGCTGATCATTCTCAGAAATGGCACGATGGGACCTCTACTAGATCTAAGAGCAGCACTAATTTTGATGGAATTGCTGCTATTCAAGCTCAATTGGATAAAATTAGTAGAGAGATGAAGAAGCGAGATGAAAGAGCATATGCTGCCCAAGTTGGATGTGAAAAATGCGAAGGACCTCACTACACTAAAGATTGCCCGAACAAGAATGAAAGTGAGACGTTTGAAGAAGCTTATTACACCCAATTTGGACAACCATTCCGACCTTCAGCAAGATTTAGGGAAGCTAGTCCGGGATTCTATCAAAAGAACAACTTCAATCCCGCTTATCAAGAGAGGAGGCAGACTTTAGATGATACTTTAAAGCAAATTATGGCCGATGCTGCTAAAAGACATGAAGAGAATACTGCTATGATCAAGGAAATTAGAGCTTCAACGGACACTACTACAAGAAATCAAGGAGCTTCGATCAAAGCATTGGAACAACAAATTGGTCAAATGAGCAAAGTTCTTCAAGAAAGGGGATATGGAAGTTTACCGAGCTCAACTGAAACCAACCCAAGGGATCATGTCAAGGCCATAAGCACCACTGAAGAAGTCACTCCTAATATACCTAGAAGATCGATGAATGGTAATGATGGTGCAAGACCCGAATTTTTCTTTAACTCTTCAATCAGCTTAAGGAGACTACTAAAAGAGAAGACAAAAATTGAAGAGGAGATCAAGGCAACAATGAAAGAAGAGAGCCCTGCAACCGATTCAAATGCCTTGCCTCATAAAGAAAGAGACCCAGGAAGTTTTACTCTACCTTGTTCTATTAATAATATATCTTTCAATAATGTGTTGGCTGACTTAGGAGCTAGTGTTAGTGTTATGCCTCTTAAGACATTCGCTACCCTAGGACTAGGAAAATTAGCACCAACTAAATTACTTATTGAATTGGCTGATAAAACAGTAAAACGACCTGAAGGGATTGCTAATAATGTGCTAGTTAAAATTGAGCAGTTTATTTTTCCCGTGGACTTTATTATACTAGACATGCCCGAGGATGTTAAGATTCCTTTAATCCTCGGAAGACCTTTCTTGTCTACTGCCCATGCTAAGATTGATGTGTTTAAGAGAAAAATTTCATTAAGGGTAGGGAATAATAAACTAGTCTATAAGTGCCAAGATCCAGTTAAAAGCATAATTAGAGGTGTTTATGTGCTAGGATTAAGAGAGCGTATGGACCTCGATCTTGAAGCTAGACTTATGGGAGAAACATTGATTCAAAACAACTCAGCTAATCCTAATCATGAAGACTTTGAGGAATTCATTGACCTTAATGTACCTACAGAACTTAGACGCGATATTGTTAGTGATTCTGATGATGAGTGGTATGATTGTGTAGTAATTAATAAACGTAGGAGAGTAGTTGAGAAAACGAATTTGAATAATGATGTGTTTATTGAACTACCACCCCACCTTGCTTATTTGTGCCTGTATGATAATAAGAATTTCCCGTCTATCATTTTGTCATCTCTGCCCGAAAGGGACAGGACTTTGTTTATACAGATATTAAAGAAAAACGGCGTGGAAATTAAGGACGAGCAAGGAGTGTTCAATATTACTAAATGGGGGATGAAGGAGCGTGATGTTTCCGACTCCTTCAATGATCGATACTAAGGAGCTGAACGTGAGTCTAACTTGAAGACTCTGGAATAAAGACAAGTGCTGACCGGGAGACAACCCGGATTTATCTTTTATTATTCTGTTTTCTGAGTCGAGTCAGTCCAGGCCGCACAAAGATACGGCGCATCTCAGTCCTGAGATGCGACGCATCCTCTGCAATGGTCATATCTTATTTTATTTTTCTGCATTTTTTATTTTTCGACTTTAAAACTATTTATCAGTTTATTTTTAATGCGGCGCATCCCTGGTTAAGGATGCGGCGCATCTTTATTCTGATCCGTATTAATTCCAGGCTCGATACGGCGTATCTTCTTCAATAAGATACGGCGCATCGACTGACCTGATGATTTTCAGTTTTAATTTTTAAGTTTTATTTTTCCTAACTACTAATGTATTATGCAAGTTGAACCTTTCTTATCTTAGGTGTGTTTTAAAGTGTTGGTGGTATTATAGTTTTCTGGATTTCCTGTGGATAAATCAAGTATGAAGCTTTAACGTTCTAATCCACAAGAAGTTGATTTTTGCTCATATACTAATGGAGGATCATACCGAGCAAATCTCAGGGGAGTTTTTTCCGTTCTAATTCTTTTTATTTCCAGTTTTTAACCTTTTATACAAACAACGAGGACGTTGTTTAACTTAAGTGGGGGGATAGGAGAATTAGAACACTTAACAATTACTTGTCCTAAACTTTTTCAAAAATTATGCTTAAAATGTGCTTAATATATCAAACTTAAAATTTTTTAGCATGTTTTTGTTTAAGATCTAAGTTGCATAACTGCACACAAGACGTTATTTTCAAAAATTGTGATTTTTACAAAATTCACAAATCTATGAGTGTGCCGGTGACTTGTAAACTTTAGAACTTGGCTTGTATACTATTCGAGACCACCATAATGAGTATTATTTATTTAATTGGAATGACTTGTCTAAATTGGTAAATTTCTAGGATTACACCCAAATAGCCTTTATATGTTATGTGTTATTAACTAACTACACTGGTTAGTTAACCCCCGTATAAACCCTTTTGTTACTCTCATTTTAAGAGTAAGATACCCCTAGAAAAACCCTCAGAGCCATTCCTTTCGTTTCTTACACCTATGTTTAAAATGTTTCGTTACACCTTAAACCTTAGCCTACCCTGTAGATTAGAATCCGTGGTTGGTTAATTGCTATAGGCAGAGTGTGTTTCCTTACATTACCTGTGTTCGCGTGCGTAATTCATTATATATGGTTAGGTCGGGAAATTGCACAATGCAAATTGGAGTGAAAGTAAATATTGTATATTTTTGAGTTTATTTTTCGTGTGTTTACTACTTTCACTATTAGCGTTATTTCTGAAAGTATGAAAAGTATGAATAAAAATTATCCGGAAAGAAAGTTGTAGTGATGTGGTGAAATTTTACACATCTATGTTTATGTTTCAAAAAAAAAAAAAAAAAAAAAAAAAGAGAAAAGAAAAAGAAAGAAAAAAGAGTTGGATGTTTATTTTAAGCCAACGATGTAAAGTTATGTAAGTGGTTCATATGGCCACTATTTGTTGTACTATATCTATGGATTGAATGGGAATTGGCGGTTATGGGAATGCCAATTAAGGATTATTCTTTGATTAAGATTTTGTTGAGTATAATTCGTGTCTACCTAAAGCGTGTGTTTCAAGTGTTAAAGCGTGAGTTATTCAATGATATGAGTCTTATTCATGGGATGGTTGGGATAGTGATTAACCACACTTAGGATTTTAATTTATTTGTTTTGTTTATTTTTTATTTTACACCAATTTATATCCCAAATGTTATCCATACCCTGTATTGTTCTTTATCCAACCGAACCTTTGATTTATTGAGATTAGGGATTTGAGCAATCTTAAGTATCGTAGTCGTGGATTCGGCTATGTATTTATGATTTTGTCGCCCTTTTTGATATATTATTATTGGTGAAGTTTGGACCTATCTTTAGCCTATTCGAGTTAAGGATTTGAGCAATTGCAAGTATCGTGTTCGTGGATTCGATCATGTATTTGTGATTTTGTCGCCTTTTCTGGAATTTGAGATCGATAGAAAAGAGAATAATTAACCCTTAAGCCTAAAAACCCTTTTTACCGCTTTAGACTTGTTATTCCTTAGCTTTAGTGGTGGAGATGTGTATACTTGCCAAGCTTATGATAGAATATTCGTCGCGACTGGACAGTTAAACGATTAGATTTGCTTTTATCGACTTATTTTATTTTACTTCTAATTCGTTAAGTGTTTAGTTGTGTGATTACGAAATAAACGAATACATGCTTAAATATAAAAATAAATCCTAACATCTTTTAGGATACATTTTCATGAGATTTAATCTAAGGTTTACTTGGGGACAAGTAAAGTTCAAGTGGGGGGATATTTGATGAACTCAAATAAGTACATTTTATTACTATCATTTATCCTATTAATTTGACTTGTTTTACTATATTATGTATGAGGATTGATACTTAATCGTTTACTTTTGTAATTCTCAGGTAAAAACAAGCATTTGGTGAAACTTGGCGATTTTGGACTAATAATGGAGCAAAACGTGCATAAAGTGAAGAGTCTACTGAAATGAAGAAGATCAAGACTGATCTGCTCCAGATGCGCCGCATCTCACTATCAACATGCGCCGCATCTCTATCAAGATATCACCAGATACGATCCAAGATACAAGAGGACATGCGCCGCATCTAATCATGGAGTTACGCCGCATCTTCTGGCGGTGTACGAATATTCCTGAATATTATAATCTTGGACCCCACGCGAAGTTAAGTACATGCGCCGCATCTACTTAAGTAGATGCGCCGCATCTTTCCTCAGACACAAACTATAAATACCCCGTAGACCAGACGCATTAAAGAGATTGGAGATTCGGAAGTTCGAAAACCTAAAGACCGAACAGAAGAGAAGGACGAATTCAGTCAAGAAGGCAGCACAAGACACACCCAAATCTAAGATACAAGAGCTGTAAGAAGGTGCTGCATGTATTTAATTCATTAAGTAGTTTTGTTTTATTGTTTTAGCAAACTTTAATTCATCAGGATTGGTGGCTTGTGTAATGTGACAACGGAAAGATTGCACTCCCTTTAATACTTGCTTTCCCATCAATTAAAGTTTATATGTTGATGTCTTTGGTTACTACTTATTAGTGCATTGACCACCTCTGTGTTTATTAGTGGCTTGCGGGCACCCGACTGCGGGACAAGGTGTGGCTCCCACGGTTGTTTCTAAATTGATCACTTAGGAATAACTTTTAGACATAAGTCGTCATTAAGGGTTTACTCGCCGATAAGAATAGGACCAACGAGAAAGGGTTAATTACATACACTTCATATAAAGCTATCAATAAAACAAGTGACAATCTACTTAATCATAAGGACAGCCCTCTTATTGTCTCTAGTATCTATCTGTGTACGTGTGTGCTACTTGCTGATTCGTGCCTATTTGTTTATTTTACTATTTAATTGCAAACAAAACTGTGCCAGTCTCTCAGGCTGAAACCCCCTTGCGTTAGGATATTAAAATACTGATTAGATTAACGAGATTATACGTTCCACTCTTAGTGATCGACACTCTACTTACCATTATCTTCATACTGACCGGGTACACTGCTCGTTAAGTGTGTGTGTTATTGATAAGTCGGCTAAATATAAATTTAAAACTTGAGTAGGCATTAAAACTGCTAAACCGCAACGACACATCACGCGCATCAGTAGGCATTAATACTGCTAAACCGCAATGACACATCGCACGCATCAAGGTGCTTCTCAGCGTCCATTGGTGTGCTTGCTATTTTTGAATCAGCAAATTAAAATTTTCTAAGTATCTCTGCAACATATTTGTCTTGACTAATAAATATTCCTTCAGATGATTGCTTAACTTGTAAACCCAAAAAGAATGTAAGTTCTCCCGTAGAACTCTTCTGAAACTTATCTTTCATAAGCTTCTCAAATTCTAAACACATATATTTCCTAGTAGATCCAAAGATAATGTCATCCACATACACCTGCACTAACAGAAGATCCTTCTTGTGCTGTTTGATGAAAAGTGTCTGATCAATCTTTCCTCTTTGAAATCCATTTTCTAATAAGTAGGAAGCTAGTGTTGCATACCAAGCTCTTGGTGCCTGATGAAGGCCATATAGAGCTTTCACTACTCTGTACACTTTGTTTGGATGTAATGGATCAATGAAGCCTGGAGGTTGTGAAACATACACCTTTGGTTCAATTTTACCATATAAAAATGCACTCTTGACATCCATTTGGTAGACTGTGAAGCCTAAAAATGAAGCATAAGCTAGAAACAGCCTAATTGCCTCAATCCTTGCTACTGGAGCATAAACCTCATCATAGTCTATCCCTTCTTCTTGTGTGTACCCTTGGGCTATTAATCTAGCCTTATTCTTGATCACTATTCCTCTTTCATCCCTTTTGTTCTTAAAAACCCATCTAGTGCCAATTACCTTCACACCTGTAGGTAAATCAACTAGCACCCAAACCTTCTGAATCTTGAACTGAAAAAGCTCTTCTTGCATAGCCTCTAACCAGCTTGAATCATCTAGGGCTGTAAGAATTGTCTTTGGTTCAGCTTGTGAGAGAAAACATACAAACAAGCAAGAGTTTAAAAGCTCATGCTGTTTTGAAGCATAAAGGGCATCAAGAAGCCCTTGTTGGTCTGAAGACTTCAATTGTTGTCTTGTCTTCACACCTGACTGTATATCTCCAATCACATGTTCCAGGGAATGAACTTTGTGAATTCTTGATTGTGGTGTAGTAGGAACTTGATAAGATGTTGGAAGATTGTTGAAATCCACCTCATTATCTGAGAATTCTGCTTCTTTTGTTTCTGAAGGGCCAGCAGCAGAGTCATTCGGCCAAACAGCAGAATCAGTAAGCTTAGCAGCAGAGTGCTCTGGCTCATCAGCAGAATGACCAGCAGGAACAGAGACACTACCAGCAGCAACAGAAATACTACCAGCAGAAATATTTTGTTGTTCCTGAGTTCCATATTCTTTACTTTCATCTTCAACACCTTCCTTAGCTTTGCTAGAAGATGATTCATCAGTTGTCGAAGTTGATTCCACAATTGAACTTGACCATATTGGCATTATCACATCATTTTGATCTTTCTCTAACTCTGCCTCATTTGTTGTATCAGAACATGCAAAATCATTAGTTTCTGCAACAAAAGGCACATAATTCATTGAATTGGTTAGATACTCTAGATCAAATAGCCATTTTGGTCCTTGACCTTCTACATTGGATTTATTTTCTAAAAACTCCACATGTAGATTTTCCTCTACTATTTCTTTTCTTGTGTTGTAAACTCTGAAAGCTTTGCTATTAAGAGAATAACCAACAAAGAATCCTTCATCTGCCTTACCATCGAATTTTCCTAAATGGTCTAAGGTATTGAGAATTGTCACATGACATCCAAAAGGTCTAAGAAATCCTATTGCATGAGTTCTACCATTAAAAAGTTCATATGATGTCTTATTGTGAGGCTGCACAACTAAAACCCTATTTTGAACATAGCAAGCAGTGTTGACTGCCTCTGCCCAAAAATTTATTGGTAGCTTAGAATCAGCTAACATTGTTCTAGCAGCTTCAATTAGTGTTCTATTCTTTCTTTCAGCTACACAATTCTGTTGTGGTGTTCTAGCAACACTAAATTCTCTCTTAATACCTTTTTCTTTACAGAAGTCATCCATAACTCTATTCTTAAACTCTGTCCCATTATCACATCTAATGACTTTTACTTTCTTGCTTACTTGATTTTCTATCTGTGTAATGAAGTCCTTAAGGATGCTTGATGTCTCATCCTTAGTGGCTAAAAAGAAAACCCATGTAAATCTACTATAGTCATCAGTAATAACTAGACAATATCTATTATGCATTATGCTCATAACTGAAACAGGTCCAAATAAGTCCATATGTAGCATAAAAAAAGACTGATTGATAGAGTTAAAAATCTTGGGCTTACAAGTGGCTTTGTGTTGTTTGCCTTTTAGACAAGCAATGCATGTTTGATCATTTTCAAATCTTTTGTGAGGTAAACCTCTTACCAAACCATTCTTAACAATTTTATTTATGGTTTTGAAGTTAATATGACCAAGCCTTCTATGCCATTTCATTGATTCATCCAATGTGGCCTTTGCAACAAGACAAATTATAATCTTTTTAGTGTCTCACAAATGTAATTCCCAACACTTAGAGTATTTCTTGGATTAGAACCCGATATTAGACATCTTGAATATTTAATTCCCAACACATAGCTTAGATACTTAGTATGTTTTATGTAGTGTTCTAGTGTGCTTAGAATTTAAACACCAAAGTGTGTCAATATGTAAAACATCAAAAGAGTGTGTATGGGAACATCAGACAAGGGGTCTGATGTTGATTAGGTTTGTTTAGCCTCAAGGTAATCAAGGTTTTCCTTGATCCCTGTTATTGTTGTAGAGTAACCGTGTTATACTTGATCACATAGCATTGGGGCTGAGTTTAATAACAAACAAGAGAAGTTGGAAAAACCTTGTTGTGATAGTATTGTATTCTTTCATTTGAATATTCGGCCAATATTATCAACGTCCTTATCATAGTTAAAATCCTAGATCAAGGTCTAACAGCCTTGAGCCCATAAACGGTCACAAAACTTATTGTTAGTTAGATAGTCTAAAATAAGTTTTCTCAGTGCACTTTAGGGGTCATAGTGCACTTTAGGAGTTTTGTGAGGACTCTAATAGATAACAAATGTTTAGTAATCATATGTTAGCGAAATTACGTAAAGTGGTGAATAAAAGTTGAAAACTTTTATACTTGGCGTATAAGGAATGTTTATTTGAAATGAACTTAAGACATGCTGGTGTTGGTGAGCACGTTTATTAGGAATGTGAGTTACGTCACATTAGTTTGTTGTTGTGATCAGATAAACTGATAACGTTTAATCTTTTAAAAAAATTAGACGTAGGAAATGGATAAATATTCTTTCTTTAGAATATTAATACAAGTGGAAATTTACCGGTGGTTACAATCTCACCCCCTTAAATGGAATCTCGTCCCGAGATTCAGTCCGTGTTAGATGTTGAAAAATGTAGTTCCTTGTGTCAATTGGTTTACGAGATAACTAGTAAGGTATTTTCACTTGTCGTTTAGGAAAAATGTGTAGTTTGTCGTTATCCTGAATTTCTTCTTAGTAACGAGTGTTTTATCAGATAAATATTTCTCCAGATTTGATTTAAGTTAATCATGTAAGCAGGTTTGATTCTAGTTTCACTTTTGAAAATTTATAATTTAGAATTCATTGGTTTGCATGAGAAACACTATTCCAAAGGTCAAATAAACTTAGGAGAAATTCATTTTGAATGAAGATTGTTATTTTGTAAGGTTTATCATGTTTTGGTAATTAGTTTTGAAAATAACATGGTTCCTAATTACTTGTTTTGTGAAAATCAAATTATTGACGTCGAAAACTGTTTTTAACAATGAAGATTTCGGATGAGAACTTGATGAATGTAGAGAAAGTTGTTGAACTTCAGCTTTTGTAGATGATGAATCAGTTTGTTCCAGAATTATATATATATATATATATATATATATATATGAACATTAATTTCAACGGTCATGAACAGTAGCCCAACGGCTATGAACAGTAGCCCAACGGCTACTTTTCTTTTTATAAATACCACATTTTAATTTTCATTTCTTCCACCACCCACATTTCTCTCATTAATTTTTCAAAATGCCGCATGTTGTTACCATTCTTGCGATTGTGTATGTTGTTGCCGCTGCTATCTACTTGGCCTACGTTCCAGAAGAAGATTATGAATTTTTGGCCGTGGTGTTAGCGCTTCTCGTACCACTCGTGGTTTTAGCAATCGGTGTGGATAAAATATGGGGGTAATAGTATTGCGTTAGAGATGATGAAATAAGTCTTTGTTGTGTTTCCATGTAATCTTTAATGAATGTGTAATAAGATTTGTTAGTTTTTATGCATAAGACCATGTCTTTTGATACCGCGTTAATGATTTGTTTGTATTTATTGTACAGAATATTCAAGGTGTTACATCCAGTCGTGGTTCTCGCTCTCGTAGGCGTAATGGTGTTTTTCATTAGCTTGGCGGATCAACCAATTGGCGATTCTATACCTTACTTAGTGATCTTTGTAACATTAGCACTACCGATGCTAATTATATCGTTATGTATTAATATTCGTGGATTCTAATGTAATAAAAGTTTGTGTTTTGTGTTTTATGAATTCTAGTGATCCTTGAGTTCATACTCATGTCGTTTCAGATACAAATAAGCCCACTCATTTATAATCAATTACTTACATAAAGAGGCGTCCCAAACAATGTAAATAAAGAAATATAAACTTATTATTCGGCGATTCATAATTTCTTTATTTAAATAAAAAGGCGTCCCAATCCATTTAAATAAAGACATTGTAAATCACCCTACTTAAGAATTTCTGACTCAACACTCTTACTTATTTGACAAGGTAATTCAGTGTTTAGGTGTTCTGAGAGTACGGAAGGAGTATTTACACTCATCTTTGGAGATGGGAGTAAGATAATCAAAGAAAATTGTCATAGTACTCAAAATAGTTGGTGAGTAAGTAAATAGGGTAAAAATTGTGCAACCCACAATGTCTTGGAAAATAAACGAGAAATACCCATTGCATCATTACAATGTTTGAGAAGTAAATTAAACTATTGTAATTGGTTACAATGTCTTGAGAAAGTTTCGTAAATCACAAAATGTAGGAGTAAATACAAGATCGAGGAAATGTGATTGAGTCGTAATGCCTTAGAATAGGCATACGCATGCATGTTTATTCCGTTGTTTGTATAAAGTGATCGAAAACATGTCGAATGTAGTCACATAATCATCGGGAGGATGCAAGGCACGGAGAGCAAAAGGCTATAAAACATTTTTGTGGAAAAGCAGTTATAGTTTAGGTCTCAATTAGACCCGTTTCTCTATAACTATAGCTCTGATACCAATCTGTAATACCCCCAATTTTGTGATACGCAGAGGAATTCAAATTAGGTGTTACTCGACGGCACAACAGTTATAATAATAGAAACCGATCTCTAATTGAGTCGTTTTAAAAGTTTTATCATTCGAATATCAGAGTTTACAAAATGAGGTCCCAGTAGTTTTACAGTTTGTTAAATAAGTTTCAAATGATAATTAGATTTTAGCCTTCTATCAGTATCCGTGCCCCTCCGTGCCATCCTCGTTCATTATGGACCTGAGATAAACATGCTAAAAGTGTCAACACAAAGGTTGATGAGTTCATAAAGTTTATAAATAAAACAGTTGATTTCAATAGTTTCAAGTTTAATAAGCAATGGCCACATTGTATCTCCCATAAATTCAGTGACAATGGGCCACGTTTTAGCTCCCATAAATTCAGTGACAATGGGCCACTTTGTAGCTCCTATAGTCCATTTGTAAAATAATCGGATTAACACAAGTTTCAAGTTTATTAGACAGTGGGCCCCGTTGTTGCACCTATAAATTCAGTAGTGGTAGTACCGTATCATTACAGTACCATAATATTGCTCTAAGCATCATGACACGGAAACGTTAACAGTAGGACATCACAAGAGTGATATAAATTACTAACATAATTAAATGTAGTAATAATGCCCTCGGGGAGGAGCTTGCCATTCTCCTATTTAGTCTCAAATAAAGTGCATTTGTCTATCAATTCGGCTAGCATTATAGCTATCTATCCGGCTAGTACAAATGGGTCGTCAACCTCCAATAGATCTATTCACTATATTCGTGTTCACTCGCAAGTGATTAATGGCTCATGATATGAGGGTCTTTTTAGTGGCAACAGTGTAAACTTAGGCAATATCAATCAGGATAGTATACAGAAAAATACTTGTGTTCAGGTTTGTAGCATGTAGCTCCCAACAAGTTTGGAAAACGTATAAAGGTGGGATTATGAACTCACAGTAATATATAAAAGTTTAGAGTACTTGTGAAAGTAAAAGCAAGTAGTTGAGCATGTATCTCCCCCAAAGATAATATGAAATAATTTAAAATAGGGGCCATGAACTCACCTTGGTGATACAGTAGTCTGGTTGGAAAACTAATCAAGTTTTGAGAATAAACTGCTCGGATATGCGACCTAAGTGGATATGTCAAGTCTCAGTATATTTGTTTATGTTCAAGACTTTATTAAATAAAGTGTAGTGTTATATTAGTCGTACAACATGTGTTTTGTTAGTGACTTATGTGTTGGACCTTTGGGTGAGTTTAGTATAGCATGCATCGTTGAGATGATAAGATTTATAGTTTACAAGTTCCTCCAAAAGTTATCGGATGATAAATCATAGTTCATCCTTAAAGTTCGATTGATCGATTGTTAACGAGATAGAAATATCCCGTACATTAATTTTTATCAAAACCGAGTTGATACATATTAAAAGTGTAGTTCCGTAATCATATATAAAATGTTACACTTATAGTTTCAAGTATTGACGGTTCATACCCTTGAACTTTCATAAAATGACAACTTTTACCCCTGAACTTTCAAAAGTGCCACTTTATACCCTTAACTATGAGTCGTTCATAATTTCATCCCTTATTATATATAACTTATCAAAATTGACAGTTTTGGCCCACGAAAACTCCAGGTTTCAAAATGTTAGAGTTTTCACCCTCAAGTATTTTAGTCGTTACGTCCGTAGCCCTTATTTCATTTTAGTTGCGATTTAAGTCTAGAGATGGGTGTGGTTCATTACAGCTTGTTAATATAAGTTGTATTAAGTTTGAAATTAAGTTTTTAACAGCTTAATAGCTTATATTCTTAGTTTATGGTTTTAAAACAATCAAAAAGGGTGTGTTAGGTTCTAGGTCGAGACACCAAAAGGAACAAAGAAAATAAACGAGGCCCGATGATCTTTTGAAAACATTTTTGTGGTTTTGTAAACTTTGTTAGGAGTTTATTAAAGTGGCTAAATCTCGTAGCTTAAAGCTTTTAGCTTATGGGCTATTTAATTCATCAAAGAGGGGTGTTTGGCTTGTTCTCGGTAAAGAAAGAAAAGAAAAAGAAACCAGATCTGACCTTTAAAACTTTATGGAATTATTTCTATAGCTTATTAACAGGTTATGTAGCTTATTTAAAAGTCTTATTAAGAAGTTAAAGGCTTATAGTTTAGAGTATAGCAAAAACATATGGTATAAAGGGTGTTTGGTTTTGTACTCGCGACCATGAAAAGAACAAAAATATTGAGCGAGGCCTATAGAGTTTTAACCAGGATCTTGGGGGCTTTATGTAGTCTCCTGAAAGCTTGTTAAAAGGGCTTATTGGCTGGGCTTATAAGCCTTGGCTTATGGTGGAAAAGTAGGGCTCAAAAGGGGTGCTTGGGTGTTCTAGTTTGTGATATACCAAAAAGAAACACAAAAAATAAACGAGGCATGTACAACTTTTGACCAGGTTTTTGGGGCTTTGTAAAGTCACTTAGGAGCTTATTAGGATAGCTTAATATCTCAGCTTATAGCTTTTAGCTTGTGGGTTAAAACTTGGGTCCAAAAGGGGTGTTTGGTGTGTTTATCGACCAGAAAGAAAAAGAAACGAAATGGAAGTTTAACCTTAAAACTTATGGGCTTATTTTTGTGGCTTGTGGAAACTGATGCGGAAGCATCTAGATTATTACGAAATAATCTAGAATGCTATTTTATATATTATTAGACTCTTTAGTTTCCAATATATTTATTTTAGTTTATTAAACTTTACGGTTTCCTTGTTATCATCCCATCTATAAATTGGGATTCAAGCCTTGTTATTCAGGAGTTTTTTGGATGATATGAAAAGTTATTTTCTTTCCTCCCTATACACAAGTGTGTGTTAGTGTGTGTGAAATTGCCTAATTATCGGTATTCTTTTGAATCAACGATTATTAGAAGAATTGTTCTTGGGTATTCTTTGAATCAACAAGATCAGTTGTTTATCCCTTTTACTCGCTACATCAGTTGGTATCAAAGCCAAATTCCTGATCAAAATGTCTCGTTGTGACGATTTTATCTATGATTCACAACCCGTGTATGATGTATACGGTGATGATGCATGGTATTTTTGGTTCGGATTTGATGGGTGTGCGCAGAATGAGGCGACAGGAGGTTTTGGAAATATTGTTCCTCTTCATATGTGTTTTCAACAAATGGTTTGTACAGAAAACACAGAAACTTCGTCGTCTCATTCTTCTTCTCAAGTGGCAAGAAAAAAATATCAGAAGAAGTTGGTTCAAGATGTTTTGATTATGCGTGCTAAAGAAAGGCAAGATAATTCGTCAAGTTCATTTATTCTAGCACGGTTGAAATATTTAGATAAAGGTTTGGTCAAAGGGAATGCAAAAGAGGTGGATAGTTTGTTTCTTATTAGCATTCCGATTGTGTTTAGATTTGGATTGAAAACTGAATATAAGGGTGGTGGTGGTTTTGATCCTCTTACATCTCAAATTATAAATTGTGTCTCATGGGGATCAATTGTCTTGGATGACCAAAAGTCACAAAGTAATCCCGAAGTTATTAACAACTTTCAAGACAAGTCATTTATTAATGCATTAGTTGAGAATCTTGATAAAGAATCCATTAGTTGTATGTACCCCAAACGATTTAAACATGGTCTTGATTGGAAGCAAAAATATATGATTTGCCAAGTTGTTACGGATCTCATGGTCGACGGTGGAGTAAATCGACCCGGCTACTCGATAAACCTTGAAACCGACGATCCAGGTTGTACATGCTTGAGACGGACCGGGACAAATTGTGAGGTTAAACGACAATTAAACAATAGATGCAATTTGGTTCCATTCGACCCGGGTGTTTTTGGTTCCAAAGTCGATAGTTGTGGACAACTCTTCTTTTGCGGCGTCTTCAAAATTGTCTTCCGTGAAAGGAGCAATGGTGGTTTAATTACGTTTATTGGGTTGGATGAGTTCTTTACCGACATTCAAATTGTCACACCTTACATTTTTGGGACAAAAGAAACATTGGGTGGTGAGTTGGCTTGGGATGTAATTCTTTTGTGACGTTCAACATATATAAACTGTGACAGTTTGCATGTAGTTTCCAAGGTAGGGGTTTTAACTTACGGTGCATATAGCTTTAACTCGGAGGCAAAAATCGAGGACTAGTTTTCTATAAAGAAGGGGAGAATGATGCGGAAGCATCTAGATTATTACGAAATAATCTAGAATTTTATTTTATATATTATTAGACTCTTTAGTTTCCAATATATTTATTTTAGTTTATTAAACTTTACGGTTTCCTTGTTATCATCCCATCTATAAATTGGGATTCAAGCCTTGTTATTCAAGAGTTTTTTGGATGATATGAAAAGTTCTTTTCTTTCCTCCCTATACACAAGTGTGTGTTAGTGTGTGTGAAATTGCCTAATTATCGGTATTCTTTTGAATCAACGATTATTAGAAGAATTGTTCTTGGGTATTCTTGTGAATCAACAAGATCAGTTATTTTTATCCCTTTTTCTCGCTGCATCACTTGTCAATATGTAAACTAGCTTATCTAGATGACTTAATGAGGTATATCAAAGCTTGAAAGTGTAAAACAACCTTATAACCTATTAAAGGTGTTTGTTTGTTACTGGTAAAAACAGAAAGATGGAAAACATAGTTTTTGGTCTTGGCTTTCATTTGAGACTTAATTAGCATTATATTTAAATGTGTTTAAGACTTATGAATGGAATTGAAAAGTGCTTGAAGGACATACAACATATGGTACTCGATTAGAAATAAAAACGCCAAATGACTTCTAAAATTGAACCAAGCTTTCCAAGGCTTCTAGTCTCTTGTACAAACTTTCCTTACTCCTTCTTAAACTTGTCTTACAATAAGTAAATGTGTATGTGGGTGTTTTGTGTTCGAAAACAATAGGTGAGAAGAAAAGGTTATGTTAAATCGATTTATATAGGCCAAGAGTTAGGGTTTCATTCAATGTATTTTCCCACATGTATGGTTTTGTCAAGATGATAAGGGACATGGTAAGGTGTTCCTAAAATTTTCCAAGGTTAGTGTTCATGGTGAATACTTGTTCCATTTCAAGCCTCTTAGTTCGAATGGTTAAAAAGGAAAACATATTTGTGCATATTTGTTCGGTTTTATAGCCAAAAAAGTGGGGAATTCTAGAAGGCAAGATGATGTGTTTACCTTGTGTTCATACATGATTTTCTAGTTAGTTTGGAACTAGTTTAGGGCTTGTTTGGTTTAGGTTTTGATTCGATTCGAACTAGAAAGGATCAAGGGTGGCGTTTTAGGCTTAAGATACTTGTACCTAGGCTATAATATGTTGTACTTGAGGTTTAGAAGTGTAGTAACCTTAGTTGGAGTCCTTTAGTTAGGTTTAGTTATGTTTAGTTAGGTTTAGAATAATAAAAGTATAGATTTAGGTTTCATGCTTTAAGCACTTGTACTACAAGCATTAGGGACTTGTACTTTAAGTTGGTAAATTATAAGAAAATCCAATTTAAGGCTTGTGCATTAAGGAATTGTATTATGTGCTTTACAATAGGTACACTAAAGTTTATAATAGATTTTATATTAATAATTAGTTTCCATGCATTAAGGACTTGTACATGTGCAAGAAAGACTTGTACATTTATATTTTATAGAAATCATGTACACATTAATTAGGGTTTGTGATTTTATTACAAAAAATTACAGAATTATGAATTTAGGGCTTGTAACGGGAAGTAAAGTAAAGTTTAGGTTTCCGTGCTTTAAGGGCTTGTGCATTAGCTTTAGGGTTTTGTACTTTAGAGTTTGCACTTTAGTGGTCATTAGTGCACTTTAGGGGTCATAGTGCACTTTAGGAGTTTTGTGAGGACTCTATTAGATAACAAATGTTTAGTTTGAACGTTTAGTAATCGTATGTTAACAAAATAACGTAAAGTGGTGAATAAAAGTTGAAAACTTTTATACTTGGCGTATAAGGAATGTTTATTTGAAATGAACTTAAGACATGTTGGTGTTGGTGAGCACTTTTATTAGGAATGTGAGTTACGTCACATTAGTTTGTTGTTGTGATCAGATAAACTGATAACGTTTAATCTTTAAAAAAAATAGACGTAGAAAATGGATAAGTATTATTTCGTTAGAATATTAATATATAAGTTGAAATTTACCGGTGGTTACAGTTTGTGTATTAAGAGGCTTTGATTCTTAATTTGATTTGTACATTTAAATCTGAATTTGAGGTTAAAAAGTTTAAATCTGGTTTCATCTTAATTAAGATAAGTGGCCGATAAATCTGAATATGACTCAAATAAAAATGTCAGATTGTGAAAAGATGTCTCAATTTGTAAGGTTACCATTTACAATTAAATTTAAAAAGATTGCATTCAAGTGAAAAATAAATTTTATTTAGTATGGTATGTTAACGAAATAACATCTTTTAGAATATAGTTAATTAAAGTTTAAAAAAAATTAAAACACTCAAGCACATATTCATTAGACAAAAATAACATGTATGAGATTAGATTGACTTTTTTATAACGATTAGCTAAACTGGTCGTGTTATGAGAGATGCGATTGTATGAAAAGTGAGAGCAAAATCGCACTTTCTACAAATTCAATAAAACCACCCTAGCCCAACACGTTTCCTCATCTTTTCCTCTCACATTTCACATTCTTTATATTCTCCCTCTTTCAGGACCTAATGAACATCTCTTCCTCCGTTTCACTTTTAAAATCATTCAAAACCAAGAAATTATGTTCATATTTTTGTTTAATCGCATCATAATCCATTCGATCACATCATAAATCCATTCAATCGCAACAAATTATAAGAACTCAAAATTCATCAAAATTAGGGTTTCGTTGACTTTGAGTGAAAACGAAATTACTATACCAATTATTGATTAACAAACAATTAATTAACATTAGGTAACATCAAATTCTTCATCTTTTTTTTTTCTTTTTTCTTTTAAATTTTGGAAAAAAAATCAAGTGTTTATGAAAGTGCCCATAAAGTGTTTTATGAAATGTCTCAATGAAATAATTTTGGTGATTTTAAAGTATGAACAATATCTAAAATTGTGATGCTTTTAACAATGATGAATAATGATGAACTGGATTCGTAGGTATGTTTTGGTTTGTGAATAAAGGCTGTGAAAAGATGATTTTTTTAGTTATATTTTTTGTAGGTATAGATTGGCAAATAAATATTTGTTAAATGTTCATCTTGATTTATTCCTATGAGAAATGGATACAAATTGTGTGGTGATTTGTTAAAGGTTCATCACGTAAAGGTTCATCAAGTATGTATTTATCACACAATGTTCATCAAAGTAAGTGTTCATCAGAAAATGTTCATCAAAGAAAACTCAGTTTCAAGTTCATCAGAGAACAACTAGATGGCTAAGTAGGATTTGGAGTGTTTGGTTGTGAAAATTGAGTTTGGAGGCGTTGTTAAAGGATGTGAGTGTTGATTTTTTTTGATTTTTTTATTTTTTTATTTTTGTTAGGTTCATCAAGAAATGTTCATCAAAAGAATGTTTATTATGTTCATCAACTTATATTCATCGATACAAAATGTTTATATCTTTTTTTATGTTTATTAATCAATGTTCATCTGGTTTTTATTTATTTTTTATCAATCTAAGTTAATCAATACAAATTGTTCATCAATACTCTGTCCATAAGTTCATCAATAAATGATCTTCAGCCATAGTCTAAATGTCCATCCATCATGGTTTGAATGTTCATCAATAAATATTCATCACTCATACTTTAAATGTCTTCAATAAATTTTCATCAATCACGGTCTGAATGTTTATCAATAAAAGTTCATCAAATCTTGATGATCATCATTTTTTGATGTTCATCATATATGGCGGATTCTGGTTGGAGGAAAAAGGAGGGAAAAGAGAAGGAGAATGAAGGGGCACGTGTTAAGAGGAGAGACCTTTTTTAAACTTTTAATGAGGGATGCAACTTAATATTTGATCCCTTACCCGATTAAGATATTAGGGAATGAATCCACTAAAAAGAAAAATAAAAATAAGAATGAGACGTGTTTTCAGCCACACATTTCAAATGAAAATCAAAAATTTCATGTGAGATGCATCTCTTTTTGTAGTTTTATCTGAAATATGCAGCTGTGGTTATTTCTTATCATTCTCATTTTGCTTTTATTTCTTATTTGATCCTTACTCTAACATATTTATACCTTGAACACTTTAATATGAATCAGAACATACTCCCTCCGTCCCTTTTTAAATGTCCACTTGGACTTCTTTTGGTCTTTATTATTCAACTTTGACCATAAATATTTTTTTTTTGTGTTATATAATACTTGATGCAAAATATATGAATGAATTGGGTTTTAAAAGTATTTTCATTGGTATAATTTTCATCAAGTATTATATAACACAAACAAAATTATTTATGGTCAAAGTTGAATAATAAAGACCAAAAAAAGTCCAAGTGGACATTTAAAAAGGGACGGAGGGAGTAACAAATTAAAATAATAAAACAACAAAAAAGTAAGGAAAAGAAAAGCTAAGACATTAAAAGTTGTTAAGACACCTTATCTACGTCTATTACAATAAGAGTTTTTTTGGCTTCTATGGTCTTTTAGTGACCCAAAAAAAAAAAAAAAAAAAACGCTCTTAACAATGACTTTTTCTTATCGCTTTTTAATGACATGAAAAAAACAAACACACCTTTTAAGATAAACATATGACCGCGTCTGACTAAACTAAAAAAAAAAAAAAAAAAAAAAAAAAAAAAAATTGTCAAAAGGTAATTTCACATAATTTAACAATGTTGTGAGACAAACTTAAACTCGTATGCCATATTCTCGAAAGGAATTTAACAAAAACCTCTTAAGAAATTTATGGTTGATAACTTGATTGCAATCTCAACAAGGAAAACATGCTTGTATCTTGAATGATAGCAACCATTTTATTTGTTAGATGGTGGTGACCTACAACGAGCACCAAAGGCAGAAAGAACTACTATCTGTTTCAAAAATACAATAGCATAACATCTAAATGGAGCTTAATACTCGATCTTAAATACTTCAATCTTTTTTCGTTTTCTAACTAAATTCATCTTGAAACTAGTCTTATTCTTTAGATCTCTTACATTCGAACTCCCATTTCACTCTAAAATGTGTCGACGGTTTGAGCCTTTGAGGAAAGTAAAAGATCTTAAAGCCTTTTTAGTATACTATTGGGCCCAAAACATGGGTTTTTAAAAACCTCCGTTGGGCCATAAACTAAAAATTAAAGTAACAAGAATCATTGTTTTGACGACACTTTGGTATTTCCTTTTGCACTTTAACAAGTGTTACTTTTATTTAAATAAAAGATCCCTCTATTGAAAAATGCATGTGGATTCTGAATAATAAATATCTTGGATTAATGTTCTACAAGCAAAAGACACCTAATACAAGAATTTTGCTCGGCGATGTAGAGATAAAAAACCTACGTATACTTAGGAAGCTTACACGGTAAGGGTAGCCGTATATAGGGCAAATTACTTAAAAATGTAGTTAACTTGACACTTTTTATAGTTGCGTGTAGTCATCTTTTTTATTTTTATTTAGTGTACTGAACTTTTAAATTTCGATCATTATGTGTATTTTGTGATCATTTCACCATTACTTTTTTTTTCAAATTTCGAATGGTAAAATGGACATTTTACATGGCAGAATAGTAACAAAATACACACAATGATCGAAATTTAATAGTTCTGTACACAAAATAAGGAGAGAAAAAAATGGCTACACACAACAATAAAAAATGTCAAGTTAACTACACTTTTAAGTGATCTGCCCCCTTATATATAACAAACAAACGCAGCCTTAGTTTGTCTAATTCGGATAGTATTCCTTCTATCACATAATTTCACATATGCAATTAGCTCGTTCATTATAAAAAACTTAACACAAAGTAGGAGCGGCTCAAGCCTTTTGAGGACATAAAACGACATTTTAGAATGAGACTTTTAAAGTTAATTTTTTTTGCGAACGAATAACCGTTCTTGTAAACGATGAACACACATTTGTTTATATAACATAACCAAGATTCATACTTTATGAATTAGGCCTAAATCAAAAATAGTTTTAGTGAATTTAGTGAATCAGACGTCTTAAAATATCGAGACTTAACAGATAAGGCTCAAGAAAAGATGCGACCAACAATCTATATATATTAGGTCTAAAAAAATGAGGGCCTTAAAAATTCGGAGGCCCATAGCCTTAACTTTAGTAGCTTTACCTTTGAACCACTCCTGCACAAATTTCAACCTCCCCAGTTGTGTCTTCTTATACAATATCCATCAATATCATGTGGCATATATCGTTGTTCCATCATAAGTTGTATTCAAGTGTCTTCTTATACAGTATCCGTACCGTCAATATCACGTGGCATATATCGATCTTAAAATAATTGTCAGGTTTGACATTTTGGAGTCTTTTTTGTTCAACATTGATCTTAAATATTTTTATTTGTGTTATATAATACTTGATGAAAATAATACATTTGAAACCCAATCCATTCATATATTTTGTATCAAGTATTATATAACACAAATAAAAGTATTTACGGTCAAAGTTGATCAATAAAGATTCTAAATAGTCAAACCTGACATTTATTTTGGGACGGAGGTAGTAACTTGTATTCAAGTGTCTTGTGACAGTATCGAGGATATCATATCACACATTTTTATGATATATTTAGCTTGATGTTCAAATCTATATGGATGAAATATTTCAAAGAATTTATGGATTCAAAATATCTTGAGGACTTGGTACTATAATTGTACGAGTTTTAACCCAAAAGTAATATAATATCTGGGAAGTTATTGGATATCTATGTGTGCTAAACTGCTAATAAAGTCAAGCATAGGCCCCAACAATCTCAGCATTATAATGCTAGGATATCTCTTTTAACAAAAATAATGTTATTGTTGTGGTCCTTTCTTTGTACATGTGAACCATATTATAGTCAATATATGTCACATGCCACGATTCGACTACTCTCCCCACCCATTTCATATGCTATTTTTTTCGTCTTTTAAAACATATATTCGCTAGTTTAACTTGAGTTATTAAAAAAAAAAAAAAACGAAAAAAAAAAAACAATATTAGTATGCATCTACCCATTGTGGAGGCCTATGATTGGCCCATTGCAAGGGAGAAATTTCATGTTCACGTACGGCATTTGCTAATGATCCCCTAATACACACTGCTTCGACATTATTACTCAGGTAAATAAATATATCAGCTTTACTTATACCGATACATAATCTAAACCATACATGTGTACATTAACCATGTCTTTATTCTGACAATGAAGCTTCCTGAATACAGTAGTTTCGTCGATTTTAGTCGGTTCCGACTTCACGAATTAAGGGATATTTTCCAGCGAACCCAGTAATCGATTTCTTTCATTATGATTTCATTTGGGTTAAGCAATTATTAGCTTTACGTATTTCTTTAATTTTAGTATCTGCTTCCAATTAGGGTTTTAAAACTTTGGGGGTTTTCTTAATGATTTACATTTACGTATTCCTTCAACTTTAATCTGTATTTCCAATTAGGGTTTTTAAAATTTGCCAGTATCTCCTTCCAGGGTTTTAAAAATTTGGGGGTTTTCTTAATGATTTACAATTATGTATTCCTTGAACTTTAATCTGTATTTCCAATTAGGGTTTTTACAATTTGGGGCCTTTATAATATGATTATAATTATACTGTTTGTTGTTCCCGATGGGTATACTCGAGCACTTTCAAGTTTATGGTATAAAACACAACATAATGATCCACCATTAGTCGAAAGGAAAAATGGTTTTTAGTATACACTATAATACTATAATTATAATAAGGGTTTTTTTAATTTAAGGGTTGTCTTCATTTCTTTTGTAGATGGGGTTGCTGATAATGTTTGCACCCAACCATGTTCAGGTATTTTTTTCATCTCTTTTGATTACCTATTTATGGTTAGTAATTACTTATATGTTGTACATATGCATTGTTTACTGCAGCCTGTATGTTTGCGTGCCATCCATAACATGATTGTGTGTGCACACACGCCAAGTGTTTGGTAACGTTAAGTGACTTGATATGTTCGTATAAACCGTGGTGACAAATATATAAGGCACAACAACAGTTACCATCATCTATAATAGATATAGATGGTTTCATTGTTGGTTGTGTCTGTTGCTTGCATCTGATGATCTTTTAAATATGTTGTCTTGCTGCGGAAGTTGGAAGGATGGTAGAGTGCAACAACCAGTTGCCTCAGCAACCTCTACGTTTGCAGCAAGACAATATTACTACATGATTATGTTGTTTATTATGCGTGAAACTTAAATTTCATTGGGCCACCTGTTATGTTTAGTGGGGGGGGGGGAAATAATAATAATAATAATAATAATAATAATAATAATAATAATAATACTGATATTTATGAACCTATTGTGGCTGCCTATGATTAGCCCATTGTTAATTCTATTATACCAATTCAGTATCTTTTGTCCTCCTATTCTTTTGACCTTGATAAGTATACCTTACGCAGGGTACCTATATACTAATGGCCTATGTTGATGAGGTGTCGCTTACTGAATCAAATGGTATTACTAAATTTGCATGGTCGCCGTACATCCTATGGAGACAAGTTAAATATCAATAAATAGATGGAATATCAACGATGGATGTACAGCGACCAAACACAGCTATTACTAAATTTGCATGGTCGCCGTACATCCATCATTGATACTTTGTCAATATTTTTGTGCTCCTCACGTTTTCACACTCACCTACCTCAGTTCATTATGGTTCAACTCAGATCAAGATCGGATCAGGACTATCATACACTGAAACAACGTATTGAAATACCCTAATATATCTTTTTTTTATCTTTTTTTTCTTTTCTTCTTCTTCTTCTTTTTTTTCAGCTTCATGATTTATGCTTTGGACGAAGATGTAGAGAGAACAAACAATCTGAAAAAGAATGCATTACAATAGGTTGGTGAAGGTTGATACTATCAACAACACCAATACAGATGAATGAAGAATCAAAATAATAGAAGCAAACCCAGGTACCAACATTCATGTTACCAATTTCTCTTATTTAAAGAAAAAACGAGAACAGTTACCTTTATTCTACAAGAAGTTCTCAACAACATCGATACAGATCAAGGAACAATCAAAATAATAAACGAAACCCAGGTATGAACATTCGAGTTGACAATTTTTCTTATTTAAAGATATCATTTGCAAATGTAAATATTAACTGTTTTGTTTCTACAAAGGCGGATGAAGACAACAAATGCAGATCAACTATGAGGGCATTGTCTGAAAATAAACGACCACATGTAAGGAAGCAAAAACGGTCAGTTACACAATTTACCGTAACATAAACAATAACTTTTATAACATCTAATAGTGCAATCATATAGGGTCCAGGTAGAAATTATTACACGACTCATACTAAAATTAAATAGAAATACATAACTGCAAATAAAGCAACGAACATGAATACCACAACATAATCAACAGTAATTCCCTCCACTTCTAACTAGGCAGTCAAAAATCCATTAGGCCCTTAAGCTTCTGAACAAAT
This sequence comes from Artemisia tridentata subsp. tridentata, assembly GCA_021014915.2. Taxonomy (NCBI): domain Eukaryota; kingdom Viridiplantae; phylum Streptophyta; class Magnoliopsida; order Asterales; family Asteraceae; genus Artemisia; species Artemisia tridentata. The sequence goes on along the minus strand of CP139504.1, from coordinate 69,476,955 downwards.
ATCTCCTTATCACGACCATTTAGCTCCAATTCGCCTGTCATAATGTGCATTTGCAACACCTTTTGGTTATCTTTTGATTGCACTTCTCTCAGATATTCAGCAGTTTTCTGAGCATAGTCATTGCCAACAATGTCTAATTTTTGAATAAAAGCCGCCCTTTCACGCATTACCCCAACAAGCCTACCACATAGTGCATTCATCTGCTACGCCATTTGAATGTCTTTGATTCCAGGTTTATGACAATATAGGATCAACATTTGGGGCCAATTGTTTAAATTTGCCTCAATTCTAAGTTGATCACAACTAGGACGCCTAGACATTTTTTTTATTTTTTTTATCACAAGTTGGAAAATGAATTGGCCAAATAAAGATACACAATACCTTCCTTAAATACAAAAAAGCCTAAAAAAGTTGTCTGCATATATATTTTTTTATTGTTATATATTTTTTTTAATTTGTTTTTTATTTCCCACATGGATATCATGAAAGAAGATACCCTTATGTCATTTCTCTTATAGGATCATACACGTATTGAAAAAAAATCTTTGCCATATACCATATCTGGAAAAAATGCACTCATTTTTTTTCCATTATAAGTAATCAACATAATTACAAACATTGTACTATTCTGCTTTTCAATTAATCCACAGTATCATCTAAAACAACCCACAATAATTGCTTTAGAGAATCTAAAAGTTACCAGAAATTATTGTATCCCTACTGTTTGTTTTATAATGCATAATGTAATAACTGTACATTCTGACCATGATGATTAAATGTAAATGTCAAAAAACATATTTAAAAGATAATACATATCTTGGCTAGCCAATCCAGATGGTAACTGCTACTTGAGAAGGTGACAGTAGCAACTGTGAATGCAGCCATGGCTTATTAGGCCATGATAATCTGAATACAACAGATCTGAAGATACTTTAAAAATATTGTCTTCATTTTTGTCGTTGTTTATTTACTGGTACAAATAACGGAGGCTGTGATGATCAAATGTAAATGTCCACAAAATTATTTTTAGAGACTGATATGTATCTTGGCTAGGCAATCCGGATGGCATTTGCTACTTGAAAACGTAGCATTTGCAACTGTGATTGCAGCCATGGCCGTTACAGGTACACGGTACCACTAAATCACCAATTTAGTGGTACCGTGCCAGACAAAAATGCTCCACTTTTTGTCTTTAGTGGTGAAATTTTATTTGGGGAAGTTTGGAGCTGATTTTGGGGGGAAAATAGCTGTTATGTTATTTGAACTTATTTTTCCAATAAAACATTTCTTAATTATACAAAAATAACTTGTAAAGTATATTTTTGAAAAAATGTTTTGTCACATTAAAAATGTGAAGTTTTAAACACAAATTCACTTCTTTAATCATTTGTCAAGTTGTAAATTTGTTTGTGCATACCTAGAGTGATTTGCGTAAAAATGGGATCTTTCGACTAAAAACTTGTTTACGTTAATTTTAACGTAAAGTGTTTTCACATTTTGTCATCCTCAAAACGAGAAGTTATCGAAATATATAAATAACGTTTTTAGAACATTATTTGCATCAACAGTTTCCTCCGGATGATGTGAGCTCCTATACACAAGCAACTCGCACGTTAGGCACGCCTTGGGTTTTATCCCAAGACCGACCTCCGGCGTGAGAGTAAGTATATGTTGGGAATTATTGAAGAACAGACTTAAGTCTGCTGAAGATATGGTTAAGTCTGCCAATACAAAGTTAAGTCTGGCAGACATAGTTAGTACTGCTAGGTAGTATTAGTTAAGTCTGTTTATGTTTAACAGAATAGTTTGTTAGCTATATGTTAGGAAAGGATATATACGTATTAGTTATCTTATTAGAAGATATGTTTATCCTTTCACACGTTTTGTAACATTAAGGTTTCCTTAGAGTATAAAAGGAACCCTACAGCATTATATTTTAGTGTGACATTGTGACAATTGATAGTTTAATAGTAATACAAAGTTAGTAATCATAGTTTTGTTCTTCATACTTATTGTTTGTTAAGATTTCTCATTAACAATCAATATACTGTTAAGAGTTTCTCATATAGATTAATTTGAATTTATTCAAGTTATCTATTGTCTAACACAGGCTACTTAGATCCATAACCGTGGACCTACAAGTGGTATCAGAGCCAATAGAGGGACTCTGAGTAAGAAGAAACACAAACCACAAACACTCATTCACTCAAAAATCCTGCATAATGTCTCAACCGGCCAATGATGAGTACTCAACTCATCTTAGTGATGATGAAGTTTTAAATCATGATGATGATACATCAGAAACCAGTAGACCCAAACAACAACAACAAAACATTCCTGCAACAACCACTATCTCAAACATCAAACTCCCAATTCTGAAAAAGGAGGAGTATGATATCTGGGCCATGGAGATGGAGCATTACCTTGAGTACATTGATAATGATGTATGGAAGGTGATTCAGAAGGGAAACTCAAAGAAGAGGATCTCTGTTGGTAAGGATGGTGTTGTTAGAGTGCTTCCACCAGTCTCTGCTGCAGAGATTCATGCTGTGGAGAAGGAGAGAAAGGCAAGAACCATCTTACTGATGGCCCTTCCCAAGGAACATTTAAGAAGATTTCATGGAATGGATGATGCTAAGGAGATTTGGGAAGCAATCAGAATCAGGTTTGGAGGAAATGCTAATTCAAAAAAGATGCAGAAAGATGTTCTCAAACAACAGTTTGAAGCATTCACTGTGACCAGTTCTGAAGGATTGGAGAAAGGGTATGACAGATTCCAACATCTCCTCTCACAGTTGGAAGCTCATGGTGCTGGTGTATCTACTGAAGATGCAAATCATAAGTTTCTCAGATCTTTGCCAAAAGAATGGTCACATCTGGCAATGAGCTTGAGAATGAAAGAAGATGTTGACATTTTGTCAATTGATGATTTGTACAATAATCTTCGGGTCTTTGAACATGAAATCAAAGGTGTTTCAAAGGCATCTTCAAGTGCTGCTAATGTTGCTTTTGTCTCCCAAAGCAAGAGCAGTACTAGCAAAGTTAATTCTGGTAGCTATGATACTTCTTCAAGCAATATGAAAGAAAAAGAAGTTCCTGCTGGTTTTGCTGATGAACTCATCTATTCACTTTTTGCAAAGAGGTCAGAAGACAAGGACCTCATTAATGAGGACCTTGAACAGATAAATGATGTAGACATTGAAGAAATGGATATAAAGTGGCAGATAGCAATGATTGCTCTTAGAGTGAAGAAGTTCTACAAGAAAACTGGAAGAAATATCAGATTTGATGGAAAGACACCAGTTGGTTTTAATAAGAAGAAGGTTGAATGCTATAGGTGTCACAACACTGGTCACTTTGCTAGGGAGTGCACAGCAAAGGTGACTACTGATGGGAAGAAGAAAGATTCAGCCTCTCAAGAAGAAGACAAGCAGGAGAATAGGCAAATGGGTATGCTGACTTTGGAAGCTGGTGCTGTTAACCGGGGAGATCACACAGATGAAGAAACAGAACCAAATCATGCATTCATGGCTATTGGCTCCAATACTGAGGTATCCTTGTGTTCTAAAACATGCATGAAATCATATAATAATCTTAAAACATTGTGTGATGAGCAAATGCAACAGATAGGTGATCAAGAAGCTAAAATACTTGCTTACACTATTGTTGTTAAGACCTTAGAAGCTCAAATTGTCACTTATCAAAAACAACAATTAACCTTAAATGAAAAGCTTACATTTAAAGCCTATGAAATCTATGAAAAAGATGAAAAGCTTAAAAAATATAGGAGAATTGGAATGAAAGCTGTAAAAGATAAGAAAGAATTGCAGAAAATAATAGACACATGGAAAAATTCTGCTAAAAATCTGGATAGATTAATAGATTCTGGTATGAGCTCAACTTGCAAAATTGGTCTAGGATATGAAATAAAATCAGATTGTGAGATTTTAAGTTATGAGGAAGAAATGGAAAGAACTGTGTTCACTAATACAGATGATGACTTTGCTGATAAACCTGTATACAATAGATTCTCAAAAACTGACAACTTCAAAGGAGTTCCACCTCCATTGAATGGAGATTACACTCCTCTACTAGAGCAAGATTTTGATGAGTCTTTGTATGTTTATGGTAAGAAGGGACCTCAAAAGCCTGAAACAAGTATCTCAGATGACAAATCCAGTAAGTATTCTACCTATCAATCTGATGACAGTGAAGGGTCCATTGGAAATGTCCCTGAGCATTCTGATTCAGAACCAGAAAATGTACCAAAAGAGGTGTCTAAGTCTAAACCTGTTAAGATTAGTAAACCAGTCGTGTCTGCACCAAAACCTAAAATAGTTTAACCTAGTTGTGTCTCACACATAAAAACTCCTAGGCAACATGTTAAAAGTCAAGAGTCACCTAAGGTTGATAGAATGAAAAGAGAACTAGGGAAAGGTTACTCTTTTACTCAGAAAAGATGTTTTGTTTGTGGTAGCCTTAGTCATTTAATCAAAGATTGTGATTTTCATGAAAAGAGAATGATTAGAGAGGCTGAGCTTAAGAAACAAAGGAGTGTTAATACTGGTAATGTGATGCCCAAACCAGTGTGGAACAATGTTAACAGAGTTAATCATGCAAATCAATTTGTTCCTAGATCAGTACAAATAAATGCTTGTATATCACATGTTAATTCTGTTAGGACAAATGTTAATACTGGTAGGCAAAATATTAATTCTGTTGAGCCCAAAATTAATTCTGGGTATGTTGATACATTTAGACCCAAACAACCAGTTGCATATAGACCACAGGTGAACAAATTTAATCAAAGAAATAATTTTGCTAAATCACACTCACCTGTGAGGAGACCCATTGTTAAAAATACAGCAAAAATGTCAAACTCTTATGCTGTAAAGGGACATGGGGTCTGCTGTTAAGGCCTCACATGTTGGTCTTGGGATCCATTTCAGAATGAACTTACTTATAAATCCCAAAACAACAGTGGATCATATTCATATAAGACATACAAATATGTTGATCCACAAGGCAGACCCAAGCCTGCTTAGGCCTGGGTCCTTAAGAGAAACTAATTTCTCTTCTTTATGTGCAGGATTATCCACTCAAGAACATGGGAGATAGAGGCATATTTGATAGTGGATGCTCAGGGCACATGTCTGGTAACAAGGATCACCTAAAAGATTTTGAAGAATTCAAATGAGGTTCTGTTACTTTTGGAGGTAGCAAAGGCTACATTACTGGTAAAGGAAGAATTGTAGTTGGCAATTTAGAATTTGATAATGTGTCTTTTGTGAAAGAACTTGGGCAATTTAATCTTTTCTCAATATCACAAATTTGTGATAAGCAGCACAAGGTTCTTTTTACTGAAACTGAATATTTTGTGTTGACTTCTGACTTTAAGATGCCTGATGAAAGTCAGATACTCCTAAAAGTCCCTAGACAACACAATATGTACAGCTTTGATATGAAGACACCTGAACCTGCCAAAGGTTTTGCCTGTTTGATTGCAAAAGCCACTATTGATGAATTTAAATTGTGGCATAGAAGGCTTGGTCATATAAACTTTAAGAATCTAAACAAACTTGTGAAGAATAACCTTGTTAGAGGTTTACCTTCCAAGGTTTTCAAGAATGACCATACATGTGTTGCATGTCATAAGGGTAAACAGCATAGGGCTTCATGTAAGGCTAAATTAGAAAGGCTCATCACTAAGCCCTTACACACCTTGCATATGGATCTTTTTGGCCCTACTTCTATGCAAAGCATAAATCATGCTAGTTATTGCCTTGTCATTACTGATGATTGCACTAGGTTTTGTTGGGTATTCTTTATGTCTAAAAAGGATGAAACCACTGGCTTGCTTCAAACTTTCATTAGGCAGATAGAAAACCAGCTTAATCATAAGGTTAAGATTATTAGATCAGATAATGGCACTGAGTTTAAGAATAGAAGCATGCTTGAATTTTGTGGTAACAAGGGAATAAAACAAGAGTATAGTAATGCTAGAACTCCACAAAAAAATGGAGTTGCTGAAAGAATGAACATGACCCTCATTGAAGCAGCTAGGACTATGCTAGCAGACTCACTCTTACCAAACACTTTTTTGGGCTGAAGCAGTCAATACTGCTTGCTACATATTTAATAGGGTGAGAGTGACTAAACCTCAGAACAAAACTCCTTATGAGCTTTTATTTGGCCATAAACCAGTTATTAGTTACATAAGACCTTTTGGGTGCCATGTTACCATTCTAGATACTCTTAGTGTGCTTGGCAAGTTTGAAGGAAAATCTGATGAGGGGTTCTTAGTAGGATATTTACTAAGTAGTAAAGCCTTTAGGGTATACAACTTAGTGACAAAAAGGGTAGAAGAGAATCTCCATGTTGACTTTCTTGAAGAGAAACCTAATGTGAAAGGAATAGGTTATAGATGGATGTTTGATATTGATTATCTGACTGATTCTATGAATTATATTCCTGTTTCTATGGAGAATCAAGCTAACCCTCATGCAGGTTCCAAAGAAGTAACTAACAATGCAGGTACTCAAGTTGCTTCTGATGCAAATGCTTCTAAGCAAGAAGAGGAGAATGAGGAACTCATTGTTGTTCCTACAAAGAAATCTTCTACAACTTCAAAGAAGAAGGAGACTGTTACCAAGCCTCAAGCACAAGGGAAAGAGGCTTCTCCAACAAAAGTTTCAGCAGATATTCTATCTTTCAGAGATGAATTGAATGCACTGGCTGAAAAGCATCTTGGAAAGAAGGCTACCAGTACTTCCTCAGTTAAGTCTGGTAGTGACTTAGTTAATTCTGCTGAGCCTGATCCTACTCCAACTGATGTTTTTGATAATTCTGAGATGCCAGAGCTTGAAATCTTTGACAAGCCAAGTGAAGGGATCTTTGATGAAGCTTCTTATGATGATGAAGGAGTGATTACTGATTTCAATAACTTACCCACAGAAGTAGATGTAAGTCAAGCTCCTACACTTAGGATTCACAATATTCATCCACAAAGTCAAATACTTGGTGATCCTAAGTCAGCAGTTCAAACTAGAAGCAAAGTGCAGAAACAGTCAGAAGCTCATGCACTTTTCAGTTTTGTTAAGAAGCAGCAAAGGAACAATCACAAAGATCAACAACACTGTCTTTTTGCATGTTTCCTTTCTCAAAAGGAACCTACCAAGGTTTCTGAAGCTTTAGAAGATGAAAGTTGGGTGGAAGCAATGCAAGAAGAGCTGTTGCAGTTCAAGTTGCAAAAGGTATGGGTTCTTGTAGATCTACCAAATGGAGCAAAAGTAATTGGCACAAAGTGGGTCTTCAGAAACAAGAAGGATGAAAGAGGAGTAGTGGTCAGAAATAAGGCAAGATTGGTGGCCCAAGGATACAGAAAAGAGGAAGGGATAGACTATGATGAGGTTTTTGCCCCTGTAGCTAGAATTGAAGCTATCAGGTTATTTTTGGCCTTTGCATCCTACATGGGATTCATAGTTTATCAAATGGATGTCAAAAGTGCTTTCCTGTATGGCACTATAGAAGAAGAAGTGTATGTTCACCAACCTCCTGGTTTTGTTGATCCTACTCATCCCAAGAAGGTTTACAAAGTAATCAAAGCTTTGTATAGATTACATCAAGCTCCCAGAGCTTGGTATGCTACACTCTCCAAATTTCTTGAGGAGCATGGATACAAAAGGGGTGTCATTGACAAGACCGTGTTCATTAAAAGGAACAAGAAGGATATCATTCTAGTGCAAGTGTATGTAGATGATATCATCTTTGGATCCACAAAAAGGTCTTGGTGTGAAGAATTTGAGGCATTGATGAAAGGCAGATTTCAGATGAGTTCAATGGGTGAGCTCACATTCTTTCTTGGACTGCAAGTGAAACAAAAGGAAGATGGACTTTTCATTTCTCAAGACAAGTATGTTGCTGAGATGCTGAAGAAGTTTGATCTTGCAAGTATGAAGTCAGCAGTCACTCCAATAGAGAACAAGGTGCCATTAACAAAAGATGAGGATGCTGATGATGTGGATGTGCACCTATACAGATCTATGATAGGATCTCTTATGTATCTAACTGCCTCTAGGCCTGATATTATGTATGCAGTTTGTGCTTGTTCTCGTTTTCATGTTACTCCCAAGACTTCACATCTTCATGCTGTGAAGAGAATCTTTAGATATCTAAAGGGCAAACCCAATTTGTGTCTTTGGTATCCTAGAGAGTCATCATTTGACCTGGAAGCTTATTCTGATAGTGACTATGCTGGAGCAAGTCTTGACAGAAAATCCACAACTGGAGGTTGTCAATTTCTTGGCAGAAGATAGATTTCATGGCAATGCAAGAAGCAAACCATTGTGGCTACATCTACAACTGAAGCTGAGTATGTAGCTGCTGCAAATTGATGTGGACAAGTCTTGTGGATCCAAAATCAGATGCTGGATTATGGTTTGAATTTCATGAATACTATAATTCACATTGATAATAAAAGTACTATCTGTATAGTAAAGAACCCAGTGTATCACTCACAGTGTATCACTCTAAGACCAAACACATTGAAATAAGGCATCACTTTATAAGAGATTGCTTTGAAAAGAAATTGATTAGGGTGGAAAAGATACACACAGACTTTAATGTCGCTGATCTATTGACCAAAGCTTTTGATGGACCTAGGTTTAATTTTTTAGTGGTTAATATTGGAATGGTAAACCCATAGCTACATTTAAGGGGAGGTTAAATGTATAGTTTGTATAATATTACAAGTATTAAGTAGATTTAATTCTGGTAGAAGTTAAATCTGGTAGCTTTAGAGTTAATTCTGGCAGTGAGTACATCTTAATTCTGGTTGCAACAGCATATGGTTGTATATTTTCTTGGTTTTAGACTAATTTTTTCCAGGTAAAGCATGGATTGATGGTGATTGGAAGCTTTGCTAATGAGTTTTGTTTGTGTTTTTCTGGTGTTTTTGTTAAGTCTGGTGAGTCACCATTAATACTGGTTGACCAACGTTAAGTCTGGTAACGTTAAAAAGTAATTAATTTTTTACCGTTAGGTCTAGTCATACGCTTAATGATTTTTCCTGTCTCAATAATACTGTTACTATTTTTTCAGGAAAATATGTATATATGGATAATATTTGATTTATTTTTCATCTTTATCCATTATTTACTTCCACTTTTAAATTTTTTTATTCTCGACCAAGATCACTCTGTTTTTAAATAACCAGCATTTAAACCCTAATACGTCACTCAACCAGTACTTTCACATCAATGGCTCAACTCAAATACTGTGATAAGCATAATCAAGTGGGTTTCTTGAAGAAACCAACCAAAGGCGAAGGCTTTGAAAAGATAGTGGACTTTTTGAAAGGCTCTCATATCAGGTATGCCTTAACTCACAATCCCACTATCTATGATTCCCTAGTCAAATAGTTTTGGGAGACTGCTACTTCCGAAACTCTTGCTGATGGGACTCTAAAGTTAAAGGCAACTATTGATAACACTGAGTATTCAATCACTGAAGCATCCATTAGAAGTAGTCTTCACTTGGATGATGCTTTAGGGGAAATTATGTTATCAAATAATATGATTTTAGAGGGTATGGGTAATATAGGATATCCCACTGATGGTACATTCACATTTTGGAAAAGCCATTTTTCACCTCAGTGGAGATTTTTAATCCATCATTTGCTACACTGTCTAAGTTCTAAGAGTGGAGGATGGGATCAATTTGGAAGTAATATTGCTTCTGCAATGGTATGTCTTTCACTTGGTAAAACTTTTAACTTTTCAAAATTAATATTTGATGGCATGGTGGCAAATGTGAAAAGTAAACACAAGTTTTTGATGTACCCTCGTTTTCTTCAAATGGTTTTGAATGTTGAATCTGAAAATAAATTGCCTTACTTGTGTGTGCCCTTCAAGGATAAAAATTTTAGTAGCATGAAAATGGGATTTCAGGGGGCACATAAACCATTGTTAGCTGCTATGTTGCCTGTTGGTACTAACACTGCAGGTACATCATTATCATCATCTGGAAGTGAGGAGCCTGTAAATGCACCTAGCTCACCTGCACCACAACCACCATCACCTACTGCACCACAACCACCATCACCTACTCCCCAACCACCTTCACCTCAGCAAACCCAGGTTCCAACTCCAACTCATGAGGAGGAGTCAAGTCCAATGTCTGTGGATGCTCTTTTACAGCTGGTTCCTAAACTGGTTAGCAGGATATCTGAATTGGAAAAGGATCTTAAAGAGACAAAACAAAACATGGGCAATGCTATTGTAACCTTGGTCAGAAAAGTAAAGAAGATGGAAAATGTTATGAAAGCAAAAGGGGTTGTCTTTAGTTATAAAGAGGGCACTGCAGATGAAAATTCTTCCAAACAGGGGAGGAATTTGGGTGAAGAAACAATCTTTCAGACTCCTGCTCAAGCAAAATCTTCTGGTGATACTGATATTAGTCCTGAGGGATTGGAAGCAGCAGAGATTTTAGCTAAAACTCTTAGTCAAAGTCAAAAGAAGAGAAGGCTAAGAAAGAAGTTGGTGACAGAAGAAGTTAATTATGGTGATGATTGATGAACTCAAATAAGTACATTTTATTACTATCATTTATCCTATTAATTTGACTTGTTTTACTATATTATGTATGAGGATTGATACTTAATCGTTTACTTTTGTAATTCTCAGGTAAAAACAAGCATTTGGTGAAACTTGGCGATTTTGGACTAATTACGGAGCAAAACAAGCATAAAGTGAAGAGTCTACTGAAATGGACAAGATCATGTCAAATCTGCTCCAGATGCGCCGCATCTCACTCATGACATGCGCCGCATCGCTATCAAGATCTCACCAGATACGATCCAAGATTCAAGAGGACATGCGCCGCATCCAAAGATAAAGATACGCCGCATCTTCTGGCGGTGTACGAATATTCCTGAATATTATAATCTTGGACCCCACGCGAAGTTAAGTACATGCGCCGCATCTACTTAATAGATGCGCCGCATCTTACCCTCAGACAGAAACTATAAATACCCCAAGACCAGACGAATTTCGGTGTGCCATATAATATATACGAGACCGAAGACCAAAAACCCTAGGACGAATTCAGTCAAGGCAGCAGCACAAGACACACTCAAATCAAGGATACAAGAGCTGTAAGAAGGTGCTGCATGTGTTTAATTCATTAAGTAGTTTTGTTTTATTGTGTTAGCAAACTTTAATTCATCAGGATTGATGGCTTGTGTAATGTGACAACGGAAAGATTGCACTCCCTTAAAACTGCTTTCCCATCAATTAAAGTTTATATGTTGATGTCTTTGGTTACTACTTATTAGTGCATTGATAACCTCTGTGTTTATTAGTGGCCTGCGCATTTGACTGCGGAAAATAATGTGGCTCCCACGGTTGTTACTAAATTGATCACTTAGGAATAACTTTTAGACATAAGTAATCATTAAGGGTTTACTCGCCGATAAGAATAGGACCAACGAGAAAGGGTTAACTACATACACTTCATATAAAGCTATCAATAAAACAAGTGACAAACTAATTAATCATAAAGGACAGATCTTCTTATTGTCTCGAGTATTTATCTGTGTACGTGTGTGCTACTTGCTGATTCGTGCCTATTGGTTTAGTTTATTATTTAATTGCAACCAAATTCGTGCCAGTCTCTCAGGCTGAAACCCCCTTGCGTTAGAATATTAAAATACTGATTAGAATAACTAGATAATACGTTCCACTCTTAGTGATCGACACTCTACTTACCATTATATTCATACTGACCGGGTACACTGCTCGTTAAGTGTGTGTGTTATTGATAAGTCGGCTAAATATAAATTTAAAACTTGAGTAGGCATTAAAACTGCTAAACCGCAACGACACATCACGCGCATCAAGTTTTTGGCGCCGCTGCCGGGGAGTGAATTGTTATTATCTGTTAATTTGATTAGTATTTTAATTAGGTTTTTAATTTTTTTTATCTAACCGCTAATTTTGTTGTGTATTAGTTTAATTTGCATTCATTGTACTATTTTGCATATTTTCTGTTTTTGTGTGTTATTTGTTTGTTTTTATTTGTGTTTATTTTTGTGTGTTTTTATTTGTTTTTATTTTTCGTAATTTTTGTGTTCTGCTATCGTTGTACTGAGCTAAATCGAACGATACGGCGCATCTGATTTTTCAGATACGGCGTATTGCATTCAATTTTTATAAAATACAACGCGTTTAATTAATTCGATACGACGCATCTTTACCTAGATACGGCGTATCTGTTTTTAATAGAAATTTTTTCTAAGCGATAAAGTGATACGACGCATCTTTTCCCCAAGATACGGCGTATCTGTTTTTAATAAAATTTTTTTTTTTCTAAACGTTAACGCGATACGACGCATCTGTTTAAGCAGATACGGCGTATCTATTATTTTAATTAAAAACAGTTTGCGAATTATTAAACAGATACGGCGTATCGATTTTTATCGATACGGCGCATCCTCTGAATCAAAAATCTTATATTTTAAAACGTAACGAAAATACGGCGCATTAACTTTTGTTAATACGACGCATTTAATTTTTATAAGTATATCGATTTTTGATAATTAAAACAGATACGGCGCATTCTAATTTATAAAGCGGCGTATCTATTTTCTGAATAAAGTCTGATTTAATTTTAACGATTATAAGATACGGCGTATCCAACTTTTTGGATACGGCGCATCATCTACAGATATCAGCTATTTGTATTCTTATATCCGTTTCTAAATTCATCAATTTTTCTTCTTAGCGAACAGATCCTACTGATGCTTTTGTGATTATTTCAGAAGGAAAATGGAAGGATTCGGAGAACTGATTGACTTCGACTTCGAAGCCAATTTTATGAACGAAGTATTAGTGCATGAAAAATCACCCGAACGTTACAATGGGGACTACATTGAACTTAATGACCTTAATGGACCATTAGAATCCAATGACCTATTCATGGATGATGCGGAATCTGAGTTAGAAGAAGGAGAAATTCTTGATAGTCCAAAAATCAACGTTATTAATACTAGGAATTACGATGAATTTGAGGGGTATGATGGTTCTTGGGATTACGGTAGAAGGATCCACGCCAATTGTGCTTACAATTTGCAATTCCCATGCATGATTGGGTACAAGTGTATTGACGCCAATTTCTTTCCTATTTTACCAATCAATGTCATGTCAAGAAGCTTTTACAATTCTATTATGAGAAATAAAGTGGAGCATAAGGGAAAGAATGTAGTTGGAGCCTTCATTAATGTCCCGATCTTCATTGGACGCTTTACTATTGTTACTGAGTTCGCCGTTGTTGAAGACATGAATGCCTATCGTGACAGCAATATGGGTGACGTGATTGTGGGGAAACCATTTTGTAGGGAGATCACTATTAATGCAAAACGATTTGAAGGAAAGATCACCTTTCAATGTGGAAGCGACATTATCACTTATATGATGCCCCGAACTCACCCTGGGTTTAAACATGCTACTAATAGGGTTGATGAACTCAAATAAGTACATTTTATTACTATCATTTATCCTATTAATTTGACTTGTTTTACTATATTATGTATGAGGATTGATACTTAATCGTTTACTTTTGTAATTCTCAGGTAAAAACAAGCATTTGGTGAAACTTAGCAATTTTGGACTAATAATGGAGCAAAACATGCATAATGTGAAGAGTCTACTGAAATGAAGAAGATCAAGTCAATTCTGCTCCAGATGCGCCGCATCTCACTCTCGACATGCGCCGCATCTCTATCAAGATATCACCAGATACGATCCAAGATACAAGAGGACATGCGCCGCATCTAATCATGGAGTTACGCCGCATCTTCTGGCGGTGTACGAATATTCCTGAATATTATAATCTTGGACCCCACGCGAAGTTAAGTACATGCGCCGCATCTACTTAGTAGATGCGCCGCATCTTCCCTCAGACAGAAACTATAAATACCCGTAGACCAGACGAATTACGAGAGTTCCGGAAAACCTAAAAACCGAAGTTCGAACAGGAGAAACAAAGGACGAATTCAGTCAAGGAGGCAGCACAAGACACACCCAAATCAAAGATACAAGAGCTGTAAGAAGGTGCTGCATGTGTTTAATTCATTAAGTAGTTTTGTTTTATTGTGTTAGCAAACTTTAATTCATCAGGATTGGTGGCTTGTGTAATGTGACAACGAAAGATTGCACTCCCTTTAATACTTGCTTTCCCATCAATTAAAGTTTATATGTTGATGTCTTTGGTTACTACTTATTAGTGCATTGATAACCTCTGTGTTTATTAGTGGCTTGCGGGCATTTGACTGCGGGACATAATGTGGCTCCCACGGTTATTACTAAATTGATCACTTAGGAATAACTTTTAGACATAAGTAATCATTAAGGGTTTACTCGCCGATAAGAATAGGACCAACGAGAAAGGGTTAACTACATACACTTCATATAAAGCTATCAATAAAACAAGTGACAATCTACTTAATCTTAAGGACAGCCCTCTTATTGTCTCGAGTATTTATCTGTGTACGTGTGTGCTACTTGCTGATTCGTGCCTATTGGTTTATTTTATTATTTAATTGCAACAAATCGTGCCAGTCTCTCAGGCTGAAACCCCCTTGCGTTAGGATATTAAAATACTGATTAGAATAACGAGATAATACGTTCCACTCTTAGTGATCGACACTCTACTTACCATTATCTTCATACTGACCGGGTACACTGCTCGTTAAGTGTGTGTGTTATTGATAAGTCGGCTAAATATAAATTTAAAACTTGAGTAGGCATTAAAACTGCTAAACCGCAACGACACATCACGCGCATCAAGGGTCTGCTACAAATTCTCTCCATTCCTTTTTGTTAGTAATGATGACATGAAGAGAGGGATTGAATACCCATATCAAATGATGGAAGGATTCTATAAAGGAGTTTTGAATTTGGGACCTGAATATATACGTGACGAATTAATTGCTAAATGGATCCTACGTGGCCATGTAGGAATAAATGATCGATATTAAAGAGCTGAACGTGAGTCTAACTTGAAGACTCTGGAATAAAGACAAGTGCTTACCGGGAGACAACCCGGATTTATCTTTTAATTTTCTGTTTGTGTCGAGTCAGTTAGACCGCCGAGGATACGGCGCATCTCAATTCTGAGATGCGACGCATCTCCTGCAAATGGTCATATCTTATTTTATTTTTCTGCATTTTTTATTTTCGAATTTAAAACTTTTTATCAGTTTATTTTTAATGCGGCGCATCCCTGGTTAAGGATGCGGCGCATCTTTTATTCTGATCCGTATTTATTCCAGGCTCGATACGGCGTATCTTCTTCCATAAGATACGGCGCATCGACTGACCTGATGATTTTCATTTTTAATTTTTACGTTTTATTTTTACCTAACTACTAATGTATTATGCAAGTAGGGGTGCAAACGAGCCGAGCTACTCGCGAGCTACTCGAGCTCGACTCGATAAAAAGCTCGAAACGAGCCGAGTCTTGTCGAGCTCGAGCCGAGCTCGAGCCTGAAAATCAGCTCGTTTACTTATCGAGCCCGAGCTCGAGCTTCGCTTATCGAGCTCGAGTAGGCTCGTCGAGCCTTATCGAGCCTTATATTTTTGCATATTTGTCATATATTTAGATTCAGTCCCTGAGGGACATTAGGCATTCAAATCTAGTCCCTTGCCTGCCTAGCCTATATAAGGAAAATTTATAACCCATCTAGGGTTATTTCACTCCCTTCCACACATAAGCAGCCGACACCCCAACCCTCTTTCCCTCTCTTCTTCTCCGGCCAAACTCCGGCCACCACCACACACTACCACCGCTCCTCCTCTTTCTACACCGCCACCACCAAACGCCATCTCTTTCACCCCTTATTCCTTTTCCCTACTGTACGCGCTCTAAACCCACCTCCAACCATCATCACGCGCCACCTCGCATCATTCCGACCAAGATCTATACACATCCAAGGGTGTTAAAGGTAGGAAACACCGGGTCACGTTTTTTTTTTTTTTTTTTTTTTTTTTTTTTTTTTTTTTTTTTTTATAACTAAAAATAACTTTGGACGTTTGGTATCGCTTTCTTGTAGTATGGTTGTGTCGTACGAGGTCAGGTCGTGGTTATGCCGTGAGCTTTAGCTCACAGCCGAGTTCTATTGATTATATTTGAGGTTGAGTTGAGTCACCTTGGTCACGTATATCATTCTTATTTAAGTGTATGGCTGTTGAAGATCTATATTGGATTGATTACTGTTTTAATTATGTTGGTGAAATATGGTCTGTGGCTGTTGAATATCTATATTGGTTGGAATTTGGATTTGGATTAGTTAAAGAATTCTTCATAAAGATATTGGTGTTGTGGCTGTTGAAAGTGGATGGTGAAGTAGATATAGCGAGCTCGATCAGGCTCGTTTAAGCGAGCCGAGCTTTGTGAAAAGCTTACGAGCCGAGCTCGAGCTAAAAAATAAAGGCTCGGATCGAGCCGAGCTCGAGCTCGAGCTCGTTAAAAAAACTGTCGAGCCAGCTCGATTATAGTCAAGCTCGGGCTCGGCTCGGCTCGTTTGTACCCCTATATGCAAGTTTGAACCTTTCTTATCTTAGGTGTGTTTTGAAGCCTTGGTGGTATTATAGATTCCTGCGTTTCCTGTGGATACATCAGCTATGAAGAATTAAACGTTCTAATCCACAAGAAAGATGATTTTTGCTCTAATACTAATGGAGGATCATACCGAGCAAATCTCAGGGGAGTTTTTCTGTTCTAATTCTTTTATTTTCCAGTTTTTAACCTTTTATACAAACAACGAGGACGTTGTTTAACTTAAGTGGGGGGATTGGAGAATTAGAACACTTAACACTTACTTGTCCTAAACTTTTCAAAATATGCTTAAAATGTGCTTAATATATCGAAATTTAAAATTTTTAGCATGTTTTTGTTTAAAGTCTAAGTTGCATAGCTGCACACATGACGTTATTTTCAAAAATTGTGATTTTTCAAAATTCACAAATCTATGAGTGTGCCGGTGACTTGTAAACTTTAGAACTTGGCTTGTATACTATTCGAGACCACCATAATAAGTATTATTTATATAATTGGAATGACTTGTCTAAATTGGTAAATTTCTAGGATTACACCCAAATAGCCTTATATGTTATGTGTTATTAGCTAACTACACTGGTTAGTTAACCCCCGTATAAACCCTTTTTGTTACTCTCATTTTTAGAGTAAGATACCCCTAGAAAAACACTCAGAGCCATTCCTTTCGTTTCTTACACCTATGTTTAAAATGTTTCGTTACACCTTACACCTTAGCCTACCCTGTAGATTAGAATCCGTGGTTGGTTAATTGCTATAGGCAAAGTGTGTTTCCTTACATTACCTGTGTTCGCGTGCGTAATTCATTATCTATGGTTAGGTCAGGAAATTGCACAATGCAATTGGAGTGAAAGTAAATATTGTACATCTATGAGTTTATTTTTCGCGTGTTTACTACTTTCACTATTACCGTTATTTCTGAAGTTATGAAAAGTATGGAAAAATTATCCAGAATTATTGTTTTGGTGATGTGGTGAAATTTTACACATCTATGTTTATGTTTCATGTTAAAAAAAAAAAAAAAAAAAAAAAAAAAAAAAAAAAAAAAAAATGGAAAAAATGAGAAAAGAAAAAGAAAAAAAGAAGAAAGTTGGATGTTTGTTTTAACCAACGATGTAAAGTTATGTAAGTGGTCGATATCACCACTATTTGTTGTACATTATATCTATGGATTGAATGGGAGTTGGCAGTTATGGGAACGTCAACTAAAGTTTATTCTTTGATTAAGATCTTGTTGAGTATAATTCGTATCTACCTAAAGCGTGTGTTTCAAGTGTTAAAGCGTGAGTTATTCAATGATATGAGTCTTATTCATGGGATGGTTAGGATAGTGATTAACCACACTTAGGATTTTAATTTATTTGTTTTGTTTATTTATTTATTTTTTTTTTATTTTACACCAATTTATATCCCAAATGTTATCCATACCCTATTCTTTATCCAACCAAACCTTTGATTTATTGAGATTAGGGATTTGAGCAATCTTAAGTATCGTAGTCGTGGATTCGGCTATGTATTTATGATTTTGTCGCCCTTTTTGATATATTATTATTGGTGAAGTTTGGACCTATCTTTAGCCTATTCGAGTTAAGGATTTGAGCAATTGCAAGTATCGTGTTCGTGGATTCGATCATGTATTTGTGATTTTGTCGCCTTTTCTGGAATTTGAGATCGATAGTGAATAAGAATAATTAACCCTTAAGCCTAAAAACCCTTTTTACCGCTTTAGACTTGTTATTCCTTGGCTTTAGTGGGGGAGATGTGTATACTTGCCAAGCTTATGATAGAATATTCGTCACGACTGGACAGTTAAACGATTAGATTTGCTTTTATCGAAATATTTTTATTCTACTTCTAATTCGTTAAGTGTTTAGTTGTGTGATTATGACAAAAAATGAATACATGCTTAAATATAAAAATAAATCCTAACATTTTTAGGATACATTTTCATAAGATTAATTCTAAGGTTTACTTGGGGACAAGTAAAGTTCAAGTGGGGGGATATTTGATGAACTCAAATAAGTACATTTTATTCCTATCATTTATCCTATTAATTTGACTTGTTTTACTATATTATGTATGAGGATTGATACTTAATCGTTTACTTTTGTAATTCTCAGGTAAAAACAAGCATTTGGTGAAACTTGGCGATTTTGGACTAATTACGGAGCAAAACAAGCATAAAGTGAAGAGTCTACTGAAATGGACAAGATCATGTCAAATCTGCTCCAGATGCGCCGCATCTCACTCATGACATGCGCCGCATCGCTATCAAGATCTCACCAGATACGATCCAAGATTCAAGAGGACATGCGCCGCATCCAAAGATAAAGATACGCCGCATCTTCTGGCGGTATACGAATATTCCTGAATATTATAATCTTGGACCCCACGCGAAGTTAAGTACATGCGCCGCATCTACTTAATAGATGCGCCGCATCTTACCCTCAGACAGAAACTATAAATACCCCAAGACCAGACGAATTTCGGTGTGCCATATAATATATACGAGACCGAAGACCAAAAACCCTAGGACGAATTCAGTCAAGGCAGCAGCACAAGACACACTCAAATCAAGGATACAAGAGCTGTAAGAAGGTGCTGCATGTGTTTAATTCATTAAGTAGTTTTGTTTTATTGTGTTAGCAAACTTTAATTCATCAGGATTGATGGCTTGTGTAATGTGACAACGGAAAGATTGCACTCCCTTAAAACTGCTTTCCCATCAATTAAAGTTTATATGTTGATGTCTTTGGTTACTACTTATTAGTGCATTGATAACCTCTGTGTTTATTAGTGGCCTGCGCATTTGACTGCGGAAAATAATGTGGCTCCCACGGTTGTTACTAAATTGATCACTTAGGAATAACTTTTAGACATAAGTAATCATTAAGGGTTTACTCGCCGATAAGAATAGGACCAACGAGAAAGGGTTAACTACATACACTTCATATAAAGCTATCAATAAAACAAGTGACAAACTACTTAATCATAAAGGACAGATCTTCTTATTGTCTCGAGTATTTATCTGTGTACGTGTGTGCTACTTGCTGATTTGTGCCTATTGGTTTAGTTTATTATTTAATTGCAACCAAATTCGTGCCAGTCTCTCAGGCTGAAACCCCCTTGCGTTAGAATATTAAAATACTGATTAGAATAACTAGATAATACGTTCCACTCTTAGTGATCGACATTCTACTTACCATTATATTCATACTGACCGGGTACACTGCTCGTTAAGTGTGTGTGTTATTGATAAGTCGGCTAAATATAAATTTAAAATTTGAGTAGGCATTAAAACTGCTAAACCGCAACGACACATCACGCGCATCAATGATCCAGTTAAGTCTGTCAATGAGAAAGATAAGTCTGGTGATCAAGTTAGTTCTGGCGCTGGTACTCAAAGAGAAGGTAAGCAAGTACTTCAAGAAACTTCTCAGCCTAAGAAAACAAAGAGGCAAATCAGAGAGGAACAAGCAAGTATGGCTGAAAATGCAAGAATTCAAGCTGAAGAGGCAAGGCTTGCTGATCTAAAGAAAATGGATGAATTACTTGAAAAGAAGCTGAAAGAGGAGTTTAACAATGATCCATTCATGTCTATGATTGAGGATGATGCTGTATTGAAGGCAAAGTTGGAAGAACTGAAGGCTGATGAAAGTCTGACAGTTGAAGAAAGAGCAAAACAGCTTGCAGATTTCATTAATGCCAGAAGAGAAATAGAAACTCTTGGAGATATGATGGAGAAGATTAAACTGACACAAAAGAGGAAAAGGACTTCCAAGAAACAATCAAAGCATGAGAAGATGGCTTACATGAAGCATTATTTAAAGAATATGGAGCATTCTACTTTTGAAAGAATGAAAGGAAAAACATATGAAGAGATTGAAGATATGTATCTCAAAGCTTATGAAAGGGATCAGAACTACAAGCCTATTGATTATGAAGATTCAATTAGAAGAAGTATTAAAAGGCAGAAGGTAACCGATGTTGAAGAGGTACCTGATAGTTCAAAAGGTGAACTTGTAAAGGAAGAAGTAGAAGTTAAGAAACCTATTTTGAGGTGGACTAGAAGAAAAATAGTGGCTAAGAAGGGTAAGTCAGTCACTAAGGAGGATGTGCAAGAGGAAGAAGAACCTTCTTCTGATTCATTCACAATGGGTTCAATTCCTGAAAGCTCAGCACAACCTGCCAAGATTGTCAGATGGCAGATCATTAAAACTGGTAAGAAATGGAGCTTATCAAATAATCAGGGAAGATAATACAGATGTTATTTATGTGAATTTTCCAGGATTACTAAATGATTTGAGCAGAGATGATCTCAAGGAGTTATATAAGCTGATGATGATCAAGTATGGAGATGTCAGACCAGAAGAAGAATTTGAAAGAGTTCTTTGGGGAGACTTGAAGACCATGTTTGATCCACCATCTAAGACTGATAAAATTTGGAAGCTGCCCTATCAACAAGAAGTGGTGAGATGGAGATACTTTGACAGTTGTCAAGTTCATTGTTTGACTCTGCAGACTGCACACATATATATGTTGACAGAGGTTGAGTATCCTCTACACCCCAGGGTATGCAAGAAGATGCTTGAGAAGAAGCTTTTGGGTGATAAGAAAGATGAGGTATATTATCAGCTATTGCAGTTAATTGAAATGCAGTCCCAAAAGGAAGCTGTTTGGGGTGTTTGCACTAACACAACAAATGGTTATCAGTCCACCATGTCTAATCCACATAAGGACTGGCTAATCCAAGAGCAAACGGCTCTGGTAAAGATACCTCAAATCCGTTTATGGCTGACAATTTGCCAAAAATTGTATGGTAATCAACTCACCATATCTATGATAGTGAAGAGTTGACTAGCCCACAAGAGTATGGCTTGTGGTAAAGGCTGTGGAAATCCATAACTGGTTATCAATTCACCAAGGTGATGACTGCATTCCACCAAAGAATTGGCTAGTCCAAAAGCAAACGGCTTTTGGTAAAGACAAATCAAATCCGTTGATAGCTGATGATTTGCTAAAAATCATATGGTATTTCAACTCACCATGTTTCATGTACAAAGAGTTGAAATGGTTATCAATGTACCATGGTTTTACACCAAACATTGGCTACTCCAGAGTTAATGGCTAACTGGTAAAGAGACATCAAATCCATTAAATTTTCGATGATTCACCTCTCACAGAAGTTAACACACCTGGAAGTGATGAGAATAGTATGAAACTTTATGAATTGATGTACAAACAGTCAATGTTGCTGCAAAGATCAGATGGTGTAAAGATTGATGATAAAGGATGCTGCAAAGTTCAGATATGATGATTTAAAGAGTTGCAGTTCAAAATAATTCCAAAAGGTTAGAGTTCAACATCCTCAGGAAGCTTATCAAGAAAGAAACTTGAAGTTCATGGCGTATGAACATCAAGTTAGGGGAGGATTGTTGGGAATTATTAAAGAACAAACTTAAGTCTGCTGAAGATATGGTTAAGTCTGTTAGCTTAGTTAAGTCTGCCAGTACAAAGTTAAGTCTGGCAGACATAGTTAGTACTGCTAGGTAGTATTAGTTAAGTCTGTTTATGTTTAACAGAATACTCCCTCCGTCCCATATTAAGTGTCCACTTTCCAAATGCACAAAGTTTTAGGAAATTCCATTAACTACACTCTCCACCAATCAAATATCACTATTACCCACTAAAGTCTCTTCTCATTGGTTGAAATACTCCCTGGACACTTAATTTGAGACATTCCAAGATTCCATTATGGACACTTAATATGGGACGGAGGAAGAGAATAGTTTGTTAGCTATATGTTAGGAAATGATATATACGTATTAGTTATCTTATTAGAAGATATGTTTATCCTTTCACACGTTTTGTAACATTAAGGTTTATAAAAGGAACCCTACGGCATTATATTTTAGTGTGACATTGTGACAATTGATAGTTTAATAGTAATACAAAGTTAGTAATCATAGTTGTGTTCTTCATACTTATTGTTTGTTAAGATTCCGCATTAACAATCAATATACTGTTAAGAGTTTCTTATATAGATTAATTTAAATTTATTCAAGTTATCTATTGTCTAACACAGGCTACTTAGATCCATAACCGTGGACCTACAGTATATGATAGTATGAAGGGTGAACAGTAAATGAGAGTAAATGCTATGGGTGAAATTAATTGTGAATCATAAATGAGGTGGGGGTATTTATACTACCCACACCTGTTACCTGTTTGTCTTGGGACTAAGCAAGCCGACCTATGCCTAGCCTAGTAGGTAGGTGTCAGATCACATAGGGGACACAATCCCGGGAAATCTGGGTTGGCGGCGTGGCGGCGGTTGATGGGATTGTTCAGTGGGTAAACGGCGGCGGTTGACCTTTCGGTAAGCATGTCCGGAAGTGAGTTTATAGTCCGGCCGAAATATGACGTCCGGACACGTAGGCTAGTTCGGACAAAGTATGACGTCCGGACACATACGCCAACATATCCAAAATGGATTAGCATTCTAAAACTTCTATTTTTATCACTCTATATTGATAACGATACATTTCTTTATTTATACAAAATCATGTGGACATAAGCTGACAAACCAAGCTAAAAGAACGTCATATATGTCAATTGAATTGTTACTTTTTTTTTCTTTTTCTTTTTCTTTTTCCTCTCTTGATTCGTGACCCGACATACTAACTTATCTCGATTTTATAGAAAACTGAAATTGACAAACACCCTCCATCATCATAGAAGAAGAGAAAAGTTCATTTAGGGACTAAGCTTTTGTTGCATACTGAGGGAGAAATCCTCACCATCCATCAAGTTTGATCTAATAGTTGTGATTAATCTAACATTTAATATGTCAATATAAGTCCATGTCTTTTTCTTGTCTTTCTGTCTTTCTTATTTATTCATTTTTTTATTTTTATTTTTTATTTCACGTTTTTTTTTAATTCAATATTTTTTTTTCACTTTCTTACGTTTTCGTCCGTTTTATTACGCTTTTGTTCATTTTCAAACATTTTCGTCCATTTTTCATACGTTTTCGTCCGTTTTCAGACATGTTTTTACGCTTTCACACGTATTCGTTCGTTTTCTTACGTTTTCGTACGTTTTCGTCCGTTTTCGTTTGTTTTCATACGTTTCTGAATATCACAATTATATCAATTGTGATATTCAGAAACGTATGAAAACGAACGAAAACGTATGAAAACAGACGAAAAAAAGAAAGTGAATTAAAAAAATATGAAAATCACTTGTGATTTTCTGAATATCACTATTCATATTATCACTTGTGATTTTCATGTTACAAAAAATTAGTTGAAAATCACTTGTGATATTCAGAAATGTATAAAAACGGCCGAAACATTTAAAAACGGACGAATATGTATAAAACGGACGAAAACGTATGAAAGCGTAAAAACACATATGAAAACGTCTGAAAACATATGGAAACGGACGAAAACGTATGAAAGATGGACGAAAATGTAAGAAAATGGACGAAAACGTATGAAAACGGACGAAAACGTATGAAAACGGGCGAATACGCAAGAAAACATGTGAAAACGTAAGAAAACGGACGAAAACAGATGAAAACGTATGAAAATTGACGAAAATGAAAAAAAAAAAAACGTGAATTAAAAAAAATGAACAAACAGGAAACACAAAAAGACAAGAAAAAGATATGGAGTTATGATGACATATTAAATCTTAGCTTAATCTCTTAGATTAATGGTGAAGATTTGTCTATTATTAGGCTGCTCACAGC
Organism: Artemisia tridentata subsp. tridentata; assembly: GCA_021014915.2. Taxonomy (NCBI): domain Eukaryota; kingdom Viridiplantae; phylum Streptophyta; class Magnoliopsida; order Asterales; family Asteraceae; genus Artemisia; species Artemisia tridentata. The sequence goes on along the minus strand of CP139504.1, from coordinate 69,452,588 downwards.
CGGCTGAAAAAAATCGATCGGTCAAACCAATCGACCGATTTGGAGATCGGTCGAGTGGGTTGTGGAGTGGTCATTTAATATCGGTCGATCAAACACCAAAGCTAACATCGGTCTAAAATTCGACCAAGTTTTAACTCTTTCCAACCATATATCCGTTGCACATTTAAAAAAAAAAAAAAAAAAAAAAAAAAAAAAAAAAAAAAAACAAACTTTTTTCAACCTTATAAATATCAACCTCAAACACACAATTTCAAACACAATTCAAACAACTTCTCATCCATAAACAACTTCTCATCATGTCAAAGAAAAACACTCCCACATCAAAAGACCGACGATCCTGACTATCCCAAAATGCCCCGAATTTGAATTTCTCGCCGGAAAATAACTTCGAACTAACCGGCATAACACCACCACAACAACAGGGTATTCGATTTCGTGCACCCTCTTTTGAATATTCATCACGACTACCACAACCCAACCAAAATCAAAACCCATTTTACGTTAATCGTCCATATGTTCCACCGTATCGTCCGAGTACGGATTATCACCAAAAACCAAGTGGGTCGTCGTATCGGCCTAACATGGATTTCTTGCAATCTTCCCAACCGTATGAAGATTATTCCCCGCTTCGGGGTGTTAATCTTGATATGGATTTGAAGGATTTTATGCCAGACCATTCGACGCAACAATATCCGAATCAAGATGCGTCGATGGGGCAAGGTTCGGGTTCTTACCATGGTTCGTACCACGGTTCTTTCGCTGTTGAAGACGATGACGATGTCGAAGAGACATCATCCATCAAACCAAGGACCGCTTCGCGACGTGCTACAAAGGCAAAGGACAAAGGCAAGAAGGCCGAACCTGCCCAAAAACAGGCACCATGGACAAAGGCGGAAGAGATCGAGCTTTGTAGAGCTTGGGTTTATGTGTCGAAAAATTCCAAGCGAGGAGGTGATAGAGTACTTTCATAATGAAACCGGTTCATTAAGAACCTACGACTCTATCAACAGCAAATGGAAGAATAGGATTCGGTGTAGGGTTGGAAATTTTTCTGCTGTCATGGAAAATATCAAGAATAACCATGGTAGTGGTGAGAATGATGCTGTTGATAGGGAAAAAGCTTTGAGAGAATACCGTGTGATTTACGGTCATGATTTTAACTTGGAGGAATGTTGAAAAATTTTGAGGCATCATGATGCCTGAAAGGCGGAGGGGGATTCTATCCGAATGAATAGTCGAAAGAAATCAAATGGCTCTACAACAACCTCGGGGTCAATACAAGGTCCCTTGAATTTTCAAGACGTGGATGATTCTGAAGATGAAGATGATACTAGATAATCACGACCAGAAGGTCGTAACGCAGCCAGGAAGAAATCAACGTCCTCCTCTCGTGATCCACCATCATCGTGGACAGCTTCGCTAACCAAGACCTTCTTCAAATTGAAGCGGTCAAAAGAGGGAAAAAAGAAGGACATTGAAGATGAGTATCTGAAGATGAAGCAAGAAGAGCTAGCCATAAAAAGAGAGAAAATGGAACTCCAACGAAAACAAGTCGAAATCATGGAAATAACAAAACGGGAGCAAGATTTGATCTTCTACCACTCAAAAATCGACCCAACTTTACCGAACGACACCAAAATCATCTTAGGCAGCTTAAGACACAAATCAAAGCTCGCTACAACTTAGATGATTAGTTTACGTTTGTAATCGTTATCTTATTTTTAATTTAGTATTGTAATGTTTTTATTTTTAATGAATTTTAAGTTTTTTTTTAAATGTTTGATTAAAAAATAATAATAAAAAAAAATGGGTCATCGACTGTGGCACTTTGATTATGTCTGGTCGCCGGAGAGAGAAAGCTGACGTGGCAGCCGGTGACCCATGTCATTTTGGTCATCGACTGTGACCAGCCTTATGCAAAAAAATAAGAGTATGTAAGATAACTCACCTCGATAAAAAGAAACAATAGATTTGTGAAGTAGTAGCAACATCGTCCAACCCGTCCAACCCAAACAGTACAAATTAAACATATTAATTGCCGATTCCGAACCAACTATTTGAGCTGATACACAAAAATACTGGAGTATGACACAAAACAAATTTAATGATGCATCATCTTGGCTACTTCTTATAAAGTTTGACAATGACATAGTTACTGAGCAAAGTCTTGACAACTTGACCGGACCAGATGCTGTAAAGTGCCACTTAAAGTAGAAAACCATCGGAATAAAAATTTTGCATTAGCGAACAGTACAGTTGCCCATATGTCTAAAGCGACATTGACCAGACCACGTTAGCTTGCTCAATTGTACTAATTTTGTTGTTGAATATTAATACACTGTTTTTACAGCGTCTTGGTTAACCGCTACTCATTTTTCAAACAAACCGTTTAACCCTCTAAAGCGAGCCAAAGTTCATTATTCGGTCATGATTTACACTGATTTGGCGTTTCCATTGTTTTTTTTTTTTTTTTTTTTTCCTTACTGTAAAGTGTAAACTTTAACAATGCTACCAACTTGTTTAGCAACTCAAAAGATTTCCCAACGACTTTCTTGCTAACACAACCACGTCACTCTTTGCATTTTGATGTACTGTTTTCTTGGTTACCTTTTTAAAGAGGCTTCAGCAAATAGTGTCTCTAATAAAATTTCTTAACATTTACTTTCTCTTCTATTGATCCGTTTACACAAATATTAGGATCAAAAGAAAAAATCGTTGAAAAATGTACTAAACTTACTCATTTTCTAGTTGTAACTATCTTTTATTATTATCATTATTATTATTATTATCATTATCATTATTATCATTATTATTATTATTATCATTATCATTTTTTAGCTCCTTGCTAATTTTCATTTATAAAAGTTGCCGTTCAAAAAAAAAAAATTATTATTATTATATATATTTTTTTTGCTTTTTATATACCCTAAACTTTTTGATTTCGACTTTTGTACGTATTTATGCATGTAAAATGACCATTTTACCTTTCGCTTTCAATAAAGTGGTAAAAAAAGTAAGGGTAAATAGATAATTTTACATACGTAAATACATACAAAAATCGAAATTCAAATATTTAATAACTTAATAACAAAAAAGAATAGCTACACACAATTAAAACAATGAGTAAATTTGCTATATTTTTAGGTGATTTTCTCAAAACTATAATCTAATCCGATAATTGATACCCTTAAACTAATATTTTAAACCAATTCGATTCCTACTAGAGGATTCAAAGTATATAGGATGAAGGTGAGAGCCTGTTTTGACTTTTTTTCTTATATGCAATGCTCCAAATCCGTTTCAATCTCGGCCATCATATCTTATTCTCTCCATCACGGGAAATGATATTGAAAGTTAACTGTATTTAATATTTATCATTATAGAAGATATTAAGTGGCGTTTGGTTTGTAAGTGGGTTTAAAATTGCAATTGGATTTGGGAATGATTTGAAATAAAAGTAGGAGAGAGAAAATTAATAATTATTTAAGTTATATATTTATTTAAATATATTAATTGTTTGACTTATAAAATATTATAAGAAAAAACAAATTAAAGTAAAGAATGAATTCTATGGTGGAGAAGAGTGTGTAAGAAGGGAATCGATCAAAAACCACCAATATAGTGTGGAATAAGTTTTGTAAAAATAATTCTATTCCTTTTTTTGAAAAGTAACAACCAAACAATTAATTTAGGTAATCATAGTATTCCTTTACTTCAAAACCCACATAACAAACGCACCCTTAGTCATTACGTAGTTTTTAGGGTTCTTATTGTAATAAAATGGAGCACAAGCTTTATTGACCCAAACAGGGACGAAATTAGGGGGTCTCGCGGGGTCTCGAAACATCATGAATTTTTTCGATCTTGTGTTAATTTTTGAAAAAACATTGATTTTTCTTAAATGCGCCCGATCCATTGAACGTGTTTCTAGTTTAATGAAACATTCGTTTTAATTTACTTTTAACTCTATTACATTACGGTTCAAAATATTTGTACACCCGATCATATTTTATTCTAATTCGACCCAAACTATATCAATGGTTTGCAACTTCACGTGTTACAAGCTCATGTCGTGATGTGAAGTTTAAGGAATATCTCACAAGGTACATGATAGAATTCATTTTTACAAAAACGAGCTAGCTAAGAGTATTTGACACAAGGCGATAACAAATATGACTTTGCATCCTCGATGTATACAGTATGTGCAACAATCGTTACGTTAAGATGATGATAATTTGACCATAATAAAACTATTAATGACACATATTGTCATGTAATATAGTGATTATGAATTTTTAAGGAACATTGATTTGCATATCTATACTATATATAAAAGAAAACATTCAAAGTGGAAAAATGAAAAAATTCAGTAAATTATTTATCGAAATCATAAACTTTTATTATTATTTTCGTTTATAACTTATCTTATTTTCATTCAGTTTAAATAGTGTTAGCGTTTAATAAATATTTTGAAAAAACGGGTCAAATTAAACCGGTTTTTAAAATCCCGTTGAGTCACTGGGTTACCGGTTCGACCACCAGGTCACTTCAAACCCGATGGGTATAACTGGGTTTCGAAAATATAAAAAATGGTTTAATTTGACCCCTTTTTTTTTACCAGAACCAGTTCAACCGGTGGAACCGGCCGAGTCGAACCGGGTTATTTTTCGTTTATAACCATAATTTTTTTTAATCATTACAACTATCTGCCGCTATAAAATCTCGTTGTTATGCACGGATATTCGTCTAGTCAAATTAATATGCTTAATTAGGTATCCATTATAACGAACCTATTAAAAGATTTATAAAATTGTCATCTCTTATAATGTCATTAATTCATAAAACTTTTTATATTATGAAATTATTTCCACTATTAATAACGTTTTTTAGGTTTATAAATTAATTTATAAAACATTTTTTGGGCCTCTTTAAAATTATATACCTTTTTATGCCACCTAGGCATTAAATGGTTACTCACTATGAAACAAAAAAATTTGGGCCTCTTCACAAGTTTTTAGACATATTTTTAATCATCCATAATGGATGCTCTTATGTGACTAAAATTTACATGTCAATATTTTGTTGATGACAATAACAAGACTCACAATAGCTAGGGGTAAGCAAATGGACCGGATGGACCGGATCGATCGATAAAACCGACAGGACCGGACCGGACCGGACCGGACCGACCACATTTGGTCCGGTCCTCGGTCTTGGCATTTTAGCTAATTCGGTCCTCGGTCCGGTCGGTCCGGTCCGGTCCGGACCACAAACCGATTATTTAGCCTTGTTGGTCCGGACCAGACCGGACCGAAACGACCACATTCGGTCCGGTCCTCGGTCTTGGCTTTTTGACTATTTCGGTCCTCAGTCCTGTCGGTCCGGTCCGGTCCGGTCCTGGACCGATACATAACAAGACAAGACTCACAATAGCTTGTTAATTGAGGAAGAATGATTTGTATTGTATCTTCTTCTTTTTGAGGTTTTTATATATGTTGCGTTTAAAAAAAAACAAGACTCACAATTTTCACAAACCACTAAACAATTGAAATATCCCTTAAACACAAAAGTAGTTACATGTGTACGCATCTCAATCATTATCCATTTTTAAATACATATTTGATTGTTCACTAATCAAATCTACTTTTTGAAAAACATCACAAGATACTAGCTTCTCCCAGAGTGCTTAAGTTACTTTTAAGCTTTCTTCCATATTCGATATTTAATATTATCATATACTTGAGTGACTTTCGAGGATGACCACCTTGTTAACCTTATCTAGTTTAGTCTATTTTCTCAATATTATTGTTCATTTTTTTTCTTTGAGTTGTCCCGATTGTCCATTTGTTGAAGCAATTTCTTGCAACCACTTCAGACAAATAAAGATGGTCTTCCAGTTGAACTCAGCTAGGGTTCTTCCGGGAGGCTTGGATGTTGGTCCCTTCGGCTATTTGAGGTCCTCCGGATATCTGCACACAACAGCACACGTTAGGCTCGCCCCGGGTGTTATCCCAGGACCCACCTCCGGTGTGAGAGTAAGTATTTGGTATTCCGGAAGGGCTATAAAATATGGTGAGAAATAAATGCAGGTTGTATGTTAGTTGAGAGTATTAAATGAGCTGAGTATTTATAGTACTCAGCCTCGATACCTGGAATGGCGGCGCCGGATTTTCAGGGAACATGTCCCCGACATAATCCCGTAAATCCAGGGCGGCGACGGCGGTGTCTGTAGCTGCCATCTGTACAAGAGGAGATGCCACTTGTCTCATGCTTTAAACCTGTATGTTCCAGACGGCCTTGGGGCCGTCCGGATTATTCCGGAGGTCCTTGTTCCGTCCGGCCAACCGAGAGATCCAGTCCGTTCGGACACATACGTCAACATGTCCCCCCAGTATCATAATATCGGTTTCGCCGATGTTGTGATACTTGTAAAATCCTTGAAGTTCCAATTCACTAGTTCCGAAAGGACTGGGTCGTTCGGCATTCAGAGAGTTGATCTATGCGCAAACCGTCAAAAAACGTTATTACCTCTTTTTAAGGATCGCCGCCATTTTTACTGGGGCTCTGAGATGTCAACACGTGTATATGTGTATATCGTGCGAGTGAGGAAGTGCCACCTCACTCGCTGACAGTGCACGTCGTTTCACTCTCTCTCTTTTTGCCTATAAATAGCGTCATTTCTGCGATTTTTTACCACTTGTAACTTTCTCATTCTGATAAATTTTCCGAGAGACTCACTCTTAATTACACCCGAACGATTTCATTTGCCATCCGGTTAATCATGTCGAATTCTCCCTCTTCGGTTTATGAAGAAGACACCCAAGAGGTTGAAGGGTATCTTCCTAAGTTCGACGTTCGAAAATATAACCTCTCAAATGAGTGAGGAAGATTTGTTTATGGTGAGAACGGACGCAGGCATACCGGATGAACTGCGCCCCAGACTACCCCCGTCGGACATGACGATGGACCGGCTGCCGAGAGATGTCATCGGCTTGTATCTGGAGTATTTTTACGAGGGAGGCCTTAGCGTGCCCTTCTCTACTTTTTTGCTGGGCGTCATTAGGTATTTTAGAGTGCACATCTCTCAGATGGTTCCGTTGGGCGTACATCGTGCTACACTCTTCGAGGTGTACTGTCGGAGTTTGGACATTGTTCCCACCACTCCACTCTTCCGGGCTTTCTATAAGTTAAGCAAGCAGGGCCACTGGTTTTCCTTCGAGAAACGAGGCGGGAAGGGGAAGTGGGTTTGTTTCCGAGAGATTCTGACCGGGTTGAAGGGCTGGAAAAATAATTTTTTCCTGATAGATAGGCGGGCGATCCCTTTCGCCATGCCTTGGAGGCATAATGACTCTGACATTTCGGATCCCTATCCGGACGGCGAGTTTACCATCGCGGATGCCGAGAAGCTGGCCGCCAACATAATCGATCTCATTCAGATTCCGAAAGGCTTTCTTTATTCTTTGGGGTTAACTTCTCATTGGGAGCATTCAGGCTTCCGAGCCGTTCTTGAAGACTCCGAGGGCAGAGGTACGCCTTTCTTCCTTTTCCCTTTAGCCGATTCGTGTCATGTATACTTGTATCTAACCGCTTCGCTTTCTCTTTTTGTAGTCGTGCCAATGTCCGAGTATTTGATCAACCCTGATGCCCGCCAGGACACTTCCATGGTGAGAGGTGAGGAGTATGCCGAGGGGGAGCGTCGTGAACTATTTGTGACCCTCCCGGCTGCGTCAAATGACGATATACCTGAACTGACGGCAGAGGAAGAGGAGGTTGAAAGGGCCAACAGTCGGGTTGTCACGGCAAAGCTTAGAAAGCAAAGGCAAGCCGCCACCCGGCGAGCTTTGCAGGCCGAACGGCGTGCCGAACGTGGTGAGGGGAGCGGCGGAGCGGCCCGAGCGGTCAAGAGAAGGAGGACAGCGAGGACTCCCGTGGAGGATCCAGAATCTGATTCGCCGGATGTTGAGGTCATCCCCAACCCTTCCCCCATCCGTTCTATTCGACCGGAAGACATTGGGCCCCGTCCGGAAGGGGCAGGTTTTACCGAAGGGAGTTCCCGCGCTGGTAAGCTGTTCGACTATTTCTCTTGTGTTATTTATTTCCTTTCATTTCTTTGATTATGACGCCTTGTTCCTTTCAGGGGTTGCTCCCGTGGCCGCTTCTGGTCGCGGTAAAATTAAAGCCATGGCCGAAGGTGACCCGGCGGCGCTGTTCGTTCCGGAATGATCGGTCAAGAGGGGAGACCACTTGAACTCCTCGGCTGTCTGCAGGGATCTAATGTCGAACCTACCCACCCCTCGCGAAGAGATTCATTTTCAAAGTTTGAGTGATCCGGCGGCTATCCGAAGGGGCTGGGTGTTATTAGGTCGAGGGGCGACGGCTCAAGCGGAAATTCTGGGCCGGCATGAGGTCCTCCTTAAAGAATATCAACAGCTACGCAGTGCTCATGCGGAGTGTGAAAGCGCAGCTCAAGAGGAGGAGGAGCTTCGGCAGCTAAAACATGAGCACGCGGGTTGTATGGTAAGGGAGTCGGACTTAAAAATTCGGCTCTCTCAGCTGGAAAAAGTAAGGGATGAAGGGAGGAAAGCTTCCTCCGAACGGGTCAGAGCCCTGGAGGTTGAGTTGGAGGATGTTAAAGGTAAACTTGTTGCCGAGAAAAAGACCAGCACCGAACTGTACAAGGAAAGGATGGACATAGCTGTAAAGCTAGGCCAGACAGAAGTCGAGCGTCACAAAATTGTAAAAGAATTCCTTCCGGAAATGGTTCGTCGGCTTCTGAATAGCCATGAATATAAACAACGCTTGGCCGAGCCTTTCAGCTTGTCTTCTCAATCTGGGTTCTTGGAAGCTATTCCGTTGATCGCAATCCGGAGGATGTGGCCGAGATTGCGGCCGGGGTGGATGATTTGGATCTGGAAGCTGAGGCGAAACTTGACCCTTTGTATGATGGTCTCTTCTCTGTAGAATATCCGTATGTATTGAAAGTTAGTGATGCTGCGGATAGGTCTCTTCCGGAGATAATGGATCTGTTTCCCGACCCTGCTCCCCATAATTCCTCTGACGGCCCTTCGTCTTGATCTGGAGACTTTTGACTGCCAAGCCTCCGGACCGTTAGATTGGTTTATGAACTGTTAATATATATTTTTCTCTTTTTGAGCAAATGTAATGATCAATCGGTTGCGCAACTGTTAGCGCTTTTTGTCTGTTTGAAAATGATGTAACGCCGCTTGATTCATTATAAGCTGTTGACATTTTATATGTATTTCGTTCGTATTATTTCATGTGTTTTTTACTGACTTTTCTTTTGGTCGCATGACCCTTTTCTTTCCGGACACTGACCACAAACTCTCCGGAGGGCACGAACCTCTCGGAGGGTCACTTTTCGCTTGTGTCCAAAATTATACAGATGGTTCAGCCTTTCCGCCAGGATTATGGCAACCCCTTTCCTGGGTATCAACTATCTTTGAACATTGACCACACACTCCCCGGAGGGCGTGAACCTCTCGGGGGGCCATTTTCTAATTATGTTCAGAAACAAGGAACATTGATCACTGATCTCCGGAGGGCACGAACCTCTCGGAGGGACCATTTTCTACTTATGTTCAAAATATTACAGATGGTTCAGCCTTTCCGCCAGGATTATGGCAACCCCTTTCCTGGGTCTCAACCATCTTTGAACATTGATCACACACTCCCCGGAGGGCGTGAACCTCTTGGGGGGGGCATTTTCTAATTATGTTCAGAAACAAGGAACATTGATCACTAATCTCCGGAGGGCACGAACCTCTCGGAGGGACCATTTTCTACTTATGTTCAAAATATTACAGATGGTTCAGCCTTTCCGCCAGGATTATGGCAACCCCTTTCCTGGGTCTCAACCATCTTTGAACATTGACCACACACTCCCCGGAGGGCGTGAACCTCTCGGGGGGGCCATTTTCTAATTATGTTCAGAAACAAGGAACATTGATCACTGATCTCCGGAGGGCACGAACCTCTCGGAGGGACCATTTTCTACTTATGTTCAAAATATTACAGATGGTTCAGCCTTTCCGCCAGGATTATGGCAACCCCTTTCCTGGGTCTCAACCATCTTTGAACATTGACCACACACTCCCCGGAGGGCGTGAACCTCTCGGGGGGGGGGGGGCATTTTCTAATTATGTTCAGAAACAAGGAATAATGTAAAAGTCCAAAACGTAACACAAAAGCTTTCCCATAACTGAAATAAATTGCGCTTATCATTGAAATTAGTCAAATAGCCCCTTTCGGAAGCTTTTATTAGACATTTTTTAGTTGTTTACAAAAAGCATTTTCTGAGGTTAACAGCGTGCCAAGTTCGGGGCACTTCCTTTTCTTCCATCGTTTCCAATTTATAGGATCTAGTCTGGTACGCCTCCACGACTCGGTAAGGCCCTTCCCAATTTGGCCCTAACTTTCCTTGATTCTCCACCCTGCTAGCCTCATTCCTTCGGTATACAAAATCACCTACCTTGAACGACTCAGGATGGACCCTTCGGTTGTAATATTGTTCAATCTTCTTTTTGTACTTCGCCTCTCGTATGGCAGCCATTTCCCTTCGTTCCTGTAGGAGGTCGAGATTCATGAAGATCTCCTCGCCATTTTCTTTTTCACTGACCTTCATGGTCCGAAAAGTTGGCATCCCTATCTCCGCCGGTATGACCGCTTCGCTACCATAAGTAAGGCTGAATGGTGTTTCCCCGTTGCTTGTCTTCAGTGATGTTCGGTGCGCCCATAGGACGTTCGGCAGCTCATCCACCCATCCAGCTCTTTCCCTGCCGAGCCTCGTCTTGAACCCTTTCATCAGACTTTTGTTCGCTCCTTCCACCAATCCGTTGGCTTGAGCGTGTGCCACAGCCGTGTTTACTTGAGTTATGTTCAGTCGTTCGCACCAACTTTTGAAAGGATCATGGATGAAATTGCTTCCATTGTCCGTCACGATCACCTTGGGCAGACCGAATTTGCATACTATGTTTCCCCAAACGAACTTTTTTACTTCCTTCCCGTCGTGCGGACCAGCGGCTTGGCCTCTATCCACTTGGTGAAGTAGTCAATGGCCACAATGACGTATTTGACTTTTCCCGGGGCCTCTGGCAGGGACCCAAAACGTCCATCCCTCATTGGTAGAAGGGCCAAGGAGCCATTATTGAAGTTAAAACAGTTTTGGGGAGTCTCGGAACGGGCGCGTGTATTTGACAAGAATCACATTTCCGAATCACTTCCCTAGTATCTCTGTGCATGGTGGGCCAGTAATACCCTTGCCGCATTAGCTTTGCCACCACGGATCGCGGCCCGGAGTGCATTCCGCATGCTCCTTCATGTACCTCTCGGATAACATAGTTGGCTTGAAGCGGTCCAACGCATCTTAGCATCGGACCTAAATAGGATTTTTTGAAAAGCACATTGTCCACCATGGTATATTGATTTATTTTCATCCGAAGAGATCGAGCTTCGTTTTGGTCTTCCGGCCAGATGCCTTCTTGCTTGTACCGAATGATCGGGGCCATCCAGTTTTCCCCTTCTTCTTCCACGATTGCGTTGACTATCTCTTCCTCCGTTGATGGCCTCTCTAAAACTTCCACCATGGTTTTCTTTGTCAGATGGTCGAAAGCCATGGACGCCAGTTTGCTGAGTATATCAGCTTTTTGGTTTTGCGCCCTTGGGATGTTTCGGATTTTAAACTGATCGAAGTACGCAACGTATTCCTTGGCTTTGGCTAAATACTTTATCATGTTATCCTTGATTGCTACGAATTCCCCATTGATCTGACTTGCTACCAAATTGGAATCCACTCTAACTTCCAACATCCGAATTTCCATTTTCCGAGCGACTCTTAACCCTGCTAGCAAAGCTTCGTATTCTGCCTCGTTGTTGGTGCTTTTGAAGTTTAGTCGGATGGCGTAAGTGTATTCCGTTTGGTCTGGACTAATCAGTACCAGGCCTGCTCCGGCACCTGATTTGCTGGAGGCTCCATCGGTATACAGTATCCATGGTTCTTGGTTGGAGATGTTGCATATCTCCTTGCCCACCTCTTTTATGCTTTGGCTCAATGCTTTCACGGATATTTCCGTTATGAAGTCCGCGAGGACTTGTCCCTTAATGGCACTCCGAGGTACGTAAGTGATATTGTAGGCTCCCAACTCCACGGAGTACTTGACCATCCTCCCGGATGCTTCTGCCTTGTTTAATATTTGCTTGATAGGTTGATCGGTGATGACTTTTATTGGATGGGCTTCGAAGTATCTTCGTAGCCTTCTGGCCATGTGTAGTAGGGCTAGAGCTAACTTCTCAACGGGGGCGTAGTTCTGTTCGGCCTCGTGTAATGTTCGGCTAACATAGTGTATTGGAATCTGCTTCCCTTCTCTTTCTAGTAACAATACCCCACTCATTGCCCCTTTCGACGCCGAGAGATATATATATAAGTCTTCCTTCGGCCTTGGTGCTGCCAGATAAGGTAACTCAAGAATCATCTTCTTCATCTATTGGAAGGCTGCCTCTGCTTGACTTGTCCATCTGTACTTGTCCTGGTTTTCTTTCGTGATGTTCCTCAATGTCTCAAAGAAAGGGAGCGCCTTTTCTGCCGACTTGGATAGTAAGCGGTTCAGAGCTGCTAGCTTACCACTCAAGCTTTGCATCTCCTTGAGCGACTTTGGGGACTGCATGTCCACGATAGCCCTTGTCTTCTTCGGGTTTGCCCTTATTCCTTCGGACGTTACCATATATCCAAGGAACGTTCCTTCCTCTACCCCGAAAGAGCATTTCTTGGGGTTTAGCTTCATGTTAATCCTTCGGAGATTGTCGAATGTCTCCGCTACATCGGCAAGTAACTCCTTTTCGGTTTTGCTCTTTATGACCATATCGTCCACATACGCCTCGAGGTTTCTCCCTATCTGTGACCGAAAGGCGGAATCCACTAAACACTGGTACGTGGCCCCAGCGTTTTTTAAACCGAACGGCATTTTGGTATAGCAGTACGTACCGTGTTCGGTGTAGAAAGCTGTTTTTTTCCTCGTCCTCCTTGGCCATCTGTACTTGGTGGTATCCCTTGTAAGCATCCAAAAAGCACTTGTACTTGAATCCCATAACCGATTCTATTTTCCAATCAATATCAGGTAGAGGGTAATAATCCTTTCGGCAAGATGAGTTGAGGTTTTTGAAGTCGATGCACATTCGCCAACTACCATCAGACTTCTTTACCAACACCGGGTTTGAGATCCACGTGGGGTACTGTACCGGCCGGACTATTCCGGCCTTCACCCATTCTTCCACCTCTTTGGCTATGGCTTGATTCTTCTCGGCGGAGTAAGTTCTTTTCTTTTGTGCCACTGGGCGGTCCTGAACATTCACGTTGAGTTTGTGCTCGATGATCCGACGGGGAACTCCTGTCATATCGGATGGTTCCCAAGCGAACACATCCCGGTTGTTTTTGAGTAACGTGATTAATTCTCTTCGGCACTCTGAAGAGAAGTTTCCCCCTATCGTGACTAGTTGATCCGGATAAGCCGGATGTACCATAACTTCTTCCGTCTTTCCAACCACCGCCTCTGTCGGTCCGGCCTCACGGGGTTCTTCTTTGACTTCCCTTTTTGCCATCTGCTTTTCTTCTAGCTTGCGGCATTCCGAGACAATTACTGACCGAGTAGTGAGGGTCTTTATGCCCTTTGGTGTGGGGAACTTCACCATCGAGTGGATAGTTGATGGGATGACCCTTAATTTCTTTAAACCCGAGCGCCCTAGTATGATATTGTATGGAGAAGGGATCTTATCACAGCGAACTTCATCATTGTTCGGCGAGACAAGCCTTGGCTTCCGAAACAGACTTCCAACTCAATCTTCCCCAATGGCTTTATGGATTCCCCCGCGAATCCTATTAACGGTGTGCCGGTTTCTTTCAGCTTGGCCTTAATGGAAGGGCATAAATGCTCGAAACAGTGTTCGTACATCACCTCGACCGAAGCGCCCTGATCCACATAGACCCTTCTGATGGTGTAGCCTTCCACTTCGGCTTCGACTATTAACGGTCCGTCCGACACATCTCCCGGAAGGATGGGTGGAAAACCGATCGGCACATTCATCCATTCCTCCTCGGCTTCCATGGTTTTCCTTTTTTGGGATGTAGGATCAGCCATATCGAACTATAGGTAGATCGAGCAGTTGGTCCCACGGATGGCGCCAATTTGTTGAAGCAATTTCTTGCAACCACTTCAGACAAATAAAGATGGCCTTCCGGTTGAACTCAGCTAGGGTTCTTCCGGGAGGCTTGGATGTTGGTCCCTTCGGCTATTTGAGGTCCTCCGGATATCTGCACACAACAGCACACGTTAGGCTCGCCCCGGGTGTTATCCCAGGACCCACCTCCGGTGTGAGAGTAAGTATTTGGTATTCCGGAAGGGCTATAAAATATGGTGAGAAATAAATGCAGGTTGTATGTTAGTTGAGAGTATTAAATAAGCTGAGTATTTATAGTACTCAGCCTCGATACCTGGAATGGCGGCGCCGGATTTTCAGGGAACATGTCCCCGACATAATCCCGTAAATCCAGGGCGGCGACGGCGGTGTCTGTAGCTGCCATCTGTACAAGAGGAGATGCCACTTGTCTCATGCTTTAAACCTGTATGTTCCAGGCCGTCCGGATTATTCCGGAGGTCCCTGTTCCGTCCGGCCAACCGAGAGATGCAGTCCGTTCGGACACATACGTCAACACCATTACTAAAAGTAAAAATTAAAATGTTAAAACTTTTTTACAAAAATAATTGTTTGCAAATTTTGGACAATATTTAATATATCGTATATGTTATATATATTTGTATTGGCTAGTATGTTTGCACTTTCCATAAAGATAGCTTTGCGAAAAACTAAAGTGTGTCCAAAATATTGTTAATATGAATGAGATATGATGTTTTAAAGTGAGTCATTTGAAGCATAAAAACTAAGAACTGGAGAGTATCACACATAGCATGGAAAAAGAAATGAAGAGGTATTTATACAGAAATCTTGGTATCAACCATCAAATTATTTTTGGTTAGTTTTACTCCAACATTTACGCGCTCGCAGGGCAGGGTGCACATTTCAAATTTTCTTGACTAAAATGGGTTTCAAGCTTGTGAACTAATGCAAGCCCGCGACCTGCTAACACGAATGCAGCTTCCAAAATTCATTTGTGCACTAATTTTCTGCTGCAGATTCACGTCTCTTATTTTCCAAGTTCTGTATCAATCTATTTTAGGAATTATTGAACAAGTTTCACATAACTGTTTTGTGTAATAAAAGATATGCAAATGTGGTTTAGATATAACATATTTGTTTAATTATGGCACATATTTAATTTGGAGAACAAGACAACTTTTTTTTATAAATACAGCCGTAAGTCACTTTCGTTTTGGTACAACCAAAAATCATCAAGGCTCCATACGTTTTTCTTGCTTCCACGTTCGATCAAGGCACGCTAACGTTTCCGTGAAATCTAAGGCAAGTTTGTCACGTCCGGCAGTAAATCTGCTTTGGTCGTTGTACCCTGTGAAATAGACGACGAATCTGTTTTAAGAGAACCGTGTTAAACACGAGCCTCGAGCCTCGACCTTTACTGTTTTCTTTTATTTATCGGTTAATAAGAGTATGTCTTCTGCTTCATACTCATTATGTCTGTTTTAAACTTTCTGTTCATTAAAAACTATAAATTTTTATTATTGGTATTATTGAGTAAAACCTTTATAAATTAATATTCGATAAATTAATAACCTCGATAAAATTAATAATTTGTCCGGTCCCAACTTGGGACCAGTACACATTTGGACCCCAATCGATTAAATAATAAGATAATAATTTTTTTTAAACCGCAATGTATATATATTAGTCCCAACGAAACTATAAATTAATAACTACTAAAAATTTTCATATATATATATATGCCAAACGTAATTGGAACTTGTACAAATTCAATTAAGGTTATACGCAATTGGAACTTGTCTCAATGAAACTAACTTTTTAATTATTCAATAACAATGAACTTGACAAATTCAATTAATTTGTGAATGTGAATTCATAAAATGTTAATTGAAACTTGTTTTTCTAATTTATTTTTCATCTCTAATTATTATACATTGATTGTAACTAGTATATTGGACTTGAAAATTTAAAGGTCAAACGTAAAACCTCTTTAAATTAATATATTATTAATTTATTGATATAATAATATTTTGCTAAATTAATACTCCAATATTTCGGTACCAACATCATTAATTTATAGAGGTTTTACTGTAATATAATTTTATTAACGAAAATGTAACAGTTTACTTGCATAAAATTGTTTAAGTTATCATATTATCACTAATCAAAACTATTATTTACAAAATTAAATGTAAGCATGAACTCATTGTAGAAGGGTAAAACTGGCATTTTGTTGCTTTTACAGAATTTAAAGCAGTGATAAATATTTTTTTTTTCTTTTTTTTTTTAATTATGTGTTTTTTGTCAATGGACAATAATTTGAGACGGATGGAGTAAATCATATCAAATGTGTTTTTCGACAGCTAATAGCCTAATAGAAATTTGATTCGTTAAAAGAATACTAACATTTTTGCCAATCACTCTTACGCGGAAAAACTAACACAAGAAGGCTAAGAATTGAGAAACATGATACTAATATTAAAGAAGAGTAAACTACATCGTTCGTCTTTGTAGTTTGCGTTTACTGACGAGTTTCGTCCTTTTACTAAAAAAAATGCACCATCCGTCCCTAAATGCGAAACGTTATGTATCGTTGGTCCTTTACTTTAACGGCCTTCATTAACTTTTGTTAAGTCACTCTATTTGATACTCAAATGAGGGTATAATTAGTATATTTACTACTAGTATATTCTTTTTCTTTTCTTTTTAAACACAAACAAATAAAAACCTCACGAGTCACCACCACCTATCACTTTCTTCTTCTTTAATATAGCTTCTTCTTCTTTAAATCATGACCACCTATCATCTTTATTGTTAGACCCGTATCCCGGTTACGAGTAGGCCCCACCCTAGATGGAAAATGCTAAGGACTTATGTGATTGGTTGGTCAACAAAGTTACGTGGAAGTCAAACCCGATAGTCAAACTAATAGTCAAAGTATGACTAATGTAGTAATATAAAGTATGATGCATAACTAAAGGGACCTAGTTTGCCAAGTGTTAATTATGTGTCATAAGTTATATGTGGCCAAAGTAAAAGAAAAGAGACTAAAGGGACCAATCTTGCCTAAGGGTGAAACTTGGATTTAGCTAGATATATCCAGGAATATCTAGAGTTTTCCACCATTATTGAGGGAGAGAGTGAGGCCGGTTTTTAGGAGAGAAAAAGAGAGGGAAAGTGATGAAGATGAAGGTGCTATGAAGATGGATTGAAGATGGCTACTCCTTAGCATGACTATGGCAAGTAAGTAACCTTTAATTAGTGTTAATTGATGATTTATGAATTAGGGTTTATGAACCTAATTTGGGAAAAATGGGTAAATGGTGGTTTTAAGATAATTGATGGGTTATAGTGATTATGAGGTAAGTTTGTGTGGGTTTAATTAGTAAGAAAAAGGGTGTTCATCATATGATCAAAGTATGATCATATGATGATCAAGTATGTTAAAGGGTGTGTTGATTGTTATAGTTTTTGGTTATGTGTTATTAAGTGTTTGTGAATGATGGTCATGAAGTAGGAAAAATGATGGTGATGATGTGATGATGGTGACTAGTGAGGATGATGATGATGGTGGTGAAATAATGATATGGTAGTTAGCTTGGATTGAAGGTAAGTAACTCTTACTAAAACATGTATTATATGTGTATTTATCATGTATGTATTGTGGTTGTATAAGAGTATAGGAGTTGGATTTAGAATGATTGTAAGCTAAGGATGGTTGGCTAGTGAACTTGACTAAGGGTATGTTAGCTTGATGGATTTGGACTAGTTAAGGTATGTTGTTGATTATGGTTGTGATGAATGGATGCAATTATATTATGAAGTTGTGTGTGTTATGGGTGGTATGAAGTAGTTTAGAGGCTTTTATGTGATTATGATGCTTATGTGGAAATATGTGTATGAGATATGTTTTATGTCGGGTTACTTACTAAGCGTAAGCTTACTCTTTTAGTTGTTAATGTTTTGTAGGTTCATGTGCGGCGGAAGGAAGGTTTATGGGTTATAGCATAAGGATTTGGAAGTGGATTTGGAAGATAATAAGTATTAGGAGCTAGGTAGAATACCGAGCTCAAGTGTCAAGGTTGTACCCCCGAGAGTCTTTCTTATGATTTGTATAACGTGTGTCAAGGTCTTCGTAAAGTTTGGGTGGTCATCAATGTGTCCAAGTGTGTTTTAGGTGTTTATAGTCAAAGTTAAGGGGGCGTTTGGCAAAAGTGTAAATATACCCATTTTAGGTTGTGAACGGGTCAAGTGTTTATGGAACATGTTTAATATGTTAAAGTAATGATATTGGCCAAGTTTGGTGGGTAAATGAAGTGTTATAGATGGTTTGTAGTGTAAATGGGTCAAAACGGGTATTTTGGCAAAACCCGTCGCTTTGTAAAGCATGTTTCCGCGGGTCGTTATGACCAAGTTTATTTATATATTTGATGTTTATAATGTCATAATGATTTCTGGAAGTTTTGGTGTTATGTCATGTTATAGAAGTCGTTTTTCGGAAAATGGGTCAAAAAGTGCACAAAAGGGTTATGCAGAAAAAAAGGGGTTTTTGGGACAAGGTCTATTTTAACCCGTTTTGGTTCAAACGGGTTAAGGGTTTTGCGAAACAATGTATATGGTATATTTTAGTTCAATGTGCATTAAATGTGTTTATATATATGTCTAAAGTGTCGACTTTTTGTGTTTAAAGGCGCACGGGTCAAGTTTAAGAAAATAGTGCACTTTAGGGGTCCATAGTGCACCGGAAGTGTCATAGTGCACTTTAGGGGTCCATAGTGCACCGGAGGTGTTATAGTGCACTTTAAGGGTCCATAGTGCACATGAGGTGTCATAGTGCACTTTAGGGGTCCATAGTGCACCGAAAGTGTTATAGTGCACTTTAGGGGTCCATAGTGCACTTTAGGGGTCCTTAGTGCATCGTACATGTTACAGTGCACTTTAGGGTGCCACCCGTCATTTTTTAAAAGTATTTGAGTATAATCTCATTTAAAAATGAGTTCAAGGTCTATATGTCAAAGGATTTTGTTAATGGTCAAAAGAGTTTTGGAATGAAGGTCAAAGTTGGGTCGTTTCCGCGTAAAAGTCTAAGTTTTCGGTCAAAGCGTTCACGGGGTGTAACATCTTTATATTCACCCAACACCACCACCGTACACCACCGCTCCAACCACCTTCACAAACCTCAATTCATAAACTCAAACCTATCAAAAAACAAAATTCCTAATTCCCATTAATTACCAACCACACTCCCTCTCACCCGTTTTCCAGGCTACTTTCCGACCACAACATCATGTTTTCTAGCGACCTCACCACGACGCCACCACAACATCCTTTTCCAGTGATAAAGTCTAACTGAATTAAATGTTACCAAACATTAAGGTCAAAATAAACCTTCGAATCTGAGTGAACAATCTGTTGTCTTGCAACCAACAACAAGTTTTGATCTAACTTATGCAAATAATTAGTAAATCACACAAATTATTCGAATTCTTTTAAAGACAGCAAAGTCAAATCTCCACCCCATTCCCACACGTGTGATACACATCCTCACCATAAAATTCTTGAACACAATCATCTCATACACCACTTCAAAACATTTTTCAATTATGATTCAATACAATTCAAAACCATACCCTAATTGGCTAATTCCCCCAACTTCATTCAACAACTAACATCAACTCCAATCAACCAACAAAAAGAAAAGAAAAAAAAGATCTCAGTTCAAAAAGAAATAGAAATTATTATAGTTTCTTAACAGATTTGACCTCATCATCATCAAACTTAACAGATTTTGAAGTTCGAATACAAAACCTATTATCAATCTTTACGATATCTTATCTCAAAACACGAGTCAAACCAAAACACGCATAAAAAGTCAAGAAACCATAACTAAAACCAATCAGTACCTACCTGTTTCGAAAATCAACAAGATTCGAAAGTTAATTCTTTTTCAAGATTACAAATCGAAAACCAAACAATGCTATTTTAATTCGTTTCGAAAAGAAAAACTAAAAGGGGTGCTTGTGTTGTTCGATTTTGGAAGAAATACAAGAAACGTTGGTTTGTAATTCGTGTGGAAGAAAGCAACGAATTTCTTTGTGGCTGTTTTAGTATGAGATTAGAAAGAAGAAAAGAAACAAGAGTGGTTTGTTGTGGTTTCTAGTGAGAAAAACAAGAAACAGTGTATCTTCTTTTGATTTGTGTGGTGTTTGTGTTATATTTTTTTTGGGTTCTGGGTATAATGTATATCAACAAATAAAGTGAAGATTTATTGTTGTATAGATATTTTTTTTAAAGATATTTGGGTAAGAATTATTGTTAAGGAGATGATGATGATTATGGTGGTGTGGATGAAAAATGAGGAAGAAGAAAAAGTCTAGAAAGAGAAAAATTGACGAAATAAGAGGAATCTTTGTTTATAGCTGCGTGGGGATAAAAAATAAAAAAAATGATTGAAAATTACTATTATATCCTCGCTTGGGTTGATTTAATGGGCGTTAGTGAGGGCCGTTAAAGAGAGGGACCAAGGGTACATAACGTTTCGCATTTAGGGACGGACGGTGCATTTTTTTCGGTAAAAGGACGAAACTCGTCGTCGGTCAACGCAAACCACAAGGGCGAATGGTGTAGTTTACTCCATGGTTGTCAGGATCCCGATATTGATCTTAGGATCTTACGATTTTACGATACTGTAAAGCAAAAACGATCCGGATCTTACATAGGATCTTTGAAAGCTTAAGATCTTACTGGATCCCGATCTTGACAACAGGATCTTAAAATCTAATCCGATCCGATCTTACTTTTTTCGAACCACAAACTAAAAAACTACAAATAGATGAATTGTGTTTTGTAGAATTTAAAAAATAACATGCTAATCTTCTTAAACATTTCATAATAATAATTTAGGACAACATATTTATAAAACATTTATATAATTTGGTGTTTATAATATATAATAATTTATAAATTTGTATAATATTACAAAGACTATAAACAAAATGACATTCAGTTAGGATCTTAAGATCTCGATCCGATTTTACGATCTCGATCTTACAAAGACGAAATCAATCCTAAGTAGGATCCCGATCTTGAAAACCTTGGTTTACTCTATTAAGAATGTTTTGTTTTAAGGAGAAAAAAAAGGTCTAATTGCACATCGAATATTTTCCTTGTTGACAATTGAGCCAAACGAAGTCTCTCCCGTTACAACTATTAATACTTGCAACTAAGATTTACATTTTGTTTCAGGTTAAATTGTGATGCTAGTGATTCAAAATAACAGAGGCATAATGCCGTTTAAGAAGCTGATTCAAGTACTATGGCTGCCGGCGAATCATTAACGTTGTGAGAATGGTTATGTTCACCTTCATACGTGACAATGAGCATAGCGGCATCATCCAAAGCTCTCTCTACATGCTTTCTTGCCGGGCAACCTCTAAGACTGCTACACTTATAATAACCCCTATATTCATTGAGAAAAACTGATAAGAAAACATTTATGATCAAAGAAGTGGACATGCGTATCATTGTCATATGTTTTATAACTTGCTAATCTAGATGCTTTACCGACAGTGACAACTTTTTATATTTACAAGGACATAAATAGAGGACAAGTTATACAAGCCCCCCCTTTTTTTGTTATCCAAGCCCCCCCCCCCCCCCCCCCCCCCCCCCCCCCCCCCCTTTTTTTTTTTGATTTTTTGATTTTTTTTTTATTTTTATAATTTTATTTATATAAAAAAACTATAAACCTGAAAGTGCGGAACAGAAAATATAAAGTTTAATATGTCAAACGCTAAAAACTGTCAGAAATACGGAACAGAAACTGACAGAAAACTGTGTTATACTGCAAAATCAAAAGAATATTCCCTTTGTCCCCTATGATTTGACATCATAGGGGGGTGGGGGGGGGCATTGTATAGTACTCCCTCCGTCTCAATTTATTTGTCAGGAGAGAGAAAACACAAAGTTTAATAAAAGTGGGGACATTTTAATTTTCAACCACTAAAATGGAATATTCCTTCACTAGATTCTTTAGTTTTTACTAAATAAGGAAAGTGGACAATTAATTTGAGACATCCATAAAAGGAAATATAGACAATTAAATTGAGACGGTGGGAGTATAACCTTTTATATTTACAAGGACATAAATAGAGATCACAGAAATGAAAGTTGATGCAAATTGCAGTTACCATAGTCTTATGGGTTCTTGTAATAAAGGTCCGATAATTATGGTCAAGTTTCAAAAAGACAAAGCAACCTATAAATATGAAGTCATGGTCTAGGAACATTAAAGCAAAGTCCATTATGGTAAAATTATTATTTTCATATTGTGAAGAAAGTTATTAAATTTCTTTTGACCTACTCCATCATACTAGAAACAAATATCGTCAATGGTGTAAAATTTTAATAATTGAACTGTGAGATTAAATAGGACATCCAATAACATTGTCTTTAAAATAAATAATGCAATTTGGACCATCTTACACATCAAAACTATAATGCAATTTGGACCATCTTACAAATAAGGTCTGAAAGCTATGACTTTTTCTTTCTTTTACAAAGGTTATGTAGTTACATTACAGACTAGAAAAAGGACCCAAGCCTTTGCACTTTGATCTAGTGGCAACTCACCAACATAGAGGTTGTAGGTTCAAGCCTCGTCAGAAGCATTTGTAAGATAAGTGGTATAGGGTGTGAAAAAAATTGTCGTTTAAAATAAAAAAAAAAAAAAAAAAAACTAGCAAAAGGATTTTGTTGTAAGTTTTGCGGCTTTTGGGTCCATGTATAATCTGGTAATGTGGACTCTGGAGTTTAAGGAATAAAGTTCAAGTAGGGCTGCTTTGATACATAACATCAAATTTAAGGTTTCTTTATGGGTTTGTAGTGCTCAGGTTGTGCTGAAACCACAAATATCAAATGTAAGGTTACGTGGACCGCATAGTTTAGACTGCAATAGTTTTAAAAAGATGATGCCACGTGTTTTTAGGTTCACGATTAGGTCGATGTATCATTTCTCTTTTGATAAAGAAGTTTTATAAACTTTTATAATGGTCGTTTTATGGAAAAGAAAAAAAAAATAAAAATAAATCATGATTATGGGTTTCCAAAATTTAACAGAAATATACAAATTGTGCAAAAATAAACATAAGATCGAGATCAAGATGTACCGATTTTCCTAGGGGGAATGAATGTAAGTTGACTTTTTGTACCATCGTTGACTAATATTTTATATTTTTCGAACAATAGACTCAAATAATTGATGCGTGATAAATATTCCAGTTTCTTATTTTAAACCAAAGTCTACTTTAACAACTCATCTAGCCAATTGCACCAAAATACCCACAAACAAG
This sequence comes from Artemisia tridentata subsp. tridentata, assembly GCA_021014915.2. Lineage (NCBI taxonomy): Eukaryota > Viridiplantae > Streptophyta > Magnoliopsida > Asterales > Asteraceae > Artemisia > Artemisia tridentata. The sequence goes on along the minus strand of CP139504.1, from coordinate 69,429,054 downwards.
AGTCAAACTTTCACACTCATGGGGACAACTACATTGTCTAAAGCTTACCATCTATCCACCACACATATACAACCAATCAAATTAACCAATCCCAAACTCACCGACTCAATCACCAAGTTTCTACGATATCAACTAGGGGGAGTTTATACGGACCCTCCTATAGGAGGGTTTTGTGAGGCTCTGTGCATTGCAAGTTTGTACGGTGTGCATCACGATTTGTACATTTTGACCAAAATCACATCATAGGGGTCATAATAACATACCCCTAGGGGGAACTATGGGTAACTAAAAATGTTAAAACCAGTAGACAAGAAATTTACCTTGGATGTGGAGACCCTTTGATTGGTTTTTGCCCGTATTTTCGCCACGAGTAATCGTCTGGTGGGATATCGGCCATTTTCATACTTATGGCCGGTACTCTCACCACCCTTTTCATCCGCGATTTCCTACAAAATTGAAACCAAATTTTATAGTTAAAAAAAAAAGTTTACCATTAAATAAATACAAGCATAAAAAAATGCTACGTAGTAGTTGAGTTTACTAATAAATTAACTATTATTGCGCCTGCAAAACACAAATAATAAGAAACCAATGTTTGACATTTCATTAAAAAGAAACATTCTCAAGGCCTTTTCTTACATTTTGACTGCTTGTTTCTAGCAAACGTGACATTTACTACAAGTAAAAAAGTTAAAAACGAAATTTAACTATTTCTTTTTTTACCTTTTCTTAGAACAATGGCAACGACCAGAAGAATTAGCACACTTAGTATGCGAATCATCCATCGAATTACATTTCCTTTTAAACGAAGAATTCGACATATTCGATTGCCCACCAGACATCGAAACCTGAGACATGTTCGTGATCTGAAAACCCGAAGAAGACATCGAAGGTTGTAAACTCTCACTATCCCCAGTCAACGACGACATAAAAGAATTCGCTTTAGACGATGCAAAGTTAATAGTCGTAACAGGAAAATCCTTCCTATCAAATGACCCCGATTTCACTAACGAAACCGAGGGCATCCTTTGCTGTATCGGCGCTGGAGAATAAACTTTTTCTTTCTGTTGCTCCAGCGCCGGTGGAGTGAGAGAAAATAAAGTGTTTTTATTTTGTTTTATTGGAGCGGGCCCTCTTCGGAACCGAGCATGACCAGTTCGGTTCCGATCGAGGAGAGATATAAACTTTTTAAATTTATTAACTGCCACATCTGCAACTGCAGCATAGTCAGTTGCTGGTGTGGCAGTTAACGTGGAAGAGGAGGTGGTATCGTTAAATTTAGATTGTTGTGTCGAGAGTATTCGGATTAGATTTTCGACGCTTTGGAGACCGGCTGTTGCGGCTTCCTGGACATTAATTTGTTCCATTTTGGTGTGTAGTAAAGTGTTTGTAGAGCTGTTCATTAAATCAACTGCCATGACTGACTAGGAAATGGGAAATGGGGTTATGGGATAAAAATGATGGAGAGATGGGGTGTTTGGGTGTTTTTATATGATGTGTTTGTGCGGTCAAACTAGTTAACCAATAATGGGTTTACTTGTGGAAAATAGCTGGGTGTTCGATTTGTCAAATTTTGAATCGGTTTGAACTTTCAACAATGATGACTTGTTGAAATGGTCCTTGTAGTAGTGTGTTTCTGCAAAATGAGTTTGGAAGTCTTTGTTTTCTTTTTGTATGTCACATTAGTTGACTAGTTTAAAACAAAATCTATATCTATCTATCTATATCTATATTCTATATATTCTAATATACAGCAGTTGAAAAAGACCATGAATATCCCTCTCAAAAAAGAATACTCAAATTCTAGAGTGTTTACATTTGTCATTTCATCTACTAATTTGAATTAGACCATTAATTAAGGAAATTATATATTTTAGTCAAAGCTTTAGATGGAAGCCTCTAAATTTTCGGTAGACTATAACCTTCACCAAGTCTAGCCAGGCTTTGCAAAAGTCACATACCTAAACTTCTACAGCTATCATCAAGGCAACACAAACCAATTCATCTAAAGAATGAACCCTAACCCACCAATCAGTTTGGACGAGCCAAAACAACCCACCCCTTCCAAAGCCATCATCATCATCATCAGAAACACAAAAAATCATCTGGATTCTATTGAAAGAAATGATATAATCTTGTCATTTCAAACAAGTAAGTAAAAATGTTAATTGATCTTATTCAATCATTTTTTTTTTTTTTAACAATTTTCGTTTTTTAACAGATTCATATTTTGTTCATCAAAATAAGTATTTAGCAATTTACCAAACCCTCTAAATGTGGTATGTCCGTTTAATTATGTTATCTGGGATTTTCAATTTGATACATGATGTATGCATTGTAAATATATGTGAACTCATTCACAATATCATCATCATTTAAAATTCCCTGATAACCTTTTGATGTCCATTGTTGCAGAGCATCGCCAAAGAAGATGGGGACAACAAAATATCAAAATCCAGGTTATTATTCACATGATCACATCTATATTGGTATCTATTAAAAACCGTTTACTTCTTTATGTTCATCAAGCATGAGTGTGGATAGTAGTTACTGAGATCACATTAGGAGTGTGAATTTCTATGTGCACATTAAGTGTTTGATAAACTGCCTCACTAATTTATAGTGGCTTCATACATCTTTCATTTACTATTGCGGCTTTCTTGAATCAAACCCATTAACAAGAAGTATATTTGAAACAAGGTAAGTATTTGTGTTTTCTTTTGATTGATTGAAATTAAATACGCGTTTTATTTTGTGATATTTTGGCATGCAAAGATTAGTAGAGAAATAAGCACTATTTAGAATTTTATGTGTTGAGGAAGACAACATGTTCAATAGAACATCAATGGAGTTTAAAACTTTAATGTGAGGTACATGTGCTTAAATTCTAGGTTGAATGATCAAATATGCATTTTTAAGCGTATTGTAGCTACGGGTGTATTTGACCGATAATAACATTGTGCGTTTTAGTGATCAATGTGATTATAATATTGTGCATTTGAGCGATGAATAGGTATAACCTTAGTTTCTAATTATTCATATCTTTTGTATCATAAAAAGAGATATATGGTTATAAGTATCTCGATTAGGATAAAGGAAGTGGAAACAAGGAATTTCATTACTAATTCAAAATGGATATTAGTATCGAGAGGTAGGATTGTCTTCTATGGTACATTAATATGAGGTTTTCTAGGGACATTGAACACTCGATATGAGATATTCATGCGGTATTGCTAATTTTAACTGTTGGAATACATAATCTACTTTGGTATATCCTTTATATCAGGTAATTGCATTTTTCGTATTAAAGTTATTGAATTATTCGATTTTCTGTCCAAGGATACACATTTTTTTGTGGTTTTTTGTTCTCTTACTGGTAATGCATGCTATATAGTTTTATAATACTTTTTAGGTCATTAAAAACAAAGGCGAGTGTAGTTTAACATATCTGTGATTGTAAATGCAATAGTACCTAGCTTATCCAGTATTATACCAACAATCTTAGTTGGTGGTTTTTGTCTGGTCTGTGTAATTTTTTAGCTAAAGTATTTACATTCCTTTAAAGCTCGAATCTTTATGTCAAAATATTTGGATAAATTGTGATATTTCTTCGAAAATATCCTTGCAAGCCATCAAATGATCGCAGTAGCAAAAGTGGGATACAAAGCAGTTGCACAAGATTACAAGCTTACAGATGATATGGACCATCCGACATCTCTGATGAACCCAAGCAGACCTCCTTCGTTGACTTGATTAAAGGTACTGCGTCCATACTAGATCATCTCAACATTTCTAATGTTATATTTATTCATTTCAGTGTAAGCCGAAACAATTTGTTCATTTCTGCTTATTATAGAATTCTGACCCCATTTTTTTAAAGAAGATACATAGTTTGTACGAGTTCTTGGGCTTACTTTTAGAGTCTTTATGTTTACACAACGTAGGAACAAAAATTAAGGAATCTCAAACACCCTCTATGACAGTCATACCCAATCCCAAACACCTACATTCTGAAAACTGATGTGCATGAGATAGTTATTGTATTTGCTTATGTTGTTGTGAAATGAAATGATAAATATTTGTTAGGTTATAAAGTACTATGATCTGATAAGTCGTCTGAAATTATTTCACCATTGCAGCCTATAACAAAAAACAGGTAATATATGTTTGTGTGTGTTGACTATACTATTACAAATATTAATTTTTTTAATTTCTGTATCATTGACTATAAGTTTTTTGCAATGAAAATAAGACGTGGGAAGGAAGGACGAGGAAGAGAAGGAGGCGGCTGAGGATTTTCACACAATGATGAGGGACACGAGTCCGAAAGTGGAGGAGGTATGTTGCTAAAAGTTTTAAGTGCATTTCTATTTTTTTCATGAATGAACCAAAAACATTTGTCACTGGTCGTTCCAGCAGCAGAAAGCATGGCTGCTTTTACAGCCCAAATGATGTATGTTCGTTATCCCTCCTCATTTGGGAATTCTTTCTACTTACAAAGTTTTGAACTCTCATTCTCTTCCCTCGAGTTGAGAACCACATAGTAGCTTTATAAACTTTTTTATGCGCTCATTTTATTAGGCAAAGATGAAGTGAAGGAGGAGAAAGAGACTTTTAAAGGAAGCGCTAAACGTAAAGGTGTTGTTGATCGTGACCAGAAGTTAAAGATTGGTAAGATCAAAGATGATTATAAAAACAATGAATTGGATCCTTCGAAATTGCAAAGTCTGCTATATGTCCAGACAAAGAATTTATGGGCTATTAAAGATGATCTTAAAAACCATGTATCAACAACAGAGTTGCGGGAAATGCAAAAGATAAGGTACTGAAAATCCTGGAAGATATGAAATCAATCTTTCACATGACTTGATTAAGTAAAACCAATCAATTTGTAAATACACTTACAGAGCAATACACTTTCGCGGATTGAAATGGGTGTGAGGTCGGGGGCTGTAATTAGGGGTGTTATAAAAGCCGACCCGACCCGAACCCGAATATGGCTATTTGGGCCGGGTCAATCGGGTCAAAAATATGAAATATATAAAAATATTGCATTAAAAAAACAAGCTTTTTTTTTTTGGAAAAAACAATCTACTTTTTTTGGAAAAAGCAATTGAGGGGTGTATTCATCTGAGTATGCTTTGAGCGGCTCTTAAACCATTAGACCAATTTCCCCTTTTAGCTAATTTTGTAATTTTACCTACTTACCCGTTGCCAATAGAATATTCCTTAAAGTTGGCCCATTTTCATATAAATAAGTTGAAATAAACCTGCTCAAAGTTGTGGAAATGCTTCATATACTGATGAGTGTGTAAATACTCATCATTTTACACCCGATAAAGACACAAAATGACCAAAAACAATCAAATATATTGCAGATATCCTTGGTTTTGTGTTTTTATGTGTTTCAGGTACAAAAGGATTGAAAACGGAGCGAAAACGAGGCAAATATGGACAAAACCGAGCTGGATTTGGAAAAGAGTCGAAAACCGAAGCCGGGAAAGACGATTTTCATTTGGATTTTTATTCGAGCTCAAGAATCTCACAATGGCCCTTGGATTATTACTTGTTGGCAAAATTGGTCCTTGATTAACTTTGGAGAAATAGCAGATTTGGTCCCTCAACTTTACATAAATTACACTTTTGGTCCTTGGTTTAAATTCCATATTATCCTAACCTATCTCAATACCAACCGGATCAAGCTATATCCCAAACCCAAAATATAACCCACCTAAACCCTTTCACACCCACCAGCCCACTAAACATCACCGGCCCAAAGCCCATCAACCTATAACAAAACCCAATCCCCACGTCAAACCTTTAACCCGACCTACTGATGCGTGGTTTTGTAACCTTACAACAGGTTTTACCTCTCGAGGGATCTCAAGAGGCTTACAACCCCACCAGGCAGTGTACCTGACCGATGTAGTATAGTGTAGTGGTAAGTACGGGGGATTGATCGTTCTCCACAGGGAATAGTGTTCGTTAGGTATGAAAGACTACTCTAATAGGTCTAAGGGTTGAGGAAGATTCTTTTTGTGTTTTTATAATTTTTTATGAAAGCAAGTAAAATCTCGGTTTTGAAAGAGTGGGCGGAATTAGTTGCTAGTCAACTAACCCAAATAACTACAGATGCAAATAAAATAAATAACTGAAAATAAAATGTGGTGAGAAACTTATGTGTAGAGAAATGTGTTTACTTAGATTTCCTTACTCCCTAACTATCTTTTACCGGTTAATTAGTGTGTATTAGTCGCGTGGATGACGGGTGTATTCCTTAATACCATTCGTGGGGTGGCGTACTTACTTCCCCAACTCTACAAGCTCCTACTTCACTCCTATGTCGAGCCGGCTAGGAAGCTCCTAACATGGGATCACTAGAATTCGCTTGTGCATTAAATACAACCATAAAAACCTTTAGTACGCATTTGGTTCATGTTTCTTAAGACGTTCAAGCAAGTTACCGAATAGGAAGTTAGCCAGTTTTCTTAAGCCTAACATAGATAAACAATCATCCAATACAACTAATAACACACTAATAACCAATAATCAATAGCTAGGTTTCATTAGATCTAAGCAAACACAAGATAAATTTAGCCTAACATGTTAATCAAAAGACAAGAATAAGATAAAATCAAACAACACATAGACATATTGAATGATTAATTGATAACTTATCTTCAATGTAACATGGAAGATCTCAAGGCAAAAAGCCTTGAAAAAGAAGCTAAAATCGTCTTAGGGTTTTTCTCCCAAAATTCCACACACTAAGTTCTCCCCTATGACAAAAAATTAGAAAACTATATATAGATTTTTGGATCTGACGGCGTCACCTTATGGAGTGTGACGCCGTCACCTCGCCGCTTCTAGGGTTCTCGGATGACCTTCTTGACGCCGTCCCTCTTTAGCTCTTCCAAAATCCATTCTGGCTTATCAAGGCTTGATGCCGTCGAACCTTGAACGTGACGCCGTCCCTTTTTGATTTAAGCCGTGACGCCCTTGATCAAGTTAAAGCGTGACGCCGTCAGAATTCACATGCTATTTTCACTGGCTTATCATGAGTAAATTTCACGTCCAACTTTTCTTGCCAAGGCATGACGCCGTCCAGAGTAAATTGTGACGCCGTCAAAGGTAACTTTTAGCCGATTTTTGAGACTTTGTCGTTTTCTTCACTTTTATGCTCCAAAAACGTCCAAAATGCCTCCTTTTCCAGATTTCTCCTCAAAAGTACCTAAAATGACAAAAGGAACGATTTAGGGCGATATTTGATCAAATAAATACGATTTAGGGCTTAAATGACCCCTTAAAAGCGGTACACTTTTCGCTTCATCAAATACCCTTACACTTGAGATTTGCTTGTCCTCAAGCAAATGCGCTTTTATTCTAATCAAAATACAAGTTAGGGGTCATTTAATGCAAACATAAAAGTAATTACAACAAATAATCGTTCCACTTCAATCATAATAAGCACGGAGATTACATACTAGCACCTCACAAGTAGTGTTTAGATACTCACATCTCTCAAGTGTCATCAAAATAAATCTCATAAATGAAAACGGATAAAATCTCTCACTACCTGTCATAGCAAATAGATTACCATAGGCTTGGGAAAGGATCGAAAACCTCCTCCACTAGGCGTAAGCACCTAAGATAAACTATCAAAGAGGGCTTTTAAATGGGTTGTAACGTTAGGTGTAGGGAAAAGGAAAACACGGTTTGGTTGGATAAAGGATATTTTACTGGTGGCGAGTTAAAGATCTTGATCAATTACATGTACTATACAATGTTGCTAAGCCAAGACTCGACTCAATCTTAAGCTAGAAACAAAATAACAAAATAACAAAAACATAAAAATAAACATAAAATGAAACGGGATGGTAGTCCGTATGTTTTTTCTATTTTTCTTTTTCTTTTTTTTTTTTTTTTTTTTTTTTTTTTTTTTTTTTTTTTTTTTTGCATACACTTTTGCCCTACCATCCAAAATAATACATCATAGGGGCATTGCATCCCCCTTACACTTGAACTTTTACATAACTTTACAAATACTAATCTAATGACTCGAATTAAGATAATTGAAAAACTTGGAGTACTTTTAAAACATTTAGCACATATGGGGGTAATAAATGATGTTCTTCCCCATTACTCCATTACACTAGTACTTTACCCATGAGTCCCAATCGTCCCAAAACAATATGTACAAGGATATGACTCGACTTAGCAACCATGTAATCAACTAGATAATTAACTTGGGTTTAAACAAATTTGTAACAATAATGCACTAAAAATGAGTGCATACAAGGTAGGCTAAGGCGATTTGGGTGTACATTTAAGTGGGGTGTAACAAATTCTTCCTTTAAGTAAAATGCTTAAAGGTCGAAACGAAAAGATAGGCTCTGAGGGGTGTACTAGGGGTATCGTGTACTAAAAATGAGTACAACGCAAAGGGTGTGGGAGAATTACTTGACCAATGTAGCCGAAGTAATTATAACAAAAACACAGGTGTAAAACAATGGGTTAATCCTAATGCCTCTTATCATGTAGTAAATCTAACTACACGAATGTAGTCTCACTTGTGGCCTCGGAATGGTCCTAACGCAAGTTCTAGAATTTAAGTGCTACCGGTACACACATCATAGCATAAATGCTTTTCCTACCAATTCTAGGGGTGAACCTCACATATTTGGGGTGGAAAAATTTTTTTAGTGGTACGGTTTTTTGTGCTAGTCATATAATTCCTATCCATGAGACGCTCATTAAGATCAAAGTTTCACTCCTAAATGTTGTAAAAAAATTTAAATTTGGCACTAAAATTACCTTAACAAGTATTTCTCTCAGTTTTATTACACATCTACTATTAAACAAACAAAAATCAAGCGCAATGGCATTCTCTAAAATCGTACTTTTACCCCCCCTTACACTTAAGATGAACATTGTCCCCAATGTTCAAATAACAAGATGTAAAAGCAAAAAGTAAAAGAATGAAATCAAATACTCCCCTGATTCGCTCGGTGGATAATGAAATTACACGGTTAAATCTTCCTCCAAGGAGAATGTTGAAGCTCCATGACTAATGCATCGCCACAAGCTTGATCCAAAAACATTTCCTTGTCCAAAATAACCTGTTAAACCTGAGAAAACAAACACGAAAACCTGCATAACATCGGCGGGATAAATCTATATATAAGGATATAATGCTTGTGGAATGATAATTTTGCAGATTCCTGGAGATTATAAGTTGGAGATTTAATGAAAACTTTTTATGAAAACAAAACTTTCAAAAATTTCTGAAAATTAAATCTGACGCCGTCAGGTTATAAACCCTGACGCCGTCAGAAATGACCTGACAAAAATTTTCATTTTAAGTTTCCGGAAAATTTCTGGAAAAACCTTTACCTTACTTCCTGGAAATCCTGCAAAACATCATTATGACTCGATACAAGCATTTGACTCAAACAAACACTAATATGTATGCTAATTTATTATTATTACGATTCATGTTCATTTGTTCTAATAAACCGATTTGGATTTCCCTTACACTTAACTTTTGCAAAATAACTTTATATGTAGTTAAGACGAAGTTAAAAACAAGATAAAGCATTTTCACAATTTACTTTGAACATGAATCAATAATAATAAAAATTAAACATACATACGGAAGCAAATAAAATCAAACAAACAAATAAATAAACACACAAAGCAAATAAAGCTTGGGTTGCCTCCCAAGAAGCGCTTGTTTTTGTTCGAGTCACGAGCCTGACTCTACCCTTATTTAACGGAAATAGGGGAGGTTTTCCCTACACTTAGGATTAAGTGCGGGTGGAAGTAGCGATACACACCCTTTGGGTGGAAATATGCCACGTGAGGAAAGAGTGACGGGTGAATTATATGCTCAAAGGTGCGGGATCCTATCATCATAACCTTACCTAATTCAATTGGGTTAGTGGGCGGATTAAGATTTTCTCCTAGAAAGGGATCATCTTCTATCAACTTCGAGAGACTCCAAGTTAAGAATCCACTTTGACCTAATAAACCCGGTTTAAACCCATAATGTTTCTTGTGATCAATCATAAATGGGTGATGTAAGTATGTAAGGTCATGGTTCACTCCTATGTTAGCTTCCTCTCTACAAGGCCTAGAGTCTACTACCTTAATCTTAACATTACCCGGACTACATGGTTTGATGGGTGGATCGGGACCTAATTCAATTCCTAAGTTCACATCTAAGGATGGAAGATTAGGTAACGGTTTTGGTTTAGGCTCCGGTTCATCAAAACTAGGAACTTCCATAGAACTAAAAGAAAGGTTATGACTACAAGTATTCAAACCTATTTCTTCTAGTTTTGTTTCTTCCAAAGGTTCTACTTCAATTGGGGTTCCTATAGTCCCTTCTACTTCTTCCGGGTAAGTCACGGGCGGTGTGTATGCCTCGAATGATGGTAGGACTTGTGGGGTACTTTGTAGGTTTGTGTTATTTACCTCATCCTTCCTTGTCTCTATATCAATTATATCCACATCATGTGTTTTAGTAGAATCTAACCCAAACATGTTCCTAAGTATCTCAAATCCTTCTCTAGCCATTTCAAGTTCTAAGTCCGATTCATAAGAATCTTCCCCGATAACATGATTACTATGTTCAATTTGCCTAAAGGATTCATCATGTGTTCCTTGAGATTCAAAGTCATTGATCATAAAACCTAGGTCTTTTTGCTCAATATGCTCATGTTCGGCTAAATCCTCCTCAATTGTTTCCTCAAGTTGTGATGTATACGAACCTATTAATTCATTAAACTTATGGTTCACGGTTAGGAGGCTTTCCTCAAATTTTTTCCAAAGGGTCTTATTAAAAGGAGTTGATCCTAACAATGATTGTTTAATAGAAGCCACACATGCACATAATTCATCAAACCTATCAAACTTTATACCCATCTCCTCTTGTATATATCTAAGATCACTTAAAAATTTATTGGAACAACAGGAAGCAAATCTATCCGTGTAAAGTAATTGTTCCTCTATTGTTAATGATCTAAATGGAATTTCATCCGCCATGGTGACAAATGAAAATGGTTTTACAAACAAAGGGCACAAAGAAAAAGATAGACTAAAGAAATCTAATAAAAAGAAAAATAAAAATCTCACTAGAAATGAATCTAGTGAGTAGACCTAATAAAATAAAAATTCAACCTAAACAATAACTATTCCCCGGCAGCGGCGCCAAAAACTTGATGCGTGGTTTTGTAACCTTACAACAGGTTTTACCTCTCGAGGGATCTCAAGAGGCTTACAACCCCACCAGGCAGTGTACCTGACCGATGTAGTATAGTGTAGTGGTAAGTACGGGGGATTGATCGTTCTCCACAGGGAATAGTGTTCGTTAGGTATGAAAGACTACTCTAATAGGTCTAAGGGTTGAGGAAGATTCTTTTTGTGTTTTTATAATTTTTTATGAAAGCAAGTAAAATCTCGGTTTTGAAAGAGTGGGCGGAATTAGTTGCTAGTCAACTAACCCAAATAACTACAGATGCAAATAAAATAAATAACTGAAAATAAAATGTGGTGAGAAACTTATGTGTAGAGAAATGTGTTTACTTAGATTTCCTTACTCCCTAACTATCTTTTACCGGTTAATTAGTGTGTATTAGTCGCGTGGATGACGGGTGTATTCCTTAATACCATTCGTGGGGTGGCGTACTTACTTCCCCAACTCTACAAGCTCCTACTTCACTCCTATGTCGAGCCGGCTAGGAAGCTCCTAACATGGGATCACTAGAATTCGCTTGTGCATTACATACAACCATAAAAACCTTTAGTACGCATTTGGTTCATGTTTCTTAAGACGTTCAAGCAAGTTACCAAATAGGAAGTTAGCCAGTTTTCTTAAGCCTAACATAGATAAACAATCATCCAATACAACTAATAACACACTAATAACCAATAATCAATAGCTAGGTTTCATTAGATCTAAGCAAACACAAGATAAATTTAGCCTAACATGTTAATCAAAAGACAAGAATAAGATAAAATCAAACAACACATAGACATATTGAATGATTAATTGATAACTTATCTTCAATGTAACATGGAAGATCTCAAGGCAAAAAGCCTTGAAAAAGAAGCTAAAATCGTCTTAGGGTTTTCTCCCAAAATTCCACACACTAAGTTCTCCCCTATGACAAAAAATTAGAAAACTATATATAGATTTTTGGATCTGACGGCGTCACCTTATGGAGTGTGACGCCGTCACCTCGCCGCTTCTAGGGTTCTCGGATGACCTTCTTGACGCCGTCCCTCTTTAGCTCTTCCAAAATCCATTCAGGCTTATCAAGGCTTGACGCCGTCGAACCTTGAACGTGACGCCGTCCCCTTTTGATTTAAGCCGTGACGCCCTTGATCAAGTTAAAGCGTGACGCCGTCAGAATTCACATGCTATTTTCACTGGCTTATCATGAGTAAATTTCACGTCCAACTTTTCTTGCCAAGGCATGACGCCGTCCAGAGTAAATTGTGACGCCGTCAAAGGTAAATTTTAGCCGATTTTTGAGACTTTGTCGTTTTCTTCACTTTTATGCTCCAAAAACGTCCAAAATGCCTCCTTTTCCAGATTTCTCCTCAAAAGTACCTAAAATGACAAAAGGAACGATTTAGGGCGATATTTGATCAAATAAATACGATTTAGGGCTTAAATGACCCCTTAAAAGCGGTACACTTTTCGCTTCATCACCTACCCACTCAATAATAATAAAACACGGTTGTTTAGTCAAACCCCCAAATGAGTTAGTCAAAATCCCTAAACACACAAATACTCAGTCGACTCTTTCTTTTTCACCCTATTACCCGCCAAACACTCCACCTCCCCTCCTCAAAAGCTCCCTTCTTCACCATCTCCTAGATACCATTCACGGGATGCATTGCCACCTCACCAATCCGAGGGAACTATATGAGCGGCAAAAGTTATCTAAGGGCCAAGATCAACCAATCTTCAATCCTACGGATGGGATTTGCTCAAGAAAGCACAAGGGACTCATTTTCATTGTTTTCTCTCACAGGAGAAGCACACAAGAAGAGAGAAGCCCTAGTTGTATTTTTAGTATAAATATGATTGCTTGTAAGCCTTCGGGGGCAAGTAGTTCTTAGCTGAGTCGTAATTTTAATTTAATGTTTTAATTAGTTGTAATTTCAAGTTCAGTTTCAATTTAAGTTAGTTTGAATTCGTTGGTTGTAAAAGTTTTCAGTATTGTAAGAATTCTTGGAAGTTAATGAAATTTCTTGTTTTCAAAATACTCTGTTAATCAGTACTCAGTTAAGTAATTATTGCAAGAGCTAGTTTAGTGTTTGATCAAGCTCATATAAGTTGAATATAACTTACTGTGAGCTTATGGAAGTTTAATTTAACTCCAAAATCCAAAATTGCAAAAAGGTCAACGAAAGTCAAAGGAATGGTCAAAATGGGTAATGTGGATGATGGGCAGATTTGGAAGGTCCCATGTGCTTATTACCTAGCTTATCTTTGATAAGCTAGGAGCTTGTAGCTGCCTTTGGTGCCCTTGTTCAGCTAGGGTCCAAAGTAAGTCACATTTTTCATAATTTTGCTTATTTTGGACTGCTTATTTGCTACTGATGATCTTTCTGTGTAACTTATATTTTCAGTGCTTATTATTACCTAGGATTGCCTTGTGTTGTTTGTTTTAAAAGTTCAAATTCCTGTTTGTAATTTACTCATTCAACTGTTTTGAAAAGCTTTATTCAGCATAAGTTGTTGCTTATTTGAGATAGCTTATTTAGGGTTGAAATTGGTTAAGGAAGTCTTTTTAGGTTTAGCTTAATCACTGTGGTTAAGAGTTCCATTTAAAAAATAGGTTTTACTTAGTAAAAAAAATCCAAAACAACTTAATAAAGGGGTGTTTGGTTAAGTAGTTGAATCTGTGTTTCAGTTTTTAGCTTGAGGTCTTCTTAGTTTAAACACATCACATAAGGTAAAATAGAGTTAGGATAGTCATAAAATTGTTAGGTTATTCAGTAAAAAATCAAAATTGGATTTTAACCACTTTTCTTGGTTTGAATTACTGGTTTTAGTTGCCCTGCACTGAAAAGTGCATCAGCAGATATTGTTTGTGTTTATGTTTGTCATAGTTGGATTTAGATTTGTTTGTGTTTATTGATTTGTGTTTGTGTTTATCATATTAGTTGTTAGTTTGTTATCAGTGAATCTAATTCAAAGTTTAAGATTTTAAATCAAAAAAAAAAAAAAAAAAAAAAAAAAAAAAAAAAAAAAAAAAAAGAGAAAAAAAAAAATTGAATTGCAAAAACTGACCTCTGGGGTTCGAACCCAGGTCAGTCCATTCACAACACAAGCAACCAACCACTGCACTCTTCACTCTTTTAGTTAAACCTTACAAAAATTTAACTTAAACCTTTTTTCTTTTTTTTTCTTTTTAGCTTATAAGAACTGTTGGCTCATTTTCGGCTTATTTGAAAAAGCATTTTCACTTTTTATATTTTTCATAGCTCAAGTCTAGTATTAAGTATTTTAGAAAAAAATTTCAGAATTTTCTTTTTCCATTTAGTATTTTTAATCAATTATTTTCTTTTAAATAGTTTTTAATTTATAAAAAATTATTAAAAAGTCAAAAAAATATTTTTCTTTTTTCCAAAATTTTCTTTTTATATTTAAGTCATAGGAAAATCAATTTGGTACTTGTAGGGTTAATATTTTTAGATTTCACTTTTATTTTTTGCGCGTTGACGTTAATTTTAATTAAAACGTGCGTTTTTAGTTTTAAATACCTTTTGCGTTTCATTGCTTTGTGTAATTATACCACAACACCAAATAATCTCCAAATCCAATCATCAAGCATTTTAATCCCGAACCTAAAACGAAATCCTCGATTCACACCTCGCTGGGACACGACCCGGGTGATCACTTGCCCGGTATCACACACATCACATTCACGGGTTTTGCAAGTTTGACTTTTCCTAAGGTTTGACTTGTCATTTCCCAAAGTATCACGTGTGCACGATACTATATTTATTTATATATACTCACACACGGATCATATACCAAGTCTTTTTTTTTTTCTTTAAACAATTTTGAATCCTTAACTTTTTGTTATATTTTTTTGAATGCACCAGGTTCATAACATGTATGAGGGATTGTTACAGCAAAAGTTGACGAGATGGGGTGGGGGGGGGGGGTAACTGGCAGATGGAGCAACCATCTGTAAATTCTTCCCCATAAGATTAAGAGGAGTCTAGGAGTGAACAATTGGATTGTTTATTGGTTGTATTTTTATATGTATCTAGAAAAGTAGTAGTAACTTATAATCTATCAAGCATAAAGTAGAGATTGAATCCAAATTGTGTGAAATAATGTTTGAATTGTTTATGATATTTGTGTGCTGAAATTATGGGGTTAAAGATAGATCGTAAATAAGACGCAATGTCTCTGTAATTTTGGACTTAAAGATAGATTATTATTACAAGTACGGTTAACCATGATACAGTTTAGATTGCTATTTAAACATATTGAATGTAATATTATAACTATGACCTTTGTAATAAGCACATAAGATGTAAACTAAAGTTAGTAGTATTGAAAACATTCATTTCAGCAATTATGGCATATTAGCCTCTCTTTTTTTGTAGGCTATTGGTGCATCAATAAAAAAGAAAATCACTTCAAATATAAGTTTTATTTGGAAACGGATATGATGATACTGTGACTTTTTTTGGAAAAGTTCATAAATTCTACCGTAGTTAATTATGTTGAAGATGATTACAACCATTTTAAGTGGAATAGAAACAAATATGTGATATTGGAGGTGTAGATTGGAGAGGGTATGACACAAGGAGAAGCAATGTTTTAGTGAACATTAAAATTGTGAGGTTTGATTACTTGATTGTAACATATGAGTGTTTGACTCTTAACACAATGTTAAACAATGTAGAAAGGGTTTATCAAGAATAATTTGTTTTACATGATTATGTTATATATTGGAACAATCGATCAATTATCACATACTAAAAAAGATGGTTGAAAACCTAAACTGAATAAATGTTATACTTGCACTATTGAGTCTTGATATATTGTTTATTTTTTATGGTATAAGTTTTGTTATTTATTTGTATCATAATGTATCATTAATATTATAACACAAATAGCTTATGAAAGAATATGAAACATAAGGAGATATATGTTAACTAATAAGTCTTGATATACTGTTTATATTTTATGGTACAGGTTTTGTTATTTATTTGTATCATAATGTATCGTTAATATGATAACACAAATAGCTTATGCAAGAATATGAAACATTGGAGGATATATGTTAACTAATAAGGCTTGATATATTGTTTATTTTTTATGGTACACGTTTTGATGAAACGAAAAGTGTACCGCTTTTAGGGGGTCATTTAAGCCCTAAATCGTATTTATTTGATCAAATATTGCCCTAAATCGTTCCTTTTGTCATTTTAGGTACTTTGGAGAAGAAATCTGGAAAAGGAAGTATTTTGGACGTTTTTGGAGCATAAAAGTGAAGAAAACGGCAAAGTCTCAAAATTGTGCTGGAAAGTACCTTTGACGGCGTCAGGATTTGTTCTTGACGGCGTCATGGCTTGGAAAAAGTGGTGGATATGAAAATTACTCATGATAAGCTAGAGAAATTTGCATGGGAATTCTGACGGCGTCACCCTTTGGAGTGATCAAGGTCGTCACGACTTAATTTAAAGAGGGACGGCGTCACGCCTAATTCTGACGGCGTCAAGCCTTGATAAGCCAGAACGGATTTTGGAGAGCTAAAGAGGGACGGCGTCAAGAAGGCCATCCGGGAACCCTAAAAGAGGCGAGGTGACGGCGTCACACTCTATAACGTGACGCCGTCAGATCTGAAAGTCTATATATAGTTTTGCAATTTTTTGTCATTGGTGTGGAACTTATTGTGGAACTTTGTGTGTAAGAACCCTAAGACGATTTTAGCAGCTTTTTCAAGGCTTTTTGCCTTGAGATCTTCCATGTTACATTGAAGATAAGTTATCAATTAATCATTCAATATGTCTATGTGTTGTTTGATTCTATCTTGTTCTTGTCTTTTGTTTAACATGCTAGGCTAGATTTTCTTTGTGTTTGCTTAGATCTAATGAAACCTAGCTATTGATTATTGGTTATTGGTGTGTTATTAGTTGTATTAGATGATTGTTCATCTATGTTAGGCTTAAGAAAACTGGCTAACTTCCTATTCGGTAACTTGCTTGAACGTCTTAAGAGACATGAACCAATGCGTACTAAGGTTTTTATGGTTGTATTTAATGCACAAGCGAATTCTAGTGATCCCATGTTAGGAGCTTCCTAGCCGGCTCGACATAGGAGTGAAGTAGGAGCTTGTAGAGTTGGGGAAGTACGTACGCCACCCCACGATTGGTATTAAGGAATACACCCGTCATCCACGCAATTAGTACACACTAATCAACCGGTAAAAGATAGTTAGGGAGTAAGGAAATCTAAGTAAACACATTTTCTCCACATAAGTTTTACCACCTTTTCATTTTCAGTTATTTTATTTTATTTGCATTTGTAGTTACTTGGGTTAGTTGACTAGCAACTAATTCCGCCCACTCTTTCAAACCCGAGATTTTACTTGCTTTCATAAAATTATAAAAACATAAAAAAAGAATCTTCCCTCACCCTTAGACCAATTAGAATAGTTTTTCATACCTAACGAACACTATTCCCTGTGGAGAACGATCAATCCCCCGTACTTACCACTACACTATACTACATCGGTCAAGTACACTGCCTGGTGGGGTTGTAAGCCTCTTGAGATCCCTCGAGAGGTAAAACCTGTTGTAAGGTCGCAAAACCACGCATCAAGTTTTTGGCGCCGCTGCCGGGGAATAGTTATTGTTTAGGTTGAATTTTTATTTTATAGGTCTACTCACTAGATTCCTTTCTAGTGAGATTTTTATTTTATTTTTCTAGCTTTTCTTTAGTCTATCTTTTTTCTTCGTTTCTTTGTTCGTAACCATTACCATCCGACATCATGGAAGGTGGTAATATCCTCGATCCCAACAACCCACCACAACAACCACCACCTCCTAGAGCCCGTACTTTAGGAGAGTACTCCCGTCCTAGCCACCATGGCTATCGAAACACCATTGAGCTCACTCAAGGATCCAATGTCACTCCCTTGCGATCCGACACCATCCGGTTGGTGCAAAGCGGATGCGCATTCCATGGACTTCGTTCTGAAGATCCTAACCAACATCTCAAGGACTTTCTCAAAATCGTTGATTCTATAGACCTTGATGTTGCCACTCGAGAGACGACCCGACTACGTCTCTTTCAATTCTCTTTGCGGGACCAAGCTAGTCAATGGCTAGAGCGTCAACCCGCAGGTTCCATCACCTCTTGGGATGATCTCACTACTCGTTTCCTTGCTCAGTTTTTCCCACCAGGAAGAACTACCAAGCTAAGGAATGATATCTTGATGTTCCAACAACGTCAAAGCGAAACCCTCTACGAGGCATGGACTCGATTCAAGGACTTACTCCAAAAAGTCCCTCACCATGGCATAGAACTTTGGCTCCAAGTCCAAATCTTCTGTGACCATATCAATCTCTACACGAGGCAAACCATTGACCAATCGGCCGGTGGTAAGCTACGTGATCTAAGTGCGGAACAATCATGGGCTCTCCTAGAAGATCTTGCTCTTTATGACAACGAAAGTTGGAGTGATCCCCGTGATTTGAATAAAACGGTCAAGGCAATATCTTTGCCTTCGAACAATTCAAGCACTTCCGACCGTAGGATCATAGAACTTGAAGACCAAGTCAAGTTTCTCATGAAGACCAAGTCAAGTTTCTCATGAAATCCTACGAGGCTCCTAAACCTTCAAGCCAAGTGAACAAAATCACTTCTTCATGTGAATTATGTAGTGGTCCCCACGACACTCGTGATTGCATGGAACTCCCCGAACAAGCTTTTGTGGACTACGCATCCTCGCGTACCGACGGAGCGGGAGACAAGTGGTACACTTTCAAACCCGAGCTAAACCCCTACGGTGATACATACAACCCCTCATGGAAAAATTACCCGAACCTTAGGTGGAAACAAAACCAAAACACACAACAAACCAATTCTTCCAACCCACCTAATCGTTTCCAATCAAGCGGTTCCAACTTGAACCGTACTTTCAACAACAATCCTTCCGGCAATGGTAGTACCAATAACTTTGAAGGATTGATGTCCCAATTTATGGCATCTCAAGAAGCTCGTTTAGCCAAGTTTGAAGCCGATTTCAAACAAAAACAAAGCGAGATGACCAATAAGATTGACACTTTGTTGAAAGCCCTCAATGACCGAGAAATGGGAGCACTCCCTAGTGACACGGTCAAGAACCCGAAACTAAACGTCAACGCCATTTCATCGGTTTCGTCCCCTAGTTCTTGTCCACAATATTATTCGGTCAATTCCATGAGCACGTGTTTCAAACAAACCCAAGTCGTTCAAAATGACCAAGAAGTTATGACATCCAAATTGGTCAACAACATAGTTGAGACACCTCCCACTCAAAACCTTGACGAAGAATTCAAGGAGCTCCACCTTGAAAGTCCGGTTATTGAAGTGTTGGATGAGAAGAAGCTCAAGTTAGGCGAAAAAGGGACCGCCTTTGTTCAAAACAAGCTACCTAAGAAGTTAGATGATCCGGGCTTATTTGTTCTACCTTGCAAGATCGGTAATTCGGAGGCTTATGACACATTAGCCGATCTTGGATCAAGCCTTAACCTACTTCCGTTACCTCTCTACACCTCTCTAAAACTAGGAAAACTTGAAGAAACCGAGGTGATAATAGGCTTAGCGGATGGAAGTGTTGCTTACCCGGTTGGAGTAGTTAAGGACGTGTTAGTACACATTGGAAAACTAACCATTTTAGCCGATTTCCACGTCCTTGATATGGTTAGTGACCCTACATGCCCCTTGTTGATAGGTAGAGGATTTTTGGCGACCGCTAGTGCTATGATTGATTGTAAGGAATCCAAGATAGCGGTAGGAGAAGGTGATACTTGGTCAGTCTATGATGTTAAGAAACATGCCTATGATACTAGTGATGAACCGACACCCCATTGGTTAGAATCAAATAGGAGACCATCTAGATATGGACTTTGGATCGATAGAGACTTCATAGGACCCCAACGCCCATTTTACCTAGAAGAGGACTTTGTTAACCGAACACATACGGTAGAGCAACTCTTGGCTAGGGACACCGAATTGGATCCATTTGAAGACCCTCTAGTTTTTAGGAAGATGATTGATTTCCTAGGAGTTTTGCCAATTAACCTAGGGATGAATAAGTGGAATTGTGAGGAAGATGATCATAAGTGGGATTGGGACAAACCACCCAAAGATGGAGATGGGTCATGGCATATTAAGATGACATTGTATGACCCGGATGGAGAGAAGTTTGAAAAGATATATTGTACTAAGCGGACCAATAGGAAACTTCAATCCAAGCTTAACCCTAAAGACGTCTTCGATGACGAACTCACTTACATAGGGTAGAAGGACTTTGAGTCTAGCTACAAGACTCATTAATAAAGAAAAGCGCTTCTTGGGAGGCAACCCAAGCTTTATTTGCTTTGTGTGTTTATTTATTTGTTTGTTTGATTTTATTTGTTTCCGTATGTGTGTTTGAATTTTATTATTATTGATTCATGTTCAAAACTAAATTGTGAAAATGCTTTATTTTGTTTTTAACTTCGTCTTAACTACATATAAAGGTATTTTGCAAAAGATAAGTGTAAGGGAAATCTAAATCGGTTTATTAGAACACAAATGAACATGAATCGTAATAATATTAAATTGACATACATATTAGTATTTGTTTGAGTCAAATGCTTGTATCGAGTCATAATGATGTTTTGCAGGAATTCCAGGAAGTAAGGTATAGGTTTTTTCCAAAATTTTTCCGAAAACTTAACATGAGAATTCTGTCAGATCATTTCTGACGGCGTCAGGAGTTACAACCTGACGGCGTCAGGTTTAATTTTTGAAAATTTTTGAAAGTTTTGTTTTCATAAAAAGTTTTTATTAAATCTATAACTTATAATCTCCAGGAATCTGCAAAATTATCATTTCACAAGCATTATATCCTTATATATAGAGTTTATCCTGCCGATGTTATGCAGGTTTTCGTGTTTGTTTTCTCAGGTTTAACAGGTTATTTTGGACAAGGAAATATTTGTTGAATCAAGCTTATGGCGATGCATTAGTCATGGAGCTTCAACATTACTTTGGAAGAAGATCTAACCGTGTTACCACATTATCCACCGAGCAAATCAGGGGAGTATTTGATTTCATTCTTTTACTTTTTTTTTCTTTTTACATCTTGTTATTTGAACATTGGGGACAATGTTCATCTTAAGTGTAAGGGGGGTAAAAGTACGATTAGAGAATGCTATTACGCTTGATTTTTGTTTGTTTAATAGTAGATGTGTAATAAAACTGAGATAAATACCTGTTAGGGTAATTTTAGTGCCAAATTTAAAATTTTTTACAACATTTAGGAGTGAAACTTTGATCTTAATGAGCGTCTCATGGATAGGAGTTATATGACTAGCACAAAACCGTACCACTAAAAAAAAATTTCCACCCCCAAATATGTGAGGTTCGCCCCTAGAATTGGTAGGAAAAGCATTTATGCTATGATGTGTGTGCCGGTAGCACTTAGATTCTAGAACTTGCGTTAGGACCATTCCGAGGCCACAAGTGAGACTACATTCGTGTAGTTTGGATTGACTACATGATAAGAGGCATTAGGATTAACCCATTGTTTTACACCTGTGTTTTTGTTATAATTACATTGGCTACATTGGCCAAGTAATTCTCTCACACCCTTTGCGTTGTACTCATTTTTAGTACACGATACCCCTAGTACACCCCTCAGAGCTTATCTTTTCGTTTCGACCTTTAAGCATTTTACTTAAAGGAAGAATTTGTTTACACCCCACTAAAATGTACACCCAAATCGCCTTAGCCTACCTTGTATGCACTCATTTTTAGTGCATTATTGTGACAACATTTGTTTAAACCCAAGTTAATTATCTAGTTGATTACATGGTTGCTAAGTCGAGTCATATCCTTGTACATATTGTTTTGGGACGATTGGGACTCATGGGTAAAGTACTAGTGTAATGGAGTAATGGGGAAGAACATCATTTATTACCCCCATATGTGTTAAATGTTTTAAAAAAAAAGTACTCCAAGTGTTTTGATTATCTTAATTCGAGTCATTAGAATAGTTATTTGTAAAGTTATGTAAAAGTTCAAGTGTAAGGGGAATGCAACGCCCCTATGATGTATTATTTTGGATGGTAGGGCAAAAGTGTATGAAAAAAAAAAATGAGAAAAAGAAAAAATAGAAAAAAAACATACGGACTACCATCCCGTTTCATTTTATGTTTATTTTATGTTTTTGTTATTTTGTTTTTAGCTTAAGATCGAGTCGAGTCTTGGCTTAGCAACATTGTATAGTACATGTAATTAATCAAGATCTTTAACTCGCCACCAGTAAAATATCCCTTATCCAACAAAACCGTGTTTATCATATCCCTACACCTAACGTTATAACCCATGTAAAAGCCCTCTTTGATAGTTTATCTTAGGTGCTTACGCCTAGTGGAGGAGGTTTTTGATCCTTTCCCAAGCCTATGGTAATCTATTTGCTATGACAGGTAGTGAGAGATATTATCCGTTTTCATTTATGAGATTTATTTTGATGACACTTGAGAGATGTGAGTATCTAAACACTACTTGTGAGGTGCTAGTTTGTAATCTCCGTGCTTATTATGATTAAAGTGGAACGAATATTTGTTGTACTTACTTTTATATTAGTGTTAAATGACCCCTAACTTGTATTTTGATTAGAATAAAAGCGCATTTGCTTGAGGACAAGCAAATCTCAAGTGTAAGGGTATTTGATGAAGCGAAAAGTGTACCGCTTTTAGGGGGTCATTTAAGCCCTAAATCGTATTTATTTGATCAAATATTGCCCTAAATCGTTCCTTTTGTCATTTTAGGTACTTTGGAGAAGAAATCTGGAAAAGGAAGCATTTTGGACGTTTTTGGAGCATAAAAGTGAAGAAAACGGCAAAGTCTCAAAATTGTGCTGGAAAGTACCTTTGACGGCGTCAGGATTTGTTCTTGACGGCGTCATGGCTTGGAAAAAGTGGTGGATATGAAAATTACTCATGATAAGCCAGAGAAATTTGCATAGGAATTCTGACGGCGTCACCCTTTGGAGTGATCAAGGTCGTCACGACTTAATTTAAAGAGGGACGGCGTCACGCCTAATTCTGACGGCGTCAAGCCTTGATAAGCCAGAACGGATTTTGGAAAGCTAAAGAGGGACGGCGTCAAGAAGGCCATCCGGGAACCCTAAAAGCGGCGAGGTGACGGCGTCACACTCCATAACGTGACGCCGTCAGATCTGAAAGTCTATATATAGTTTTGCAATTTTTTGTCATTGGTGTGGAACTTATTGTGGAACTTTGTGTGTAAGAACCCTAAGACGATTTTAGCAGCTTTTTCAAGGCTTTTTGCCTTGAGATCTTCCATGTTACATTGAAGATAAGTTATCAATTAATCATTCAATATGTCTATGTGTTGTTTGATTCTATCTTGTTCTTGTCTTTTGTTTAACATGCTAGGCTAGATTTTCTTTGTGTTTGCTTAGATCTAATGAAACCTAGCTATTTATTATTGGTTATTAGTGTGTTATTAGTTGTATTGGATGATTGTTCATCTATGTTAGGCTTAAGAAAACTGGCTAACTTCCTATTCGATAACTTGCTTGAACGTCTTAAGAGACATGAACCAATGCGTACTAAGGTTTTTATGGTTGTATTTAATGCACAAGCGAATTCTAGTGATCCCATGTTAGGAGCTTCCTAGCCGGCTCGACATAGGAGTGAAGTAGGAGCTTGTAGAGTTGGGGAAGTACGTACGCCACCCCACGATTGGTATTAAGGAATACACCCGTCATCCACGCAATTAGTACACACTAATCAACCGGTAAAAGATAGTTAGGGAGTAAGGAAATCTAAGTAAACACATTTCTCTCCACATAAGTTTTACCACCTTTTCATTTTCAGTTATTTTATTTTATTTGCATTTGTAGTTACTTGGGTTTAGTTGACTAGCAACTAATTCCGCCCACTCTTTCAAACCCGAGATTTTACTTGCTTTCATAAAATTATAAAAACATAAAAAAAGAATCTTCCCTCACCCTTAGACCTATTAGAATAGTTTTTCATACCTAACGAACACTATTCCCTGTGGAGAACGATCAATCCCCCGTACTTACCACTACACTATACTACATCGGTCAGGTACACTGCCTGGTGGGGTTGTAAGCCTCTTGAGATCCCTCGAGAGGTAAAACCTGTTGTAAGGTCGAAAAACCACGCATTGTTTATTTTTTATGGTACACGTTTTTTATTTATTTGTATCATAATGTAGCATTAATATTACATACCAACAAAAATTAAATGCCTTTTATAGTGTTTCAAAAATTTATTTATATCATAATATAGCATTAATATTTTCTATTCATACATCTAACATATCATTTATTCACATAATATCACAAATCGATCTCTTATATAAACGCTATTCAACGGTTTTTAAATTTACTCCCGTGAATTTCACGGGTTAATAACCTAGTTCATACATGTTTGAATGCTTTTTAAATCCGCCAATGTTTTTGTGAAACGAGCGAATAAATGATCATAATGAGATTTGAACTAGCAAAAGACATTAGGCTAGTCACAGTGGTTACTTGGGTCACCAGCTGCCACGTCAGCTTTCTCTTTCCGGTGACCGGACATGACCAATGTGCCACAGTGGTGACCGATTTTTTTTTTAATCAAACATTTTAAACAAAAAACTTTTCTACCCGATCAAAGAGATTTTTCATATGAGACCATATAACTTAAAATTCATTAAAAATAAAAACATTACATAAATTAAAGATTAACAAACTGCGATACGGTAATGAAAACAAAACTACAAATTAAGAAAATGAATCATCTGAAACATAACCCTCCTCATTCGAAGAGGTCCTAAACTCGCCAGCATAATACTTTCCTTCCATGATGTCAAACCAGTTCTTCCTACGATGCTCTGCATCCCTGGCTTCCTGCTCCATAAGAGCAGTTTCCTCTTGTAATTCTCGTTGTTCTGTTTCTCTCCTGACTTCCTTATCTTGCTCTAGAATTCGGAGTTCATCCTCCGTGAGTCTAAATGGATTGGGTTGTTGTTCGACAACCGGTGGAGTGTTTACCGGTTCATTTTCCGGTCGGAAAACCGAAAAGATATCTTCCGGTGGAGTGTGATAAACTTCATCTTCTGGCACTTGTTCTGGACTTGGGAATTGTTTGGAGAAGTCTTTGCGAGACATTGTTGTGGACTGGAGAATTGTTTGGAAAGATATGTGTGTGTGAATTGTGTGTATGAGAAACAAAAGAGTGTGGGTATATAGGGAAACTTTTGAATTTGAATTTTGAATCCTCCCGCTCGTACTGTAGCCTTTAATTTGAATTTGAAGTAGAGTGTGGGTAATATTTTGTGTTGTTTGTATTTTATTTTATGTAAGGAAAAAAAAAAGCTTGTGCCAAACTCGGTCACAATTTAGACCGACATTGTGTTTCTTCATTGTTCGACTGATATTTGCCCAGCCAACCACAAATGAGTCGACCGATTTGAAGATCGGTCACCATTTGTGATCGACCAATTTATTCAGATGCATTGTGACTAGCCTTAAGAAACGAATCAGATAGCGGTACCTGACATGCAAACGAACGAGAACAAAATGAAAAAGTAAAATATACCATTTCTCTTTCGCAAACGCTCCGTTGTCCGGTTGTTGGACACTCCTCGACAACAAACCCGAAGTTCGATCGCGGAAAGCTAGATCGTGAGTTGTATCGAACACAAGTAGCAAACATGAAAGACTACAAAGAAATCGACAAGAATATATGCACATGTTATACCCCTCAACGAACCCTTTATTAATCACCAATAAAGCTTTTGCAATTGAGGTAAAAATAATGTTTTAAAACTAGCATCCCCCCCCCCCTCATCTCTATTTATAGAGATGAGGGGTTAGAAACCTTAGCTTGCCTTGCACTCTAAGCTAACTAATCCTAGTTCTAGTCTACCACCTAATCTAATTACAAAGTACACTTAAGTCCCTAATCTATGTTTAAGTTTACAACTAATATGTAACAATTTCCACCTTAGGAGTAACACTTAAACATAACCGATACTCAACACCTTTTCCTCGTTCTGAAACCTTGGACCGGGGACCACCTTGTCGACCAGGAATTGTGCTTCAGTAATTTTCCAAGATTAGCTTCCGTAGACTCCTTCACTTTCTTCTTTTCAGCAGCATTACCCTCTGCACCCCCTTGACAAGGTACTCCAGTTACCGTAATGTATGCCCTCACTTTTATACCAAGGTGTACCTTTTCCTGCTCTTTTACCAAGCAGTCCAGGTTTGTTTTTTCTTCAAGTTGCTTGTCCTCCAACTTTCTTTGAGCCACTGCAGCATTATCGTTACTATCATGAACAACCTCAGTTTCATGATTTTCCTGAGCTCCCTACAATTCCACCTCAAACCAAACACGTTTAGAAACCTATACTCCATGGACTTCTGTTTTAATACCATAACCAAGTTGTTTCAATCCAACTTGTTTTGAACCTCCATGCTTTTGTACACCAAAAGTCACCACTTTTGCTTCAAGAGTATACACACAGTTCTTTCCCCTGATCCCAGTCATCAAAAGCCAACAACCTTTGATCACCGTGACTCTACCTATTTGCATCTTCACAGTATAACCCTCTTTTTCAAGAGTACCCAACGAAATCAAGCTTTTTCTTAACCCTGGAACAAACCTGACATCTTCGAGTATAAAGCTTGAACCATCATTTAACTATATCTTCACTTTTCCGGTCCCTTTGATAGTGCATGTCCTGTTATCACCTAACTGAACCGAACCAGCATCAACATCCTTGAAATCATACAAGAAATCCCTCCTAAGTGACATATGATAAGACCCACCTGAATCCATTACCAATTCAGTCATCTCATCATTCCCGACTACCATCAAGGCTTCTCCAAAGTAGGTGTTACTGTCATCATCAGAATAATCAGAATCCAATTCATGTTTACCCTTCTTGATGAACCCACTTGACTTCTTCATTGGAGAGTTTCTCTTCAGATGACCCTCTGAATGACATATGAAGCACTTGAGTTTACCAGTTCCACCCATTGACTTAAACCGCGAACTTCCACCAGAATGAGCTTTCCTTGAATGATCTGACCCTCCCCTTACATATAACCCGTCACCAGTTTCTTCCTTTGTGCCTTTAGTTCTTTTCTTCAACTCCCTTGAATTCAGAGTTGCAAGAACATCTTCCATTGTCAAGGATTCCCTCCCATACAACAATGTTTACACAAAGTTTCCATAAGACGATGGCAACCACGTAAGTAACATAAGTGTCTGATCCTCATCCTCAATCTCGATATCAATATTCATCAAATCAAGTTGTGGAAACCGTAGAGGGGGGTGAATACGTTTCCATTAAAAACTTAAAAACTTTTTGTATCAAACACCCGATCAAGTGTGACGTAATATGAAAAGTGTCAACAAAGATCATACAACATCTATAGATGGTATAAAGTAAACTACAACACAAACTCAATCAAACCATGACACAAGCATAATCAACATATTATAAGCAACAAACCACACAAACATAAATGCAATGCAAATATAAATATAAAGCGATAAAGAATAAAATAAAAGTAAAGAGATAAGTAAGAAGGCGCAAACCGGACACGATGATTTATAGTGGTTCGGTCACGAAGCTCCTCTTCGCCTTACTCCACTCCCCGAGTACCCAACTCGAGAGTTACTTCACTAATCAACAAGCTCCATTCAGGCGGAGAAAACCGTACAACGTCACTTATCCTTATTTCTGACACTAAGGTAAATGTCGAGTACTAATCTTAGCTAGTACCAATCTACCATGATCCACACGATCTACTCACGATCTACCCGATCTACCCTTGATCCACTTGATCAATACACAAGCCCACAAGCTACAAGAGATCTCCAAGATCTCAACAAGATCACAATGATCTACTCCCACTTGACTCGATCTACCCGATCTACCCTTGATCTACTTGATCAATCATACAAGCCCACAAGCTTCAAGAGATCTTCAAGATCTCGACAAGATCACAATGATCAACCCTCACTTGACTCAATCTACCCTATCTACCCTTGATCAACTTGATCAACACACTAGCTCACAAGCTACAAGAGATATTCAATATCTCTATAAGATCACAATGATTTTCCCTCATAAACTCTCAAAAGAAAAATGATCTTGATGTATACAAAGATACAATCAAGTGTGTAACAAATGTTACAAGTGCTCTAACTACAACTACAACACTTTGTATCTTTGTGATACTATGTGTTCTTCTCTTGCACTAGATGAGGAATAAAGGTAATCTCTTGGTGGGATGAAAGGATCACTCTTAAACAAACTAAGACTCTCTAAATGATCAAAGAAAGTGATCTAAGTGAGGAGGGATTAGACTAGAGAAAACTGACTGGAAAAATCAAGTTGAAAGTGTAAAATGGTCCACTATTTATAGACAAGGAGAAAACTAGCCGTTACAGAGGGACGTCACCACTAATTGTCATACGGCACCACTAAATTTAGTGGTACCGTCGGTACTTTAGTGGTACCGTGGACGCTCCTCCGTTTGTTTTAAGTGGGGAAGGTTTATTTGGGAATGTTTGGAGCTGTTTTGGGGGGAAACATGACTGTTGGGATTTTTAAACTTATTTTTCAAAATAAAACATTTCTTTTTAATTCAAAAATAATTTGTAAAATGTATTTTTGAAAAAAATGTTTTGTCACATTAAAAATGTGAAGTTTAGAGAAAAATATAATCCTTTGATCATTTGTCAAGTAGTAGATTTGTTTGTCCATACCTTAAGTGATTTACGTCGGGATGGAAATCTACGACTTTGTTGAAGCATACTTGAGACGTCGGGAGGTGTTGATGTAAGTATGCATTGATGATTTGTGTTTACAAGTACCTTGCACATTTTTCGTTATGTATTACAAGTTACATGTTTGTCATTATTAAAACCGAAGAAACCGTTTAGTTTAAATATCGTAATATTTGCACTAACAATCTCTCACTTTTTGATGATGACAAATATGTAAACCGTAACACACAGTAAAATATTAAAGTTTACCTGTTTACACTCCCTTCTCCCCCTTTTGTCGAAGCAAAAAGGTTGTTGCCTCGAGCTCTCCCTTGAATTCACTCTCTACTCCCCCTTATTACACTACTATCCTTTCTTCCCAAAAAGGCGAGCTTGCATCATCCCAGTGAAGTCTTCTATCACCACTTGTGAAGACGACTCCATGCTATGTATTCAAATACCCCCGAGCTCCCCCTAGCTCAATGCTCCCCTATGGTAATTGAATCCCCTTGTTTATTCACCTTAGTATCTAGCGGATCCTGATGCGGTGCGTTGTGTCGTTGCGGTTTAGCAGTATTAATGCCTACTCAAGTTTTAAATTTATATTTAGCCGACTTATCAATAACACACACACTTAACGAGCAGTGTACCCGGTCAGTATGAATATAATGGTAAGTAGAGTGTCGATCACTAAGAGTGGAACGTATTATCTAGTTATTCTAATCAGTATTTTAATATATTAAGTTAGCTATACAACCTAATCTAACGCAAGGGGGTTCAGCCTGAGAGACTGGCACGATTTGGTTGCAATTAAATAATAAACTAAACCAATAGGCACGAATCAGCGAATAGCACACACGTACACAGATAAATACTCGAGACAATAAGAAGATCTGTCCTGATAGATAAGTAGTTTGTCACTTGTTTTATTGCTAGTTTTATATGAAGTGTATAGTTCGATGCAACGCACCGAGATTAAGTCCTTTCTCGTTGGTTCTAATCTTATCGGCGAGTAAACCCTTAATGATTACTTATGACTATCCTATTTATCTTTCTTCCTACTTTTCTACAGACGATAGAATGCATAGGCGATCTAATAAATAGGCGAGGGCAGAGGCATGGCGACCCGATCAACGCTCAGCTAGACACAGAGGTTATCAATGCACTAATAAAAGTCACCAAAGACATCAACATATAAACTTTAATTAATGAGAAAGCAGTTTTAAGGGAGTGCAATCTTTCCGTTGTCACATTACACAAGCCACCAATCTTGATGAATTAAAGTTTACTAACACGATAAAACAAAACTACTTAATGAATTAAACACATGCAACACCTTCTTACAGCTCTTGTATCTTTGTTTGGGTGTGTCTTGTGCTGCCTATTCGTCTGAATTCGTCCTAGGTTTCTGTACTTCGGTCTTCTGTCGAACTTCGGAACTCTTTAACTCGTCTGGTCTTTGGGGTATTTATTGTTGACATAAATAATGCCTAAAAACATTATCAATATATTCATATCTCTATGTTTTGATGATCACAAAATGTAAACTCATTATAACATAAACTTATTAAATAAACAAGTATTTAGTTGTAAATATTCATTTCTACAACTTAATCACTTAAGGTATGAATAAACAAGTGCTTAATGCATTATATGATCAAAGGAACATTTTCTTAATAACTAGATTTTTTATAAAACATCAAAAACATTTTATATATTTTTGAAAAACATTTTTGGTATTAAATAAAAATGTTTAATCTTTTATAAAAATATGAATTCAAATTTTTAACCAAAATCAGTTAAAATGTTCCAGAAAAACCTTCCCCAGAAAAGGACAAAATTGGCCAACGTTCAGTAGGGGCGGCCCCCTTAATTTTACTAGGCGGCCCCCTTAATAATTAAGGGGACCGCCCCCTATTTAAGGGGACCGCCCCCGCTCCAGTAGGCTCCAGCTGTCCAGATTTTTCCCTATAAATACAAGCCTTCTCCTGGATTTTTTCTCAACCCTTTTGCACTAAAACTTTCTGTTGTAGATCTCATTTCATATCTAAACAAAAACCTTTGATCATGTAATCTTAAGCATTGGTTTCCAAGTGATCCAAGCTTCCACCATCCAAGTGCAAAAGAAGAATACTTCTATCAATCAAGATTAGAAGTATTACAACTTAGTTTCATCTTGTTA
The DNA here is from genome assembly GCA_021014915.2 of Artemisia tridentata subsp. tridentata. Classification (NCBI taxonomy): domain Eukaryota; kingdom Viridiplantae; phylum Streptophyta; class Magnoliopsida; order Asterales; family Asteraceae; genus Artemisia; species Artemisia tridentata. The sequence goes on along the minus strand of CP139504.1, from coordinate 69,397,811 downwards.
CTTAAGTTGTGTGTTTAACAAAGTTTGTAAATCATTCATTCATTTGTATGTAAGGTGTGTGTTGTAGATTAGTGTTGTGTGTAAGTAGCGAAGATGTTGTATAAGTAGTTGTGGTATAGAAGTTGTGAGGTCAAAGTGTAGAAGTCGTGAAGCCATTGTGTAGAAGTCGTGAACCCGTGGTGTTGAAGTCGTGAAGCCGTAGCATAGAAGCTGTGAAGCGGTCGTGTTAAAGTTGTGAAGTCCTAGTCGTGAAGTTCTTGTGTTGAAGTCGTGAAGCCATAGCATAGAAGCTGTGTAGCGGTCGTGTTGAAAAAAATGAAGTCCTAGTCGTGAAGTCCTAGTGTTGAAGTCGTGAAGCCGTAGCATAGAAGTTGTGTAGCGATCGTGTTGAAGCCGTGAAGTCCTAGTCGTGAAGTCGTGAAGCCGTAGCATAGAGGTTGTGTAGCGGTCATGTTGAAGTCGTGAAGTCTTAGTCATGAAGACATGGTGTTGAAGTCGTGAAGCCGCATCATAGAGGTTGTGTAGCGGTCGTGTCGAAGTCGTGAAGAATTCGTGAAGAAGTCGTGAAGCAGTCGTGAAGCCGTTGTGAAGTAGTCGTGAATAAGTTGTGTTGTGAAGTTGTGAGATTGGTTCTAGCTACTATTAGAACTCGACATTTAGCTTTGTGTCGTTAAACCCGTGTAAGCCAAAGTTGTGTACGGTTTTCTCCGCCATAAGGGAGCTTATTGAAGTTGTGAAGAAAACTCTCGAGCAAGGTGTGCTCGGGGAGTGGAGTAGGGCAAGGAAGGTGTCCTTGTAGCCGAACCACTATAAATCCCTCGTGTCTCGGTTAGATCTTTCCATACCTTATTTATTTCTTTACTTGCATCGTCATTACTTTCATACACATAGGTTTATATAATTGCTAGTATTAATTAGAGGTCGACTTCACATAAAGATCAATTTGAAAATCCATTCAAGAAACCAAAACTTTTACAATCAATTTAAAAGAATACTTATATAACTAATAATAAGGTTCAAGTTTTATTTTTCATAACAATCTTGAATCTAAGTTTTTAAAAGTAAACAAAGGTTTTATAATAAATTAAAAAGACGTAAAACTATTCAACCCCCCTTCTAGTTTTCCACATTTATAGTTTCTGTCTGAGGGTAAGATGCTGCGCATCTAGTAAGTAGATGCGGCGCATTGACTTAACTTCGCGTGGGGTCCAAGATTATAATATTCAGGATTTTCGTACACCGCCAGAAGATGCGGCGTAACTCCATAAATAGATGCGGCGCATGTCCTCCTGTATCTTGGATCGTATCTGGTGAAATCTGGATGGTGATGCGCCGTATGTAATAAGCAAGATGCGGCGCATTTGGAGCAGATTTGTCTTGATCTTGTACATTTCAGTAGACTCTTAACTTCTTGCATTTTTTGCTCCATAATTAGTCCAAAATCGCCAAGTTTCACCAAATGCTTGTTTTTACCTGAGAATTACAAAAGTAAACGATTAAGTATCAATCCTCATACATAATATAATAAAACAAGTCAAATAATTAGGATAAATGATAGTAATAAAATGTACTTATTTGAGTTCATCAAATATCCCCCCACTTGAACTTTACTTGTCCCCAAGTAAACCTTAGAATTAATCTTATGAAAATGTATCATAAAAGATTTTAGGATTTATTTTTATATTTAAGCATGTATTCATTTTTGTCATAATCACACAACCAAACACTTAACGAATTAGAAGTAAAAATAAAATAATTTGATAAAAGCAAATCTAATCGTTTAACTGTCCAGTCGTGACGAATATTCTATCATAAGCTTGGCAAGTATACACATCCCCCCCACTAAAGCCAAGGAATAACAAGTCTAAAGCGGTAAAAAGGGTTTTGAGGCTTAAAGGGTTAATTATTCTCCTTAATCTCTATCGATCTCAAATTACAGAAAAGGCGACAAAATCATAAATACATGATCGAATCCACGAACACGATACTTGCAATTGCTCAAATCCTTAACTCGAATAAGCTAAAGATAGGACCAAGTAATCTTTACCAATAATATTATATCAAAAAGGGCGACAAAATCATAAATACATAGTCGAATCCACGACTACGATACTTAAGATTGCTCAAATCCCTAATCTCAATAAATCAAAGGTTTGGATCAAGAATAATATAGGGTATGGATAATATTTGGGATACAAATTGGTGTAAAATAAAAAATAAACAAAACAGATAAATTAAAATCCTAAGTGTGGTTAATCACTATCCCAACCATCCCATGAATAAGACTCATATCATTGAATAACTCACGCTTTAACACTTGAAACACACGCTTTAGGTAGACACGAATTATACTCAACAAGATCTTAATCAAAGAATAAACCTTAGTTGGCGTTCCCATAACTGCCAACTCCCATTCAATCGATAGATATAATATACAACAATTAGTAGTGATATCGACCACTTACATAACTTTACATCGTTGGTTAAAACAAACATCCAACTTTCTTCTTTTTTCTTTTTCTTTTCTTATTTTTTCGATTTTATTATTATTATTATTATTATTTTTTTTTATTATTTTTTTTAAACTACTAACATAAACATAGATGTGTAAAATTTCACCACATCACTATAATGATAATTCTGGATATTTTTTCCATACTTTTCATGACTTCAGAAATAACGGTAATAGTGAAAGTAGTAAACACACGAAAAATAAACTCAAAGATATACAATATTTACTTTCACTCCAATTGCATTGTGCAATTTCCCGACCTAACCATAGATAATGAATTACGCACGCGAACACAGGTAATGTAAGGAAACACACTTTGCCTAAAGCAATTAACCAACCACGGATTCTAATCTACAGGGTAGGCTAAGGTGTAAGGGTGTAACGAAACATTTTAACAAAGGTGTAAGAAACGAAAGGAATGGCTCTGAGTGTTTTTCTAGGGGTATCTTACTCTAAAAATGAGAGTAACAAAAGGGTTTATACGGGGGTTAACTAACCAGTGTAGTTAGCTAATAACACATAACATATAAGGCTATTTGGGTGTAATCCTAGAAATTTTACCAATTTAGACAAGTCATTCCAATTATAAAATAATACTTATTATGGTGGTCTCGAATAGTATACAAGCCAAGTTCTAAAGTTTACAAGTCACCGGCACACTCATAGATTTGTGAATTTTGAAAAATCACAATTTTTGAAAATAACGTCATGTGTGCAGCTATGCAACTTAGACTTTAAACAAAAATATGCTAAAAAATTTTAAATTTTTATATATTAAGCGCATTTTAAGCATATTTTGAAAAGTTTAGGACAAGTAAGTGTTAAGTGTTCTAATTCTCCAATCCCCCCACTTAAGTTAAACAACGTCCTCGTTGTTTGTATCAAAGGTTAAAAACTGGAAAATAAAAGAATTAGAACAGAAAAACTCCCCTGAGATTTGCTCGGTATGATCCTTCATTTGTATATGAGCAAAAATCATCTTTCTTGTAGATTAGAACGTTTAAGCTTCATAATCAATGTATCCACAGGAAATGCAGGAATCTATAATACCACCAAGGCTTTAAAACACACCTAAGTTAAGAAAAGTTCAACTTGCATAACACATTAGTAGTTAGTTAAAATAAAACATAAAAATTAAAAAAAATGAAAATCATCAGGTCAGTCGATGCGCCGTATCTTATGGAAGAAGATACGCCGTATCGAGCCTGGAATAAGTACGGATCAGAATAGAAGATGCGTCGCATCCTTAACCAGGGATGCGCCGCATTAAAATAAACTGATAAAAAGTTTTAAAGTCGAAAATAAAAAATGCAGAAAAATAAAGATATGACCATTGCAGGAGATGCGTCGCATCTCAGGATTGAGATGCGCCGTATCCTCTGCGGCCTGACTGACTCGACACAAAAACAGAATAATAAAAATTTCTCCGGGTTGTCTCCCGGTCAGCACTTGTCTTTATTCCAGAGTCTTCAAGTTAGACTCACGTTCAGCTCTTCAATATCGATCATTGAAGGAGTCGGAAACATCGCGCTCCCTCATTGCCAATTCAGTAATATTGAACACTCCTTGCTCGTCCTTAATTTCCACGCCGTTCTTCTTTAATATCTGTGTAAACAAAGTTCTGTCCCTTTCGGGCAAAGATGACAAAATTATTGACGGGAAATTCTTATTATCAAATAGGCATAAATAAGCAAGGTTGGGTGGTAGTTCAATAAATACATCATTATTCAAATTTGTATTCTCAACTATTCTCCTACGTTTGTTAATTACTACACAATCATACCACTCATCATCAGAATCATTGACAACATCGCGTCTAAGTTCGGTAGGTACATTAAGGTCAATAAATTCCTCAAAGTTCTCATGATTAGGATTAGTTGAGTTGTTTTGAATCAATGTTTCCCCCATAAGCCTAGCTTCAAGATCGAGGTCCATACGCTCTCTTAATCCTAGCACATAGACACCTCTAATTATGCTTTTAACAGGATCTTGGCACTTATAGACTAGTTTATTATTCCCTACCCTTAATGAGATTTTTCTTTTAAACACATCAATTTTAGCATGGGCAGTAGACAAGAAAGGTCTTCCAAGGATTAAAGGAACCTTAACATCCTCGGGCATATCTAGTATAACAAAGTCTACAGGGAAAATAAACTTCTCAATCTTAACTAGCACATTATTAGCAATCCCTTCAGGTCGTTTTACTGTTTTATCAGCCAATTCAATAAGTAACTTAGTTGGTGCTAATTTTCCTAGTCCTAGGGTAGTGAATGTCTTAAGAGGCATAACACTAACACTAGCTCCTAAGTCAGCTAACACATTATTGAAAGATATATCATTAATTGAACAAGGCAAAGTAAAACTTCCTGGGTCTTTTTCTTTATGAGGCAAGGCATGTAAGTCGGTTGCAGAGCTCTCTTCTTTCATTGCAGCCTTGATCTCCTCTTCAATCTTTGTCTTCTCTTTTAGTAGTTTCCTTAAGCTGATTGAAGAGTTAAAGAAAAATTCGGGTCTTGCACCATCATTACCATTCATCGATCTTCTAGGTATGTTAGGAGTGACTTCTTCAGTGGTGCTTATGGCCTTGACATGATCCCTTGGGTTGGTCTCAGTTGAGCTAGGTAAACTTCCATATCCCCTCTCTTGAAGAACTTTGCTCATTTGACCAATTTGTTGTTCCAATGCTTTGATCGAAGCTCCTTGATTTCTTGTAGTAGTGTCCGTTGAAGCTCGGATTTCTTTGATCATAGCAGTATTCTCTTCATGTATTTTAGCAGCATCGACCATAATTTGCTTTAGAGTGTCATCTAAAGTCTGCCTCCTTTCTTGATAAGCGGGATTGAAGTTGTTCTTTTGATAGAATCCCGGGGTAGCTTCCCTAAATCTTCCTGAAGGTCGGAATGGTTGTCCAAATTGGGTGTAATATGCTTCTTTAAACGTCTCACTTTCATTCTTATTCGGGCAATCCTTAGTGTAGTGAGGTCCTTCGCACTTTTCACATCCAACTTGGGCAGCATACATTCTTTCATCACGCTTCTTCATCTCTCTACTAATTTTATCCAATTGAGCTTGAATAGCAGCAATCCCGTCAAAATTAGTGCTGCTCTTAGATCTAGTAGAGGTCCCATCGTGCCACTTTTGAGAATGATCGGCAGCTTCTTGGATTGCTTTCCTAGCATTGGTTGCACTCATTTGAGGCACAGCTCCCTTAGCGTCCAAGATTTGTCTAGTAGGCATGTCTAATCCTTGATAAAACAATATTATCTCCTGCATAGGGGTTAGATAGTGTTGAGGATATTTTACCAGTAAATCTTTAAATCTTTCCGAAGCTTGATAAAGAGTTTCATCAGGCTCTTGCTTGAAACTGTTGATAGCCTCCATCTTTTTAGCAGTCCTAGCAGGTGGACAATATCTCTTCAGGAATTTGCTCTTCAAATCTTCCCATGTAGTTATTGAACTAGCAGGTTCATTCCTTAGCCACTTGTTAGCAGCTCCTTTTAGTGAGAGTGGAAAGATTCTTAGCATGATTTGATCGTCAGTCACTCCTTCCGAAGTAAACAAATCCGCAATCTCGAGGACCTTTTCAACATGCTCATTAGCATCTTCATGTTCCGATCCACTGAAAGCATTCTCTCTTAGCTCCTTGAGAAACTGACCCTTCAATTTAAACTTTGACTTATCATCAAACTTTGGTCTAGCAACTCCTGAAGTGTAATCAGCACGGGTTTTGTTCATGTATTCCTCCATGGTAGTGTTTTCGCCCATTGTTTCTGTTTCTTCTTCCTATTTATCTTCAGAAAAATAATCAAGCTCGAATGAACTTGAAGTATCAAAGCTTTTTGTGTTGAAAAGCCTTTTAAGCGAATGAAAGACTCGTTCAGGATCTTCGAAAGGTTGAATCAAGTTCTTCGTAGAACTCCTGGTCATGCACTTCCTGAAATCAACACAAAAATATCAGTAGGGTATGCTCAAGAAAGTAATATATCGGAAAATCAACAACGAAAACAACGAAAACGGAATACGAAAAATTAAGTTACTGATATCTGCAGACGATGCGCCGTATCCAAAAAGTTGGATACGCCGTATCTTATAATCGTTAAAATTAAATCAGACTTTTATTCAGAAAATAGATACGCCGCTTAGAAATTTGAATGCGCCGTATCAATTTTAATAATCAAAAATCGATATTTATTTAAAATTAAATGCGTCGTATTAACAAAAGTTAATGCGCCGTATTTTCGTTACATTTCAAAATATAAGATTTTTGATTCAGAAGATACGCCGTATCAACAGATATCGATGCGTCGTATCTGTTTAATAATTCGAAAACTGTTTTTAATTAAAATAATAGATACGCCGTATCTGCTAAAGCAGATGCGTCGTATGGCGTTAACGTTTAGAATTTTTTTTTATCAAAAACAGATACGCCGTATCTTGGGGAAAAGATGCGTCGTATCGAATTAATTAAACGCGTTGTATTTAATAAAAATTAAACGCAATACGCCGTATCTGAGAGATCAGATGCGCCGTATCGTTCGATTTAGCTCAGTACAACGATAGCAGAATACAAAAAATACAAAAAATAAAAACAAATAAACACAAACGAAAATAAACACAAAGAAAAGCAAACAAATAACACACAAAAACAGAAAATATGCAAAATAATACAATGAATGCAAATTAATCTAATACACAACAGAATTAGCGGTTAGATAAAAAAATTAAAAACCTAATTAAAATACTACTCAAATTAATAGATAATAACAATTCACTCCCCGGCAGCGGCGCCAAAAACTTGATGCGGTGCGTTGTGTCGTTGCGGTTTAGCAGTATTAATGCCTACTCAAGTTTTAAATTTATGTTTAGCCGACTTATCAATAACATACACACTTAACGAGCAGTGTACCCGGTCAGTATGAATATAATGGTAAGTAGAGTGTCGTTCACTAAGAGTGGAACGTATTATCTAGTTATTCTAATCAGTATTTTAATATATTAAGTTAGCTATACAACCTATTCTAACGCAAGGGGGTTCAGCCTGAGAGACTGGCACGATTTGGTTGCAATTAAATAATAAACTAAACCAATAGGCACGAATCAGCGAATAGCACACACGTACACAGATAAATACTCGAGACAATAAGAAGATCTGTCCTGATAGATAAGTAGTTTGTCACTTGTTTTATTGCTAGTTTTATATGAAGTGTATAGTTCGATGCAACGCACCGAGATTAAGTCCTTTCTCGTTGGTTCTAATCTTATCGGCGAGTAAACCCTTAATGATTACTTATGACTATCCTATTTATCTTTCTTCCTACTTTTCTACAGACGATAGAATGCATAGGCGATCTAATAAATAGGCGAGGGCAGAGGCATGACGACCCGATCAATGCTCAGCTAGACACAGAGGTTATCAATGCACTAATAAAAGTCACCAAAGACATCAACATATAAACTTTAATTAATGAGAAAGCAGTTTTAAGGGAGTGCAATCTTTCCGTTGTCACATTACACAAGCCACCAATCTTGATGAATTAAAGTTTACTAACACAATAAAACAAAACTACTTAATGAATTAAACACATGCAGCACCTTCTTACAGCTCTTGTATCTTTGTTTGGGTGTGTCTTGTGCTGCCTAGTCGTCTGAATTCGTCCTAGGTTTCTGTACTTCGGTCTTCTGTCGAACTTCGGAACTCTTTAACTCGTCTGGTCTTTGGGGTATTTATAGTTTCTGTCTGAGGGTAAGATGCGGCGCATCTAGTAAGTAGATGCGGCGCATTGACTTAACTTCGCGTGGGGTCCAAGATTATAATATTCAGGAATATTCTTACACCGCCAGAAGATGCGGCGTAACTCCATAAATAGATGCGGCGCATGTCCTCTTGTATCTTGGATCGTATCTGGTGAAATATTGATAGGATGCGCCGTATGTGATAAGCAAGATGCGGCGCATATGGAGCAGATTAGTCTTGATCTTGTACATTTCAGTAGACTCTTAACTTCTTGCATGTTTTGCCCCATAATTAGTCCAAAATCGCCAAGTTTCACCAAATGCTTGTTTTCAACTGAGAATTACAAAAGTAAACGATTAAGTATCAATCCTCATACATAATATAATAAAACAAGTCAAATTAATAGGATAAATTATAGTAATAAAATGTACTTATTTGAGTTCATCACGGATCCATGGATCAAATTCTTACAAGGACTTTTCCTACATCAAGGGTTAGCTTCGTGCGACATAATATATAAAAGAATAGGAGCAACATTATAGGGATAGAATACACATTGCAAGACATGCAAGGGTTAAACTATGTTAAAACGTGAGTGTCACAACCCAAAAGTGTGCCAAAAGATAAAGATCAAAAAGATAGCCCAAGAAAGTTGAGCGACACAAAAAGATCAATCAATCACACTAATCAAGAACGAGATTCGTTCATTGACTAATACACAAAATGACTTCTTCCAAGTTGTCATTGGGAAGGCAAGTTCTAACAAACCTTTTGAACAACATAATCATCTACCTAAGATGATTGGTGTTAGGATGGTTTAAATTAATATATCGTTTGCACTGACAATGAGATGCATGATATATTTCAAAAGAGAAAAAAGAAAATGTGCATGTGATCCTAACAGGATTGGGGGTGGATATCTCTAACGGGGTTGAGGTAACGAAGTTCTAGATTTCTAGTTTGGATGATCCTAGTTGTGTGTTAGAGATAATTTGGTGCATGAAGGGTTTCGTGTGATTGCGAGGTTTGAAGGTTGTTGAACTAACTATCACTTATCCAAAGTGAGGAATAGTTTTAAGGTTTGAGTGTGATGGTCGATGGGTTGAAGGTTCTTAGACTAACTATCACTGTCAAGAGTGAAGTGTAGCTAAAAGGTTTGAGTGGGATTGATATAAAGGTTGAAGGTTTTGAAACTAAATATCACTGTCAAGAGTGAAGTTTATTTATAAGGGTTGAGTGTGAAGATGAGATGCAAGATAAGCTTGCAATGGTGAGGCCGTATATAGGCAAGAGTTGTGGGATTCGACTTAAAGTTGGTGGTAGTGCCCTATGGTGTAGTAAGGGAATCTTAGGGTGTATGTGAGTTTGCAAAATTTTGCAGGTTTGAAGCTAGGGATGCTGGGATCTAGAGAAAATAGTGAAAATTCGTCAAAATAGGGCACGGTACCACTAAATACCACACGGTACTGTTAAATTTAACGGTATCGTGGCCTATTTAAATGGTACCGTGACCTAGAAGTCAAGAATTTTCTTGTGCAGCCTAGTTCTGGGCAGCTAAAGGGAAGTTTACTAGGGAATAAGAACCACATTTGTGTATTCTTGAGAGTGTTTGTTAAAAGGCTATATGAGTGTGTTTTCGCTCCCCTTTAATCTATGACCATCCGGATAAGATGTGAAAAAAAATAAAGAGGAAAACAAACGCTGACGGAAGCGGTGAGCTTAGTAACGTCTTGACAAGTGGTGGATAGCATACAATAAACTTCACCTTTGAAGTCACGTAGCTCTTCTCAATCATTGTGAATATTCATAAAACATTCATATGATGAGGCATGTGATCACGTGGAGATATCCTAAGGGTTAAGAAGATAAAATCTTCAAGGCTGTGAGGTTAGTGATAAGGTTCTAGTGAGGTTATCTATATTGATGAAAAAGGGTTATCTCAACGTATCCTAGCAATTCTTCATTTGAAGTGTGTGGAAGATGAGTAGGATGCGGAAGCATTGGTAGTGTTTAGTACCATGCGGAAGTTAAAGGGAAAAGGCTAAGGAATCAGAAGATAGATAAAATCTATTCTGATAGGAGACGGTTCTGGTTCAAGACTACATCGAGTGGGTTTCGATAGTGCTTTTGAAACAGTGAGAATTGAAAACAAAATAAACAGTCTCAGCAGACAACGGTCCGACGGTACCGTTAAATTTAGCGGTACCGTACCCTATTTAAGGGTACCGTGACCTGCTGAGGTCAGTTTTGACCCAGAATTAGATTTTTGACAAAGAAGTTTCATATATGTTGTGATTTTTCTGGACCTTGGAATTACAGGAATTTATACCAAATAAATTCTTTTATGAATGAATCCAACGGGATTCGATAAACGTTGATCGAGAACGAGAGATGACATTTAATTGCATTTCGTAAATTAAATATACTTTAAATATTTCGGATGAACATATTTAAGTTGACATTGGAATTTAAGAGGGTTTTACGAATAAATCTCGCTGATTTAGTGAGACTTTTCGACACGAGGAGAGAATTTATAACTAATAAATTCTTTTTATGAGATGAACGGTAATAGACGAGAAGAAATGACTTTCATATTTCCGAGGAAATACATAGGTAGTCATTAGAGCGATGTGAAGGATGACTTAATATTTCCAGTGAAATATTTAAAAAGTCATGAGACGAGACACAAGATATGACTTGACATTTTAAGTGAAATATCTAAAAGTCATGGGACGAGATAGAGGGAATGACATGATATTTTCAGTGAAATATCTAAAAGTCATGAGACGAAATAGAAGAGATGATCTCAATATTTCCAGTGAAATATTCAAGTGATCATACGAGGAACGTGAGGGATGACTTAATATTTCTAGTGAAATATTTAGAAGTCATGAGATGAGAATGACTTGATATTTCCAGTGAAATATCTAAAAGTCATGAGACGAAATAGAAGAGATGATCTCAATATTTCCAGTGAAATATTCAAGTGATCATATGAGGAACGTGGGGGATGACTTAATATTTCCAGTGAAATATTTAGAAGTCATGAGATGAGACGTAAGGAATGACTTAATATTTCCAGTGAAATATTTGGCAAGTCATGAGACGAGACGTAAAGAATGACTTCAATATTTTCAATGAAATATTTAAATAGTCATGAGAAAAATGAAAAGAATGACTTGTAAAGTCACGAAGCTAGACGTAAGAAATGACTTCAATATTTTCAGTGAAATATTCGAGTGGTCATAAGAAGGGTGTGAGGGATGACTTAATATTTCCAGTGAAATATTTAGTAAGTCATGAGATGAGACTTAAGGGATGACTTTAATATTTTCAGTGAAATATTTAAGTAGTCATGAGAGGGATTTAAAGAATGACTCAATATTTCCAGTGAAATATTTAAATAGTCATGAGACGAGACGCACGAGATAACTACAATATTTTTAGTGAAATATTCAAGTAGTCATAAGAGGGGTACGAGGGATGACTTTAATATTTCCAGTGAAATATTTAAATAGTCATAAGATTTATGGAATATGTTCCATCATTCCTAGACCTAGACGAAGATGGTTAGAGGATTCTTGTTTGAGAGGTTTGGTTGATTTACGGATTTCGATGTGCTTCGCACGCGAGTGTTTCATGGGGTTTTGAAAGACGTAACGCAGGGCCTATGGTGCTAATTCACAGCAGGGTTTGGAATCTTAAGAAGTGTATAATCACACGAGGATGAAAGGAACTACTAATCACTTATATAGTAATTCGTGAGTCCTTTGTCACCCGAGGGTAGATGTTAGCTTTTAGCTTTTGGATGAGCGTTTTAACATATGTTGTTAAAAGGCTTGAATATGATGTTTCGGATATGACATTTAACAATTGCGATCGCAAGTTAAACTTACTTGAATATTTCGGATGAAATATTTAAGTTGTCAAACCTACTCCGAGTTCTACTGAGTTTGTATCTAACCTTTCCATGACAAAAGGGTGTATTACTTGGAAGAAGGCGAAGTGATGACCAGGGAATTAGGACAACTTCGCGACTACTTTAACTTATAGGTTTTGACACTAGTGTATGACTATATGACTTCTAAGGGTTCATAGTGATAGGCATACCTAATTCCTAATGTGTTAAAAGGACACAGTGTGGGTGCAAAATTTACAAGCAAATCATGTCAAATGTACATAAGGAATAAATGCAAACATCATGCAAAACATGATAATCATTTAGCATTTAAGATCATGAAGACATTTAATCATATCTTACGAGAACATGTTATCATTTTGAAACACATATGCGGGATGCAAGCAATCTAGGTTTGCTAAGGAATATCCTAATTACTACTTGTTCAAAATGAAATCCTAACGGGAGATAAAGTTCACCGATGTAAACTATCTCTAGTCAAATGTAGGAATAAAAAATTTTCAAGTTAGAGAATTAGTATGAGACTATCACTAGTGGTGCTCAATTTAGGTAAAACAAGACCATTTTTATGGGTTATACCACGAACCCAACTTCTCTCCTGGAAGCAATTCAAAAGTTAGGTCAAATTAAATTTCTTGTGCGATAGGTTCTCCAGTAGTCATTCTCATGTTAGAAAAATTCAAATTCCTATATTTGCCTATCGAAGTATAGCAAAGATGATATTATCTATTTTCGCTAATACATGGCCTAATATGACTCAACTAACCATATTTTGAAAGTCGGTTAAGAAAATGACATGTCTTACACAACTCCTAACAAAGGCAAGCGAAATGATTTAATTTAATGTTTGAGATTTAGAGGTTATTTGATGGAGATGGTGCATTTTATGATCTCTTGGACAACATCTTTGTTTGTTTAGTTGTTACATGTTATTTTAACATGATTTGGTTTCCTAGAACCAAGAGACACTCTAATGTGATACAATGTAGAATCTACTTCATCGTGTGTGTTTCAAGAATGCTCCTTTGCATATCTTGAGAAAAGAATCTAGTAAAGGTTACTTACCTCAATAGATCTTGTGAGTATTATATTTAAAATGAGACATACTGTATATTTCAACAGATATGCTTTTCTAAGAGGAAACTTATCACTCTTACGAATGCTTAGAAAAACAAGTATTTTAGTATATGACTAATATTACTTGTTTATGCAATAACACATGTTGTTTTGGGTTATTATTCAAATCTAATATCCTATATTTGTTAACAAGATGCAATATATTCTCTTGTAACATAACCATTCATGTTACAAAGGGAATAAGATGCATAGGATATAAGTTATCCTTTGTCAATCTTTTGATAAAAGAAATACATGTGATATTCTCAAAGATTGATGACTTACATAATAGTTAATAACATATTATGTGTGACACTTTTACTAGACATGTGATTTTGAGTGTTGAGTCGTTCATGAGCAAAGTTTACATATGTTGTTTGTTTGCTCGTGCTTGGTTTTTCGGAAATGACACATTTACTAATTGCATTGCAATGTAAATTACTTGTATATTTCGGATGAAACATCCAAGTTGTCAATCCAACTTAGATGTGTATTTTATGCACCTTTTAAACATATTAGTTTAATGTTTGGAACACAACCATTGGACAAGGAGACTCAATATGGCATCTTCAACACAAGTGTGAGTTATGATCCGATGCATATTATTTTCGTCTTGAGAGCACGTCATTATTTTCATAACAATCAAGTGTGATTGAGTATGTAGATTCAAGATAATATATTTCTTCATATTTTGATGTTATCTTGAGGCTAGACAAATAATGACTCCAATTTCATGTCCATATTCGAAAACTTGTCAATTAGATTCGATAATGATATCAATCATAATTTGAATAATGAATTGATATGTACTCGAAATCTTTCTTGACCCTCATGATCACTCCTTTAAAAAGAAAATAAAAATTTGAGGGATGTGTTCCATTTATTCCAATACTAGTTGTATGTGTGAGGTTAATGACATATTAAGTTACTACTTCGATATTGTCATTTATTTTTATTTGAGAAAAACTATTTATATTATTAAGTATAATATTCTTAGTTTTTCGACACCTCATTAGTATAAAAATAATTATCTTAACTATTTTTATACAACATACATAAAATACTAAATGTTTAAAGCATTTTGTATGTGTGTTAGATCAATGCAAATTTAATACATTTTCTTTTACTTAAATACTAATGTATTAATATGATATTTTATCTTGTTTAGACAACCCATGGTCAAGCAAGAAAAAATGATGTAATATTTTAGAGATCATGTTACGGATTTTATGAAGGGATTAAGTATTTTGGGGTGATATACTTTTTACACTTAAACCTTTGGAACAATAATTTTGTAAGACAATATCTTTCGACACACATGATCAACCAACTTAGTTTCTATTCCTAAGAAGGTTACTAAACCATTTTAAAAACTTGCAACATATGCAAGAAAAATGGTCTATGCCTATATGCAATGCAAACTAATTACTCAATATAGTGCAAGAGATTTTGCATGAGCCTTATAAACGCATAAACCGGAAGACTATAATAAATAAATTGCAACAAGGCATGAAAGACACTTATGCTTATAGATAAAACTAGCTCAACTAAAGATAACAATAAGCATACAAAAATATTAACTAACAATACTAAGACACAAAGAAAAACAAATAGTCATTTAGCATAACACACAAAAATACTTATCGTCATTTTGTGTATTAAGTATAACAATGTACACTTAGCTTGATTTTATTTGAAAATGAATTATTTTTCAAAATTTGATCAAGTTCTACACTTTGAAAATATGAATACATCAATGTGTGATGTTTTCTTTGTAATTTGACAAAAACTTTGTGCAATCGGCATGACCGGAAAGGACTCTCTGTTACGAAACAAAGACTCTCGTAAGTTTTACTTCACAATCATTTTCTAAAAGTATTTTTAAATTAAAGTAGACTCAATTACGTTTAAAACGATAGGTGGAACAAATCCTAAGGACTTACGGTTGATTTTATACGAATTTTTGAAAATTACCTAATTCTGAAAAACAGACGAAGGTACCGTTAAATTTAGTGGTACCGTCCATATTTAATGGTACCATCCGCTATATTTAACGGTACTGTGACCTGTTATTACAGTTTTGAACAAAACCAACCGCATCACTTTACGACTCGTTCTATAGACATGACCGGACACTTACAAACTCTATTATTTTAGTGGTTTAACAAAACCTTCAAGCTAGTATGACAAAGTAACTCCTTCAGAAAAACGAAGTTATTTAAGTTCTTTTTCTCAAAGAAGTCAAAGAAGTCCCCCTCCGACAGCCCGGCGAGTCATCCACTAAAAAGGACCCTCCCTGCGGTGCGCCCTTCCTTGAATTATTCGGTCATGCAATACTTATTGAAGACAAAGAACCAAATGCATTTCGACCCCTTCGTAGTTCTCAATCATTTCGTTATATAACAACAAAACTTGTAAGTATTAAACAACTAAATACTTTTCATATTTTATCACCTTTATGGGTAATTTGATACATCGATCGTACTCAATTTTGAAAACCATTTGTTTTAAAAATTTGAGCGACGTGGCTCTGGTACCAATTGTGGAAACCGTAGAGGGGGGTGAATACTTTTCCATTAAAAACTTAAAAACTTTTTGTATCAAACACCCGATCAAGTGTGACGTAATATGAAAAGTGTCAACAAATATCATACAACATCTATAAATGGTATAAAGTAAACTACAACACAAACTCTATCAAACCATAACACAAGCATAATCAACATATTATAAGCAACAAACCACACAAACATAAATGCAATGCAAATATAAATATAAGGCGATAAAGAATAAAATAAAAGTAAAGAGATAAGTAAGAAGGCGCAAATCGGACACGATGATTTATAGTGGTTCGGTCACGAAGCTCCTCTTCGCCCTACTCCACTCCCCGAGTACCCAACTCGAGAGTTACCTCACTAATCAACAAGCTCCCTTCAGGGGGAGAAAACCGTACAACGTCGCTTATCCTTATTTCCGACACTAAGCTAAATGTCGAGTACTAATCTTAGCTAGTACCAATCTACCATGATCCACACTATCTACTCAAGATCTACCCGATCTACCCTTGATCCACTTGATCAATACACAAGCCCACAAGCTACAAGAGATCTCCAAGATCTCAACAAGATCACAATGATCTACTCCCACTTGACTCGATCTACCCTTGATCTACTTGATCAATCACACAAGCCCACAAGATTCAAGAGATCTCCTAGATCTCGACAAGATCACAATGATCAACCCTCACTTGACTCAATCTACCATATCTACCCTTGATCAACTTGATCAACACACTAGCTCACAAGCTACAAGAGATATTCAATATCTCTATAAGATCACAATGATCTTCCCTCACAAACTCTCAAAAGAAAAATGATCTTGATGTATACAAAGATACAATCAAGTGTGTAACAAATGTTACAAGTGCTCTAACTACAACTACAACACTTTGTATCTTTGTGATACTATGTGTTCTTCTCTTGCACTAGAAGAGGAATGAAGGTGATCTCTTGGTGGGATGAAAGGATCACTCTTAAACAAACTAAGACTCTCTAAATGATCAAAGAAAGTGATCTAAGTGAGGAGGGATTAGACCAGAGAAAACTGACTTGAAAAATCAAGTTGAAAGTGTAAAATGGTCCACTATTTATAGGCAGGGAGAAAACTAGCCGTTAAAGAGGGACGGCACCACTAAATTTAGTGGTACCGTGGACGCTCCTCCGTTTGTTTTTAGTGGGGAAGGTTTATTTGGGAATGTTTGGAGCTGTTTTGGGGGGAAACATGACTGTTGGGATTTTTAAACTTATTTTTCAAAATAAAACATTTCTTTTTAATTCAAAAATAATTTGTAAAATGTATTTTTGAAAAAAATGTTTTGTCACATTAAAAATGTGAAGTTTAGAGAAAAATATAATCCTTTGATCATTTGTCAAGTAGTAGATTTGTTTGTCCATACCTTGAGTGATTTACGTCGGGATAGAAATCTACGACTTTGTTGAAGCATACTTGAGACGTCGGGAGGTGTTGATGTAAGTATGCATTGATGATTTGTATTTACAAGTAACTTGCACATTTTATGTTATGTATTACAAGTTACATGTTTGTCATTATTAAAACCGAAGAAACCGTTTAGTTTAAATATCGTAATATTTGCACTAACACAAGTATCAACTTATTAAACTCATCTATATGATCACCCAGTTTTGTACCTGGGCTCATATAGTGCGTGTACAGCTTCTTCTTCAGATACAGTCTGTTTGCTAAGGACTTAGTCATATACAGACTAGTCAACTTCATCCAAATTCCTGCAGCAGTTGTTTCTTTGGTAACTTCCCGTAAAACCCGGTCTCCCAAGCATAGAATCAAGGTATTGTATGTCTTATTCATCAAAGGAGTCTTTTCACCTGCTTCCGTGTCCGCGGGCAATGTCTCTAATGCAGCATCACATCCCTGCTGTACCATTAAAGCACGCATCTTTATTTGCCATAACCCGAAGTCATTCTTCCTATCGAATTTCTCGATGTTAAACCTAGTTATAAAACTAGCCATTCTTCTTATACCTTGCTAAAAACCTTGTCAAGTTGTTTCTTAACCAACTTTACCGACAAGTCTCACAAGTCGTGTGCAATATACCCGTTGTTGCTAAAAACCCTTCTTGCAAATCGAATTAATTAGAATAACCTTAAACCCTCGATTTCGAACAAGCAACCCCGATCATTAACTTGAAACCCAAGCAAACCACGATCAAAACTTGAACCACAAGAAAACCCGCAACAACGTGGAACCTTCAATTTAATCGAATTTTAAACAAAAAAAAAGGATAAAATGAAGTCTGACTCTTCGATTTTAAAACCAAAATTGTTAACTTTATGAACCAAAAAAGACAAATATAAATTTGCCACCTTTGTATTCACGTGGCAACCAACTTTGTATTCTTGCAAGCAAAATAGTTCTTTTACTCTCGTTCGTCTCGTCGACTTGACTGCTACTTCTCGAAACCGAACCTCGAAACTTCGAACAAACTTAAAACCTCGAAATAGCACTCGAACTTCAAGACCACAATGAACCTTGCTCTTGATACCACTTGCTGGAAAAACCTTTGTCGAGGGATCATAACCCTTTGCCGAGGTCTTGTTGGAGTAGTTCTTGATTCGTGGTTCCGCTCTGGAAACCGATTTTGTTGAATTTCTCCCAACAATTGGTATCAGAGCCTTGTTCGAGAAGAACGAATCACGCAACGTGGATAGAGCCAAAACAAGAGAAACGAGTGAACCGGGTTTGGTTCGTCGGTTACTGCGCAGTCGTAGGATAATTGGCGCTGCAGATTCGTTAACCGTTGGATTTCTACGAAATTTGAACCGTAGGTTGAAGACACGTTGATCTGGGAACTCACCAGAGGGATCTTGCATCGGAGCTTCCAAGAAGGAGATATTCACTGTCGAATTTTCTAATCTGGTGATTGTGTTCTTTGTTGTTTTCGGTTATTGTTTGGCTATCGTTGTGTAGATTACAAGGTTAAAGGTTTCTAGGTTTACGAGTCAAGATTACTTAGGCAACAAGGTTCTTGAAGTTGTCTTGCAAGAAGGTGGATCGATTCTCCTAGGGTTATAGGAAATCGTTTTCTTTTGTCACAAGGTTCTTGGAGTTTCGGTTTTGAGCTTCAAAGGTGAAAAGGTTTTGCAAGAAGTTTCAACTTCAAGTTTTCGGTTTCTTGGAATTCAAGTCTTGGTAATTCTTGGAAGACAAGTAAGGTTTAGCTTTATCTTGGGGTTCAACAAAAGTGATTATTTGGAGTACAATGTATATCAAGGTTGTAGACTTCAGGTAGAAAGATCGAATCTTTAGGGTTTTCTAAAGGGTAGTAGATTAATTATTACAAGAAATCGGATTTAGCACACGACTTGTGAGACTTGTTGGTAAAGTTGGTTAAAAAGCAACTTGACAAGGTTTGTAGCAAGGTTAAAGAAGAATGGCTAGTATGAATACTAGGTTAAACATCGAAAAGCTCGATGAGAATATTGTACAAAGACATGGAGGTTCAAAACAAGTTGGGTTCAAAAGCTCGATAGAGTATATTTGGTTGAAAAAGTTGGTTGTCTTATAACAGTAAGTTTGTGGTGAAGTTGGTGAGAGATGGATGATTTGGCATTAAGGTTGCGATATGATGGTGAAGTTGGTTGTGGTGCACCATTATTACCCTTGTCTAAGAGAGCACCACAACCAAATTCATCATTACCACTTCAACAGCACATAAGCTCTCTTTGTACAGACAACCAACACCTATTATTTTTTTCATTTTCATTTTTTTATACAATAAATTAAAATTTTCATAAATAATTAAAAAACATTACATTAATAATTCAAATAAAATAAAAAACTATTACAATAAAAATTAAAAACTTAAACTAATAGTCTAAATTATATTTTTCTTTGATTTGTTGTTTCATCTCTAACGTCATTTCTCGTTATTTTTCGGTTAAATGGTCATCGAAACTATGATAGAACGGTTTCCTTCTTTTTGGAAAAGAGACCCGAGTTGGCGTTTTCCCCTTCATCGACTAAAAAATCAGCAAATGGTGTAGGAGCAGCTGAAGATTCCGATGGAACAGAAGAGGATGACGCTTTTTCTTAGCTTTGTCTCCACCCATTAGTCGAATTTCTTGAACCTCTCCAACAGCTGAATCATCTACTTCATCATTAAGATTAAAACCACCATGTGCTGAGTCCAATGTGTTGAATGAGGTGGTTTCCGGTTTCTTTGATTTTTTGTTTGCATCGACTTTCGTTTTGTAAAATTTTGACATTATTATCTCTTGCCAATTTTTATGTTCTATAAAAGTTTTCACGGCTCAACAAGTGTGAAGTTTTGAGCATACGTCATATGAAATTCAAATATTGCGTTATCGAACACCCCTTAGTCATTTAACCCAATATGTTTTCTCCTTTTTACATTATAGTAAATCGCGCAAAATTGACCAACTTTAGGACGAATATGAGATTTCCATTTGCAGTTGAGGGCATCGTAGCCTCTTCTCGATTCCTCAGTTTCCCTCTTAAAGTATGCTAGTACCTCCGTTCAAAACCCATGACTCTTCCGTTAAGGTCCTTGAAAGTCTGATGTCTTCTTTTGTAGTCGTCTTTCTTTTTTTACGTCTTTTTGACACCTTTTTTTTTACAACCGTCACCTCTTCGACGAGAGTGTCACCTTGAACGGGTTAGCTTGAGTCGGAGAATAATATTGACTACCCAAAAACGGATCAAAATCTTATATGTCATCAACATTAAAAGGGTTAACCGGAGAATAATGTTGAAAACTTTGAGATTGGTACATTGGTGGTGATAATGAATCGAGGAATAGTTGTGAACGATACAAATTGTGTTGTAAGTACATTTGTTGGTTAAACGGAGGTACAAACGAATTTTTGGGAACATAGGTTGTTGTAGTTGTTGTTCGTACACAAAACTTGTGGGTTGAAAATTGACGTCGGTGAGTGACCCAAACGAAAATTGGAATTGGGTGTTGTAACGTTTAATTTGCGACATGTTTTTTGTGTTTTTGTTTTGGGAGTTTTTTTTAAACATTGTTTTTAGATGAGAAGCTTTGAGTGTATAATAAAAGAATATGCTTGAAAGTGTGAATAAAAATGAAAGCGTATTGAGGTATTTTTAAGGATAAATTATATAAAATTCTAAAGAAACCATTTTTTTTATAGTAATGCATGATGGTTTATTTATTTATTTATTTTTTGACCTTTGGCTTGTTTTTGTGTGCTCGAAGATGCTTCCCAACTCAGTCATGTGCAAGACCGAGTTTTGCATTTTCAGGATCGAAGACGCGAGGAATGAGGGTGAGGTAATAAGGAGGCCTCGTCTTAGGGGGTTGAAGATGCGTCGAAAGACGATTATTACACCCAACCTTAGCCATTTCAAGCAATGTTCTAAAACCCAACTTCAACCGGTCAAGTCAAGGACCGGTATAGTTATTGATAACAGATTTTGAGAAAAGTCCGAATAAACTATGTGAATCGTAAACCAAAAACTTATCCGAAGAAACGAAACTAAATTTAAAAATATTGATTACAAGTTCCATGATTTTCAATATTGTTAGTTCAATTTACCAATCTTCAACTCTTTCGTAGTACTTTTTTCTAAATTTGTACCGATGACATATGAAGTTCGAGTTTCGTGTAGCGCACAACCATAACTTGCTAACTACAAACTACCGGCAACTCGGTTTAAATAACGTTATTGCTTCTAGAAGAGTCTTCTCATATGAACATAATCATTTACACGTTTCGAAATATTAGTGGGTTATTCAATCGGTTATGGTCAAACAATAACAAGTTGACCTTTAGAAGATGCTCAACTTGTGAGCCCCTATCCACTTTTTTAACCGGTAAAACCGGTTACTCCGATGTTTTACCTTTTTTGTTTTTAATTTGAATTTCAACATTCGTTTTTTTACTCAATGTTTTGGATTCTTTTCTTTCACTCTTGTTTCTTTTTTGCTTTTCCAATTTCAATGATGTTTTGCCCAAACTGTTTGAAAAAGAAACATGTTTAGAAGTTAACGAGATAAAATAACATTTTTGGCTTTTCGCTTTGTCTATGGTTCAATAAGAAAAGTTCATGAAGAATAATAGACTACGAATATTGATGTTTGAAAACTTTTGGAGCAACGGAATAAGATGCAAAAAAAACGGAAAGAAAAATGGTGTTAGGGGATAGAACTAAAAAATAGGTCAAGTCTTCTATGACTTGTTGATTTTTCCTACTTCATCTTTGCACCTATATATACAAATCACATCCAGTGCAGAAGGTTGTTGTTGATACAAATCTTGAGCACACTCCCAGACCTAGGTTAGACTAGCTTTTGGAGGGTAGATCTTGCACCGAGTACTTCGTGTAAACTGCTAAGAGAAAAGTAGCACCGTTAGTCTTACCGCGGAAGGGGGGTTCCGCGGTTAGCCTCGGGTGTGAGAGTAAATATATCTGTTGAGAGAGATAGTTTAAGTGCGGACTATGTGTAGTAAATGCAGTTAGGTGTGGTAATAAATGAGATGGGGGTATTTATACTACCCATATACTTACTGTGGCTACCTCGGGACACTGTGTATTAATTACCGTGTAGGTAAGTGTCAGAGCAGCGCATGGTTGCGCCTTACCTTAGTAGGTAAATGTCAGATCAGCGCATGGTTGCGCCTTACCTTAGTAGGTAAATGTCAGATCAAGTGGAAGACACAATCCCACAAGATCTGGCTTTAGGTAGTCGCGGCCTGATAGCTGTCGACATCGGATTCCATCCCCGGCCTTGAGAGACCGGGGATGTTCTTGTCCGAATTGTGGGATTGGGATCTGCGGTGGTTGAAGATGTTAGTCGTGCCCGGCCCGGTATGCTGGGGTCCGGGGATACTATACACGATCAGTTGTTGAGTAAGTTTATAAACCAAATCTACAAGTGTTTGTAATGGGTAGTGCTGTAAATGAACCGGACGAACACGAACGGAGATTTGTTCATGTTCGTTAGTTTAATTTTAACTGGACAAATAAACGGACACGAACACTTAAACGGAAGAATTTTCTTATTCATATTCGTTAATTAAGAAAATGAGTTGTTAAAGTTCGTTCATTAATACACTAAACGAACGCTAGACGAAGATAAATGATCGAACTAAATGAGCATAGACAAACAAAGATAAACTTTATTAAATTATGTACAATATTTATTTTATAAGTGTTGTTTTGTTTAAACAAACCAATCTTAAAATTATACGATTAAAAGATGTGACATACGAACATAAATAAATAAATGAACATAAACGAACGCATAATCGAATGTTCACGAACATAAATGAACGGACGAGACTTTTGTTCATGTTCGTTCATTTAACTAAACGAACGTAAAATATTGTTCATGTTTGTTCATTTAATAAATAAACGAACTTTTTACCAAACGGTTAATAAAATGTACATTAAACGTTCAGTTCGTTTACAACCTTATTAATGGGAGATGATTTGCACACTCTATAAAATTATTGAGACACTCCAATTTAGTGTGTTTGGACATTTATACCCTTACAGGTACCTTTACATTTTCACCCATGTGAGAGTATAAATGTCCAAACATATTTAATTAGAGTGTCCCAATCAATTGGGAGAGTGTGCAAATCATCTCATTTTTGTAATAGCTACGAAATGTCTTTTTCGTACAGTCTAATTTAACTAGAAGAGTTCGAAAGACTTATTAGGCCACTCACAACAGTTAACTCAGCCTTAAATTTTAAGGCATGCCACGTCAGCTTTTACACACCTTAACTTAACTCAGCATTAACCCACACAACAATAACTCAGCTTTAACACACCTTAACTCACCTTTACACATAAATTTTCAAATTCAACCCCTAACTTATAAATTACTTCATTTTTTAACAACATAACATTCATTAAAACATAACATTCATTAAAAACATAACATTACATACTTAATAAAATAAAATTACAATGAAATTAAAAAAAACATTACATACTTAATAAAATAAAATTACAACGAAATTTAAAAAAACATTAAAATACGATACGAAATTTTATATAGAGTTGTAATTGTTGATAAGATCCGATTTCTCCTCCCACACTTGTAACACTTGCTCCCTAACCATCTTCAATGCGACATGAAGTTCTAGATCTGTTTCATTAGTTCTTTGTAGAGTTTCTAGACCGACCCTGATAGCTGGATGGTCTTGAGGCAACTCACGCAGCATTTCGATCTCTGGAGCACGATTATGCATTTGTAGCATAATAGAGTTATCTCGCCAAACAAACTGTTAATAAGTCTGAGTTCTTTTTCTTGTTCTGTTCGTAATCGGTAGAGGATAGCCCTTTGCACCTCTGCTGGTTCGTTAGCCATTGTGTTTGTGTTTAAATTAGTGTGAGAAAATGAAGTCTTGTGAAGGTGGTTTTTATAGTGGAAATTAGCCGTTAAAGTAGCCGTTGGAATTTGATTTTTAAAATCATATTCAAAGTAAAAGTAACCGTATGAGCATTAACGCTGCGTTAACGCATCTTAGTCACAACAATTAAAATTCAAAGTCACGTTAATAAAACGTGTGCATTTGTACCCTATAAATACCCATGCTTCTGAAGCACATGTCACACAAAAACACATTCCAAACTTCTCAAATACTCTAGATCCAAACATCTCTAATTCATAATGTCTTCCAGAAAAGATTTCGGGCAACAATTTCCAAGCCCACCTCGCAAAAAGGATTTTGGACAACAGTTTCCAAGTCCACCTCGCGATAATGAAGAATTCCATACTCCGCCAGAGCATACCTTTCCGGTTTTCCAACCGGAAAATTTTCCGTTGAACAATCCACCGGAAAATGAACCGGTGCACAATCCACCGGTTGCCAACCAAGACCCAAATCCGTTTGGGTTAACTGAGGAACAACTTAGGCAAGAGGAAGCAGATATGCAAGTCTTGCTGGAAATGGAAGAAATTGAAAGAGAAGAGGAAACTGCTCGTTTGGAGCGGGAAGCCAAGGAGGATGAAGAACGCAGGCAAAGGTGGGAGTGTGGTTTTTTCACACCTTCCCAATCCTCTGAAGATGGTTACCCAGATTCAGATGATAGTTTTTATTAATCGTTGTAGTTTGGTTTTTAATTTCCGTTAATGAGTTTAATGTAATTTATATTTGACATTTAATGTATTTGTATTTTTCTACCTAATTATATCAAGTCAAATTATCTATCAATTATATCTAAAACACAATTCTAAAACACAAGGGGCACAAATGAAAAAAAAAAAAAAAAAAAAAAATCGTATTGAAAGGACAAGGGCCGAAAGTGTAATTTTTTTTATTTTATTTTTTTTACAAAAAAGCCCCCTTAACGCTACGTTAACGCAGCTTCTCACAATGGGTAACGCAAGTTAACGTGCGTTAAGGCACCTTTTTTTGGCTTTTAACGCCAGTTTGATGCCACCATTGTGTGTGATCTTAGACTATAGGGTGTGCTACGGGAAAAACATCAAGATTCCTTTTTTTCTTGAAGGAAGCCCACTGCACAACTTTCGGGAAAACAAAACAAAACACAAAAAACTTCCCTAGTAGCACTTTAGTACCAAAGCATTAAGGAGAGAGAATATATTTTATTGGTTGTGAGGAGAGAAAAACAACATTTTGAAGGAGAGAAAATATATTTCATTGGTTGTTGTGAGTGTATATGTGTGTATTATGGGTATTTTTAAATTATAAAATATAAATAAAATTAATGTTAGAGAGAGAAAGTGTTTCAATGATCGAAGGAAAGTTGAAGAAAATGTTAAAAGGTGTACTTTTTGATGATGTGGAGCTGATGTAGTGAGGGAAAAACACTCACGACACCCTCCACCCTTAGTGTGAAGGGTGTGGGAATATTTTTCTTACGGGAAAGTATGACATGTTACCTGGAAAAGCAATAGTACCACACCTTACTTAGCGGAAAATGAGAATCTTTTTCCTGTTCGTCATTCAAGTCCCGAAAGTAGAAGCAAGTGAGAGAAAAATACTTAAGTGAGAGAGAGATTATATTATAGGTTGTTGTGGGTGGGTATTGATATTTTGAGGTATTTTTAAATGATAAAATAAAAAAAATAAATATTAGAAGAGAAAAAAGGTGCTGTAATAGTTAAAGTAAAGTTGAAAAAAAAAAGTTTGAGAGAAAGAAAAAACGAAGCTGATATGACGAGTGAAAACCTCTTACCATACCCTCCGCCCGCCCTTTATTAGTGTTGCGATATATTTTGTCCCGCTGAAAAAACTGTATATTCAAAGGTCAAACTGCACATGGGTGCTGTTTTGTTTTATCTTCGCAATTTGGAAAGTATAATATATTATCTTCCTTACGTTTAACTCTTGAATGTTTTGTTTTTCATGTTCATCAAGTAAAACAAACCAACTTGAGTACAATGCGGTGTTGAAAAACAAGGCCTATAAGGCCGATTAATCGTCGATTAGGTGCTACAAAGCCATCAACTTATTCGATTTGTGTAAATCGGTCAACCGTGGTCAATGATGGTTAATGACGGTCAACGGTGGTCAAGCTTGCCTGACACCTTCAAACCTTACTGGAAATACCCAAAACTCGCCGTAAAATTGTTTAATAACTTATACTTGTTGTTTATATCTATTTTAAAATGTTTTTTTAAAGAAAAATCTTGCTAGTAATACCTAAAATTTACCGGAAATACCTAAAACTTGCCGAAAATACAAAAAACTTGTCGAAAATGCCAATCCGATTAATCACCGATTAATCCCGCCTAGACCAATTACAAGCTACAGGGGGTCGACCGCCCGACTACCGATTCACGATTTTTGCAACCTTGGTACAATGTATTAAAAATCTAAATAAAACACGAGGTATTTTTCAAGCTTCCTAGAAAGACAGAGATTCCAGAGTTTCTAGGACGATAAAATATCGATTGAAGTTTACATAATACAGAAACATCAATTTTTATACACATCGATCAAGAGGGAATATCACTTTAGGCTATTGATTAAGCATTCGCTGAAGTCATATATGCTTTTCAAGAAGAAAATTATTCACATATCTACTTATCACATACAGAGTAGTAACTTACAGGCATCATAATCCCATCTCCCCCCCCCCCCCCCCCCCCCCCCCCCCCACATGTGTCATTATCTGGAAGGCAATGTTCATACTCACTTAGCCTCAAGCTAAAGAAAATGCCCGAAATAAAAAGAAAAAAATGGTCTCACTATGACGCTGTCTATATAAGCCTGTTTCTATTCGTACCTTAACTGGGCCGATTTTGTCTACTCCTTCAATCTGCATTAAGCCCATCTTGTGTTCATATTCTAAGCCCATGAGAATAAGGTAAAATGGAACAAAACCACCATTGAACATGTACATTTATGTACATCTTAATTGTCGTTTAAGAAAACGACTTCTTTTTTTGTCATCTGGGCTATTGGGCTAACTTTGGCCTATTTTCTTGGTCTGGCTCATCTTGAGTTAAATTGTATACATGTAAAAATGTAATAAAATAAATGAGTTTATTATATGTAACTGTACAATTATAATATAGACTACCAAAAGAATGAGTTTATTCTTCGGTGTTAATCAGATTGTGAAAAAAAAGACTAGAGTCAAAAAAATAGACGCCCCGCCGCAATGCACGGGTAGCTTCCTACTTGTTAGCTTCTAATAAACGAATATGTATTTATATAATCACAAGGTTGATCAGACAAAGATAAAGTAGAGTAGTGAGAAATCATTGTACACTTTAATTAAAAATGTATAAAACAACAAAATCGGCAATGCTAGTAACAATTTTGACTTTATAATCATGCTATTTGAGTACGCTTAGTTTTAAAAGAACTAATGTGTTTTTTTTTTTTTGGTAACCGTGATCCGACCTTTTGGCCGACTAATCCACGGGGTTTGAACCCACGGCCACACAGACTCAAACCAGGTAAAGCCTTCCCTTTTCAGGAGGTTGGTGTGACCACTTTGCACCTAGCAGGAATTGAACTCAGAAACAATGTGTTGATATACGTGAAACAAATATTATCCTACCATACCAGATATAGTTATACAAATGTGGTTAGACTATGAATGGGCACCCGTACACTTATCTTCACACCATTATATACAGCCACAAACGGTGTAGGCACACAAAACATTACCTCTAAATATTGAGCAATTGAATTTTTATCTACTAATAGTGTTAGAAAAGATATCTATAAAAAAGGTATTGATCCTATTGGCATAAAAATCCAAAGACTTGAGTAAAAACTACTTGGCACAGTGTTACCATTTGTTGTTTTCTATCATATTGCACACAAGAGTTTATACAGTATAAAAAAAGAAATGAAACTTGAAAGAGATAAGAGAATGGGCCAATGGAAGGAAGATAAAAGATTGATAAAGCATGCAACTTGGGCCAATCAAAAACAAGCAAAGTAATCCATAGTGTCAGAACCTTTACAAGTTGCAACTAGAATGTTTTGGAATTGAGCTAGAAGGTGACACAGTTATGGGAAAATAAATTTTCAATCTTTCTTTCTATAATGAGAAAAATACATTCGACAGGTTTAAAATTATTAACTCAATTTAAAAACACACAGTTTAAAAAAAGTATGAACAATACACTTTTCAACCAATCAAATATTATCTCCACCCAATAAACTCTCTCTTGATTGTTTGACACAAGAAGATGGTTATTAGTTTGAGACATATCAAAATGAAAACGTGGACAATAATTTTTGGACGAGAGGAGTACTGTTAAGTCACCTATAAGCTCATACGGGTTGCTTTCAGTAAGCAGTAGTAGAGGCATTAACACATCAAGCTTATATGTGTACATGTTTGGCTCTCTACACTAATAGATGCGAGTAGAGTTGCACCCGAAAATAAATCAAGTTTTATGAGAACGGGGGTGATAAAATCGTGGGACGAGATATCATGGGATTTTACAAAATTAATTTTTGAGACGCAATCTAAAACGCTGTCTTAATCAAGGCTTGAAAAACATATCCTCACATCTAGATAATGACCGGGCATTTATCGAAAAGTACAAGGTGCTAATTGCATTGTCGTTTCTATTTGCGTGCATCATAATCGTTCATATGGGGCATCTTTCATTCTTGCTATCCATCAAACTTTGCAGCTTTTAATCTTTTTCAGCATATGATATCTAATCTCAAACATTCATTTGCAACGATAGTTCTTTTTTTAGCAAGTGAAATTGCCATATCTAAAGCATAGTTCCATTTGTGTACCTATCATAGTGTTCATCCAAATCATGTATCCAGAAGGTCAATACCATTTTTCACACAAATATCAGTCACTTAAACGCATATTATGTTTTAAAAGGAGCATGGTATGATTTAGCAACTTCTTTCTCATGCATCCTCGAGTTAGGCAAATTTCGATACATATTTTCTAAAAGTGCATCGATTATTTAAAACGCCTTATAAATAATGTGAATTGATTTGCGCACTAACATTTTATATTAACACATTCCATTAGGCTATGTGTAATGGTAAATGGTGTACATGGGGGCAAAATTTGACACGTGTCAGCCCAGTCAGCAAAAGGCTTGAATTGTTTAGGTGTGTAATGGTGGTGGGTGGGGCAAATTTTGACACGTGTCACATTTTTTTTTTTTTTTTATTTTTTAAATTCAACCAATTAATACATTCTAAATTAAAACATCATTTTATTAATTAAAAAAAAAATACAACATCATTTTATTAATTAAAAAAAAATTACATTAAATTTTATTCAAACAAACACTAAAATAAAAAACTACTCGTCGTCGTTGTTGTTTATCACATTCCGATTGGTCCACGCTTCCTCGATCAAATCTTACATGAGCGTGTAATGGTTCACGTGACTTCGCATTTGAATGGAGTTTTCAATAGCTTCGTCTTGCGATAATGCCGGCATTGGTAAACCAATTTCTTCCGGCTGATAATCTTGACAATACGCGTTCCCGTCATCCTCCAAAATCATGTTGTGTAAAATAAGACAACATCGCATCGTATCTTTAATCTTATCCTTTGTCCATAGACGACAAGGATTTCTCACAAAATGAAACCTTTTCTTAAGAACCCCGAACGTCCTCTCGATATCATTTCTTGCCGATTCTTAAACTTGTTTAAAGTTCATTTTTTTTGGGTCCGATGGGACTGTAAACGTCTTAACTAGAAACGAATACTCAGGATAAATCCCATCGCCCAAATAATATCCATGTGGATGGTAGTTATCGTTAGCATAAAACCCGAGAGTTGGATTTTTTGCAGCGATGAAGTCTTCAATAACGGGTGACTGTTCTAAAACGTTGATTTCGTTGTTGGACCCGGGTACACCAAAATAAGCATTCCATATCCATAGGTCGTAGGATGCAACGGCTTGAGGAATTAATGTTGGATTTTTATGGTCACCCCGACGGTGTTGACCTCGCCACGTGGTTGGACAGTTCTCCCACTCCCAATGCATGCAATCTGTTGATGCAAATTAAAAACGTTTTTGCATGTATACGCGAACTCTCAAATATGGGTTGAAGTACATAATTGATATGTATTGTTCGACATATTTGATTGAGCAAAAGTGAAGTTAGGAGCGTTTGAGTAATCTCATTAGGATAGTTTTAGAGTCGAGATTGTCGCACCTCCACATTGTTTACATTTAGGCACACACACTAGAAGTGTAATCATTAAAATGCAACGAACTAACATATACAAAAATATTTTTTTTGTAGATAACAATGCCTCGAAATGATTATCAAGATACCAGACAATACATTCTTAGTACTCTTGAAAATCTAAACATTCCTGATGAGCAAAGAGCTTATTTCGCAAAAGTCCAAAATCGATATATACACGAAGGGCGTGTAGTCGATGCACTCTATGTCACGACAGACAACATCCGTGTCTGTTTCCCTTCTATCGAGTTCGATTGTTTATACAAAATAAACGATCAAGTCTGTCCTCGTTTTATTCTCGAGTTTTATAGTCGTGTCCGTACCTACACTGATCTTGACGGAAACGTCTTTCTTGATTTTTGGATTCGACACCAAAATATCATCTTGGCTGTCACCAAGATTGGTCATATTCTCGGCATTCCCTCATATGGTCAGTGTGCATTCACTAAAGACCATTCTCTAGAGTCTCTTTACTACAATCTTGAGAACGAAGGTGCTTATCGTACCGAAGTTCCCGACATTGAAGTAATTAAACAAGTAATCCAAATTCCTCGAGTCACCAACACGTATCAAAAACATGATGGTTCCATTGTCTACCTCGACCCAAACAAAATATACCTCAAAGAGCTTCGACCCGATATTAGAAATTGGGAACTTCTTCTGCGTGAGAACGCGTTAAGCCTTGCAGGCAACCGTGATCACGTTCCGGCAAGTCTTGCCCACATGCTCTACTGTCTTAGTATCGAGGAACCTTACAACCTCGCATACTACATGGTCAAACGGATGGCCAGTATTCATCGTCGTTCCGATGAGCTCATGCCATATGGCATGTTGCTTACTCGTTTATTCAGGTGGGTTATACAAACCTACCCATCTCTCAATGATTTCGACTATGTCCTAGTCAATCCGGTTATGAAACCACTTGGTGGACCACACCGTCGCACAAAGCAACGTAAGGACAAAGGGTCCAAATGTGGTCGTAAATCCACTTCCGATATTCCCCATTCTTCCTCCTCATTCGGTCACAGTTTGTCTTCTCAACCCATGGATGAGGATGATGATGAGGTGAACGAAGAAGGAACGTCTCGTCCTAATACTCCCTCTCCCGACACCTTCTTTCGTAACCTTGACACCTCATCATTCACACAAACCTCCGATGTTGAATTCGGACAAACCAACTTATCCACGATGATGAGAAGACACACAACCATGTACAATCGACAAGTCTCGATGCATGAGCAAACTATCGGGGGATTCAAGTCCATCGGCAAGGCGATCAAAGGGCTTGGGAACAAGATTAAAAAGTTGGGGAAGAAACGAGACTATTTAGGATTAGCTTAAGTAGTACTATTAACTTAAGTATTATTAAGCTATTATAAATAAAGTCATGGCAATGTCCATAAACATTAACTTGCTTGAAATGTTCTCCTTTAAACATTTCACACTTGAACATGGTTAATTTACTTAGTTAATTAACCTTTATGTTAATCAATCTTGTCTAGTTCATGCATGTTCTATTATTTTATTACATGCACTAGATGTTAAACTTGATTGAATTCATGCATGCTTAATAGTTGCCTAAATACATAGATGATCACATGATCATGTTAGTTGCTAGTTGAAACTAGCTTTAGGAATTCTATGTGTTTAGTGATTTGAGGCTTTAAGATTTGCAGCCAATGGATTCCCCAGAAAATTTCCCCATTTAGGCTGCCTAAAACCTGCAGACCTGGAAAGAAGGTCAAAAGAGCCCACGGCTCCATTAAATAGGCCACGGCTCCACTAAATTTAGTGGCGCCGTAGTACCTTTAATGGTACCGTGCCTCTGGAAGACGAATTTAACAATTCTCTTTCACTTTTTGACTTTCTTTTCCTGAAAAACTGCAAACAAAACCTGATTCCCATTGTAACACCCCCAGTTTCGTAATATGCAGCGGAATTCAAATTGGGTGTTACTTCATGGCACAACAGTTGAATAGTAGAAAACGATCCCAATTTAGTCGTTTTAAAAGATTTAATAGTTTTAACTATAATGTGAAATTTGTGTAGTCTAAATTTAGTGTAAATGGAGTTTTGGTGAATTACCGAGTCCCGAGGTACGGGTTGTCATTTAATATATATTGTCCCAAACGTAATTGTGGTTATGATACTAAGAGGAGAAAAATTTTAATATTCCCCGTAAAAATGGGTTTTGGTAAATAGTAATACGAGGTTATTATTAATGAGGATTATCATAACGGATTTTCGTGGGATCCTACAATATCTACCCCTAAATTTTGAACTTCGTCCCAAAGTTCAGTCCGTGATAGTTATTGAAAAATGTGGTGTTCTGAGGGGAGAGTTTATGGAAGATGTTGTCGAGAGATTTCTTATTTGAATATTAAGAGGCGAGATTTCAACTGGATTTATTTGTACTAGACGAAATAAATTCGAATGTTTGGTCAATAATTTAATTTATAGGCTACGAATAGTGAAAGTAACGGCCGAGAGTAGGAATATTTAGCACTTAATGTTTAGTGTTTTAACGGTCGAGACTAGGGGATTTTTAATGGTAGTGACTTGAAATTTTTAATGATTGTGAATAGTAAAATAACGGCTAATTTCTCCACTTATATTCCCTATTTAAACCCTATCTACCTTTTTCCTTTTTCACCTTTTCGCTCCGCCTTTTTCATTCATCTTCTTCCCCAAAAGTATGCCGCCGATCGCCATTGTTGTTGCCTCCGTATACATTGTTCTGGTTGCCGCTTATCTGGCCTTCTTCCCCGATGAAAACTCCGATTACTTCATCGCATCTCTGGTGTTCATCGTACCTCTCACAGTTTTAGCGATTAACGTGGACAAACTACTGGGGTGAGGATCTAGAATAGTGTTGCTAGTGTGGTTAGAATGTAGCTTTGTTGTGTGTCGATGTAACCTTTAATGAATGTGGAATAAAATCTCGTTTATGTTTAGTTATAAATCTCGATATAGCTTTTAATATTTTGTTGTATTTATGACGCAGAATAATCAAGGTGCTTCATCCTATGGTGGCTCTTGCTATTGCTGGGTTGGTGGGGGTTGTTGTTTCTATGGTGGGCCAACCTATTGAAGATTGTATGCCTTATATTGTGTTTATTGTATTATTAGCACTTCCGATGTTAATCATTTTGCTATTTATTACTCCCTCCGTCCCATTTTAATTGTCAATTTTTGCACTTTTTGTTGTCCCAAATTAGTTGTCAATTTCTAAGAAATTTCCACTTTTGCCCATAAAAGACAAAATACAATCAAAGAGTTGATATAATAACTTGAGGATATTATTGTCATTTTACAACATACAAACAAAATTTCTTAATATGTGTATTTTGTGGGCCTAAGACAATTAAAATGGGACGGAGGGAGTAATTTTTATGGTTTTTAATGAAATTTATGCTATTTGTGTTTTTCACATATTGTTGTGAATTTTTAAAATTTCTAGCTTCGTATTTTTCTCGACTTCATATAAGAGAGTAATGGGTAATAAGTGTAGATCTGACTGGGGTTGGTTAAAAGTGAGGTTTATGAATAAATTATTTTGTCTCGAGATTCTGTTTTTTTTTTTTTTGGAATGAAAATTGTTATTCTATCGCGTTTTGAAAATAGACGTGATTCATAATTTTTGAAAATCACAATTTTATGGGGTGTCCTACCCATCAAACAAAGAGTTTGTAAGTAATAGATTTTTAACAATGAGAGTTTCGGATGAGAACTTGAGGAATGTAAAGATAGTTGTTGAACTTTAGCTTTTGTAAAGAAAAACTTGTTAGATAAAGTTTTTAGTGACAACCTAGAATCGGTTCCAAGCTTTTTTTTTTTTTTTTTTTTTTTTTTTTTTTTTTTTTTTTGATAACCAAGGGTGCGTTAGGTTACTGTAGCCATGGGCTGAGGCCCAAACGTTTCAGGGGTAAGTTTGTTTTGGCGAATATGAAATGTTGAACACACATTCCATGACATATATAGTTACGAGGTAGTTTCGAGATCATCGAAATCTCGTATAATGCCTGAGAGTTTTGAGAGGGCGTTAGGAGGTTCACAATTTCCTAGAGGATGAGTAGTCAAATCGTGCGGAAAGTGTTATTTGTATGTGGCATGTTCATGATTTTTAAATAATGGTGTGGCGTGTTTAACGCGATTTGTTCCTGTCTCTTGCGTTGAAATGCGAAAGCCAAAGTAGATTTTTTTTTTTTTTTTTACCACGTATCCTAGAACTAGTTGCTAGTTTTTATAGACACGAAATTTTGAAAGTTTTACCTTTCGAATACAAACGGTTATATTTCTCAAAATAAAATAATTGAAAAATATTTTTCAAACCCTTATAAATACCATTGGCATGCTTGTGTTATCCATACACACACAATCAATGGCTTGTAAACTACCACATACCGCTGAACAATTTCAATTGTTTATTAAGGCAGAAACTGAGGGTAGTGACGTGGATCGTCAAAATACTATTGTGAAGGTCATTATGCAGTTTGAGGCTACGAAACAACTGAAACGATGACTTAGAGAAAGCTACGCCATGTGTACAGACATTTCAGATGATAGGAAATATGTGATTGACACATTTTTGTATGATGAATATTGTAAGGACGCTGCTGTCATCGAATCGCTGTGGGCTTGTGTTCATCAGATAGATAACCAGATTTCCAACAAGATCCGTTGGAGTTTGGAAGAGAATGTTGAAGCTGCTAGGGTTGAACATCAACGACAACAACAACAACAACAAAATCCACCACTACCACAACAGCAACAACAACCACATCTACAACAAGGTGCATCAAGTTCATCTACACCAAGGGTGGTTGTGCAACAACATTTGCCTCATCTGGATCACTTCCAGCCAAGTTTCGAGGAAAATGTGGCAGTTGATGATGGTGGTTGGACTTCTGACATGGAGCGGAATCTGAGCAGGTTGGAAGCTCAATGGGAAGAAGAGAAGTTGGCGAGCTTTGATCCTTATGATGACGGCTATCATTCCAACAATTCTCAAACCTGGGATCATCCGGAC
Organism: Artemisia tridentata subsp. tridentata; assembly: GCA_021014915.2. Classification (NCBI taxonomy): domain Eukaryota; kingdom Viridiplantae; phylum Streptophyta; class Magnoliopsida; order Asterales; family Asteraceae; genus Artemisia; species Artemisia tridentata. The sequence goes on along the minus strand of CP139504.1, from coordinate 69,362,295 downwards.
TACCTTTGAAGTCTAGGTTTATGTTGATGTGATGTTTTAATCTAGTATCGTTTGTAATGTTTAAGTATTTCTGTCAAGTTTATTTGAATAATATGGTGTTTGAATTTAGTTGAGATTACTGTAGAATTTACAGTGCCTGAGATTGAAATATAGGGGTCACTGTATCACTTACAGTGTCCAAGAAAAGTAGAGGCCACTGTATTTACTCACAATGTCTGCTAAGGAAATAGAAACCACTATAGTTTTGTGATAAATTCAAAGTGGTAAGACGTAAGGTTACGAAGAAACTTTGAGACCATTGTACATACAATGTCTGGGAGTTTAGAGGAAGCATCATGAAATTCACAACGTTAGAGGAATGAATAGGACCATTGTGTAGATCATAGTGTCTTAATAGTGGATGAAATTATTGTAATCTTATGTGAAATTTGCTATTTCCTAGTTAACACAACTTGGAAAAATTTTCTTTTGGAATAACTATTGTTATTCTTTTATGAAATTTCACATGGTTTCCAATTATAAGAATCTGTGCGGGTAACTTACCCGTTAAACAAAAGAGTTTTGTTGATAATAGATTCTTACACAAAGATATTCGAATAAGGATTCGGTGTATGTAGAGAAAGTTGCTGAATCCCAGCTTTTAGGGGATGAGAAATCTTGTTTGTCCTTGTGTGAGGAATAGTTAATGCAAGTGGCTAGAATAGTAAGAGATAGTATTACGATAAGAGTGTTGCTTTGAACCCGTATAGTAACATCATGTATTAATGTTTTATTAATAACTTGTGTATTCTTGTTGTACAGGATATTCGAGGTGTTGAACCCAGTCGTGGTTCTTGTTCTTGCTGGTGTAGTGGTGTTTTTCATTGGTATAACGGGTCAATCGATTGGTGATGTTATGCCTTTCTTAGTGATATTCGTAATGTTAGTATTACCAACGCTAATTATATCATTATGTATCCATATTTATGTGTGGAAAACTAGAAGGGGGGGTTGAATAGTTTTATGTTCTTTTTTTTAAATTTATTATGAAAACTTTATTTACTTTTAAAAACTTAGATTTGAATTTATGTGATCTCAACTCCTTGAACAATATGAACAATGTGTATAAGTAAATATAAATAAGTAATGCAAGTAAGGTAATAAAATGAAATAAAAGCTAGAGATGGAAAGATCTAACCGAGAGATAAGAGATTTATAGTGGTTCGGCTACAAGGACACCTTCCTTGCCCTACTCCACTCCCCGAGCACCTAACTCGAGAGTTTTCTTCACTATGTCAACAAGCTCCCTTATGGCGGAGAAAACCTTACACAACTTTAGCTTACACCGGCTTAACGACACAAAGCTAGATGTCGAGTCCTAATCGTAGCTAGAACCAATCTTACAACTTAAACACGACTTAATCACACCTTCTTCTTCACGACTAGTTCACGACTTCTTCACGACTTCTTCACGACTTCTTCACGACTTCTTCACAACTTCTTCACGACACTTCACGACTAATCACAACCTATGTTCACTACTACTTCTTCACACCTTCACTACTTACACACCTTAACAACACAACTTCTCTACTTACACACTAACCTATCCCAAATAATTTATACACACAACTATCTAACAACAATACACAACTTATATACAAATATATGTGATGACACAAACAACTTAGGTATCTAAGTTGCAATACTTCTTCTCTAGTTGTTGAAGGAGTATTCTTCTTTTGCACTTGAATGGAGGAAGCTTGGATCACTTAGAAACCAAAGCTTAAGATTATATGATCAAAGGATTTTGAAGATATGAAATGTGATTTAAAACAGAAAGTTTTAGTGTGCAAAAGGTGAGTAAAAGTCCAGGAGAAGACTGGTATTTATAGGAGAAAAATTGGACAGCTGGAAGTCTACTGGAGCGGGGGCGGTCCCCTTAAATAGGGGGCGGTCCCCTTAATAATTAAGGGGGCCGCCCCTTCTGTCCGTTGGCCAATTTTGTCCTTTTGTGGGGAAGGTTTTTCTGGAACATTTTAACTGATTTTGGTTAAAAATTTGAATTCATATTTTTATAAAAGATTAAACATTTTTATTTAATACCAAAAATGTTTTTGATGTTTTATAAAAAATCTAGTTATTAAGAAAATGTTCCTTTGATCATATAATGCATTAAGCACTTGTTTATTCATACCTTAAGTGATTAAGTTGTAGAAGTGAATATTTACAACTAAATACTTGTTTATTTGATAAGTTTATGTTTAATGAGTTTATATTTTGTGATCATTAAAACATAGAGATATGAATAATGTTTTTAGGCATTATTTATGTCAACAATCTCCCCCTTTTTGATGATTACAAAACTTAAACTTATTAAATCCAAAAATTTATTTTTGGACAAGTATTTAGTGAGTTTACATTCACTTCTCCCCCTTTTTGTAGAATCAAAAAGGTTATGCCGACAAGTTTTAGAAACTAAATTTGTCGGGACGAGAACTCCCCCTTAATGGTTACTCCCCCTCGTTCGAGGGCACCAAGGAGACGAGCTATGGAAATCTTGGCTGCAAAAACAAGTTAGGAGACACAAGATACATATACATAGCAAAAATATTTAGAACAACCAACTAAAACATTCAAGATGATCATATAAAATATGAATCATCATTACATTACATAAAATACTTGAAACATAATGATTACAACAAAACTAGTAATACTAATGCTTCTCATATTGCCAAAGAGAGCGATTGGACTTGCTTGCAACACAAAAGGGTGAGGGATTTTATTTTGAGGCGGAAAGCATGTGGATGGGTTTTAGTTATGTGATGGTGAGGGAAATGGAGCGGATCCATTGATGTTATATCGTTGTAGTGGAGGAATGGGATAGGGACGAGTGAGTAGATATTCGATCCAAGAAATATCTTCACTTAGGTGGAGGATTTGTTTTTGAAGGAAGATGCAACAAGGGCAATAGTGTGTGTGATTTGTAACTTGATCCAAGTTAAGAGAGTGGGGTAGGCAATTTGAGTAAGGTGAGGATGGAGGTTGTCCCTTGTTGCGTTGTGTGAGGTGCATAGCAAGGAGATCATTAAGATCATGGATTTGGTTAATTTCTTCATGAAGCTTTTGCCTTTCATGAATGGGGATTTGGTTATTTGGTGGAAATGGATGGTATTAGGGTGAAAGGTTTGATGTTTGACCAAGGTGATGAGGGTTTTCAAGTATTCCATTGAAGTTGGTTTGAGGTTTAGGGGAGTAGTTTGGAATGAATGTGGATGTTTGGCCAAAATGGTAGGGTTTGTGAAATGGTTCAATGGAGTGAGGTTGTGATCTTGGAGAGTAGTTGGGGATGAATGATGATGTAGGTGTTGGTTGTCTAGTTGTGATGGGGCTTGTGGTGAGGGTTAGGTTTTCTCTTCCACCCGGGTTTTTAGGTCATCCTTGCTAGCTTAGAGGTTTTTGGTTTTGGGTTGATTGGAGAAGACATGATGGGATGATTGAATGTGGTGAGATATGGGGTTATTTATAGTAGAGGATTTGTGTTGTTTAGGAATGAAAAGGCTTGTTGGGTGTTTAGGACAAAATGTGTTTGTGAATTTGGGGAAGTATAGGATCAAATGGGCTAAAAAGCAGAAAAAGATTCTCTGAACCCGTCCAGCAGATGGCCGGTCCCCTTAATTATGGGCGGTCCCCTTAATAATTAAGGGGGCCGCCTTATAAATTAAGGGGGCCGCCCATCTGGTACCTTTCTGGGTTCCAGAAATAGGTTTTTCTGCAGAAATAGGTGAGGATGGCTATGTTTTGAGCTTTTGGTTTTAGGCAAGTCCCACTCTTTGAGGCAATAGAGAAACATATTAAGTATGCATGGCATATAAGACAAATAAATAAGCAAGCAATAATTAATATCTAGCAATTAAGGAACCTAATCATCTAAGGCAAGGATAATGAAACAAAAGCACTAGAAACTAATGGGGAATATGTGATGGAACAATTGTGGGGATGTGATTAATAAGCTTGTTCTAGTGTGTGCCTATATGCAACAAATATGGAGATGTGATTGTTTCGACTCCTAAATGCAAAAATTTCCTAAGAAACAATCCAAGGTCTCCTTGATTTGATTTAGCTCAATATATGAATATCAAAGATGTATATATTAGATTATATACTTTGACAATTCATGTGAGATCTTTATGCATGAAAAAAAAAATGTTTTTAGCATTATTCAACAATGTAAGAAAAAATGTGTTTTCCTAGATGTGAGAATGATTTGTAGAAAATAGATTGGGTTTTGTTTATAAATATGTTTATGCAAAGAAATATCCCAATCTTTTATTTTGTGCAAAACAGATTCCTAGACTCAGATAGGAGGAAACAGAAAAAAAATTTAATAGTCAGATGGCCGGTCCCCTTAATGACAAGCCGGTCCCCTTAATAATTAAAGGACCGCCTTTATAACATTAAGGGGTCCGCCCATCTGGAAGAAAAAATTACCAAAAATGCAGGAAATTCAGTCAATTTGTTCCATCATTCCTAGGCCTAAACGTAAGTGGTTAAAGAGTTCACGCTTAAGGGGCTTAGTGAATATGTCTGCTAAGTTATCTTCCGATGCAACCTTTTCTATAGATATGTTTCCTTTTTGAACGTTATCGCGGAGGAAGTGGTGGCGTATTTCTATATGTTTAGTCCTAGAGTGTTGAACGGGATTCTTACTTAAATCTATAGCACCTTTATTATCACACATAATTGGGACGTCATCTAACCTAATGCCATAATCTACGAGAGCTTGTTTCATCCATAGTGCTTGTTGACATGCCTTTTCAGCGCTTACATATTCGGCTTCTGTGGTAGAAATAGCAAGAGTGGTTTGCTTCTTCGAGAACCAAGATGTTAGACAACATCCCATTAACGTGCAAATTCCGCTAGTGCTTTTTCTATCCTCGTAGTCTCCCGCATGATCCGAATCCGCATAGACGATGGTTTCTATGCCCGATCCCTTAAGATACCATAATCCTAAGTGTATAGTGCCTTTAATGTATCGGAAAATACGCTTAACCGCTTCTAGGTGAGAGGTTTTGGGATCCTCTTGAAAGCGAGCACAAAGGCAGACACTAAACATGATATCCGGTCTACTTGCCGTTAAGTATAGTAAACTACCTATCATTCCTCTATACTTAGTGTTTTCTACGGACTCACCGTCTTCATCTCTTGTGAGTTTTACTTCCGTAGACATTGGTGTCTTCATGGGCTTGGCGTCTTCTAATCCAAATTTCTTAAGCATTTCCTTAATGTACTTAGATTGATTAAAAAATATTCCATCTTCTAATTTTTTTATTTGTAATCCTAGGAAGAAATTAAGTTCACCCATCATACTCATCTCAAACTCATCATGCATGATTTTGGCGAATTCATCACACATATCCTGACAAGTTGATCCGAATATAACGTCGTCGACATATATTTGGACAATGATGAGATTTGGGCTTTTCTTTTTCGTGAAAAGAGTGTTATCTACCATTCTCATGGAATAATCATGTTTAATAAGAAATGCCTTTAATCGATCATACCAAGCCTTGAGAGCTTGTTTGAGTCCATATAAGGCTTTCTTGAGTTTATAAACATAATCAGGTTTTGCGAAGTCAATGAATCCTGGAGGTTGTGCCACGTATACCTCCTCATTGATAAAACCGTTAAGGAATGCACTTTTCACGTCCATTTGAAATAACTTAAAATCTAGGGCGCATGCATAGGCAAGTAGTATTCTTATAGATTCTAACCTAGCTACGGGGGCATAAGTCTCGTCATAATCTATTCCTTCTTGTTGATTATATCCTTGGGCAACTAACCTAGCCTTGTTCCTAGTAACTATTCCATTTTCATCTAACTTATTTATATAAACCCACTTAGTTCCTATGATGGTCATGTTCATGGGATTTGGGACTAGTTCCCAAACGTCATTAGTCTTAAATTGATTTAGTTCTTCTTGCATAGCCATAACCCAACTTTCATCTTTTAATGCCTCATTTATATTTTTAGGTTCTATAGTTGATAGGAAACAAAAGAAGTTATTTTTATCTTGAGCTTGTCATCTAAGGGTTCTTTGATTTAAGTTTCCTATTATATTATCTAACGGGTGTGATTTAGATTCCTTAACATTTACTATTTCGTCTTCACCTAATATTATATCTTCATTATCATCATCTAAGGGTTTAATTTTACTAACCTCAATAGCTTCTTCTTCAACTAGGTCATCATCTTCTAGGGGCAATGTCTTAGGTGGTGGTGAAGTTTCATCAAATGTTACATTTAATGACTCTTCTACTTTCATAGTGTGTTTATTAAGTATTATGTATGCTTTACTATTTTGTGAATACCCTAGAAAGATTCCTTCGTACGACTTAGGATCAAACTTAGTAAGGTAATCTTTTGTATTGAGAACAAAACATTTGCTCCCGAATACCCTAAAGTAATTTAGATTAGGTTTTCTACCTCTTAATAACTCATATGGAGTTTTTCCTAATATTCTCCTAATTGAGACTCTATTTATTATATATGTTGATGTATCTACGGCATGGCACCAAAATTTTTGTGGGATAGATTGTTCATTTAGCATTGTTCTACTCATTTCTTGTAAGGTTCGATTCTTTCTTTCTACTACCCCATTTGATTGTGGAGTGCGAGGAGCGGAGAAATTGTGAGATATCCCATTTAAATCACAATATTTTCCGAATTGCACTTCATTATCAAATTCCCGACCATGTTCCGTCCTAATTGATACTATAGAACATCCTAATTTATTTTGAATCATTTTACTAAATATTTCAAATTTATTAAAGGCTTCAGTTTTATCACTTAAAAAACTAGTCCACGTGTATCGTGAATAGTCATCTACAATTACTAAGGTATAACTGTTAGTCGATATATTAAGAGTCCATGTAATCTTAGTATGGGCTTAGGCCCGAGGTCTAGAATATTCTTGTATTGGGTATTTATATACCGGCTTATTATCATGAATAAACACACACGATTTACCCTATTATCCTACATGGTATCAAAGCCTAAACATTAACCGATCCTATTCAAAACCCTAATTTTTTTTTCTCCGTTTTATTCCCAGTCGATCGTTGGTTTGGTTTGATAACCAGTCGACCTGGTGTTGGTGTTCTTACACAGTCGATCGTTGGTGTAGTGTTTGATCACCAGTCGACTCATCTTTGTTTACTTTCTTTGTTTGGTATTATAACTACTGTTCCATTCACTAATATCCCATCACCAAAGTCACCATGACAGGATCCAATCCTCCACCACCCGTTATCCTTCTATCCGACAAACTGATGACCATCAACAATATCCCCATTCTTGTTCCGGTCAAGTTAGATGTTGAGGAGATGAATTACTCATCTTGGACCTATTTTCTCAAACATTTATGCAAAGGTTATTCCATCTTGGATCATCTCCTGGGCAAGCCTTCGGATGATACAACCTCAAGTGCTCCACCATCACCTCCCGATGCCGAATGGTTAAAGATTGACACTATTGTTCTCTCTTGGATTTTTATCACTTTGTCTCTAACACTTCAACAACGTCTTGTGAATGACGATCCTCAAACGGCCAAGGAGGCATGGGACATGCTTGCTTTAATCTTCAATGACAATAAGCGTTCTCGCTCTATTGCATTGAAGGCCGAACTCCGTACTCTAAAACTTGGTGACCTAAGTATTGATGCTTATTTTCGGAAGATTGAAAACATGGCCACTATATTATCAAGTTTGGGTTCCACTCTCAGCAACGATGACATTGTTACCTTTGCCTTGGAAGGGTTGCCCGCGAAGTATGATAGTGTTTCAACTATCATAGCTCATCGCGAAGTTTTTCCGGATCTTAAAACGGTGCGGTCTATGCTTACAACGGAAGAGATGCGTTTAAAGACTCGTGGACTTGATGCTATTGTTGATTCTAGCTCTTCTTCCCCGATGGCGTTGTTGGCTAACTCGAATTCCACTATGCGGCGTACTAATAATTCCAATGAAAAGGTAAACAAACCATGTTTCCTTTTTGCTCAAGGTTTTTGTCGATTTGGCGTACATTGTAAGTTCCTTCACGATGGTATACATAACAATCCTTCGAAACGCCCCTCTAATGCTACTGCTACGGGGACACCTTTGTCCTCCAATGATTTGGTCACTCTTCAATCTCTTTTAGCTAGACTTGGTATTCAGGGTGCTTTGAATGGAAGTGCATCACAATCATCTCCTGTTACTAATAATGTGTCGCATGTGAATGGCAATATGCAACCTGTGGCCTGCTACGCTTCTACACATACTGGTTTGGGTCATCAGGTCCAAACTCCACCTCCTGGATTTAGTCTTCAGGCCCAGGCCCACTCCGTCTATCCTCAACCTTCTAATACATACGGGGGGGTTCAATCCTTATCACATGGGTCTTTTTGCCAGGGGGGTCCAATTCAGTTTCAAAGGGGATCTTGTTTGGGACTAGGTTCACAACAGGGGGTTCATCATCATATGTCAGGGGGTTCCCAGCAGGGGGGTCTTCATCCAGAGGGTTCATATTCGCAGCAAGTGGGTTCTTCTCTAGTGGGTTCGTTTAATGTTACAGGGGGTTCACCAAATACTTCTCTTCCTTTACCTGGTTCGCAGCAAGGGGGTTCTACTCCAGGTGGTCAACCAACTATTTTACCTCATGCGTTTACTACTGAAACTCTTCACGCTCCCGCCGATGGTAATTGGAACATGGATACAGGTGCGTCCTCTCATATTAATGATGATATCAATTGTCTAAATGATGTTTTTAATTCGTGCATTTATCCCTCTGTTGCGGTTGGTGATGGGCATTCCATTCCTGTCATTAACTCTGGCCATAGCATTTTGTCAACTCCTACGCGTCCACTTCATTTAAAAAATGTTTTAATTACTCCTAATATTGTAAAAAATTTAATCTCTGTTCGTCAATTTGTTCGTGATAATTATTGTACAGTTGAGTTTGACCCTTTTGGTTTTTCTGTTAAGGAGTTTCAAACGCGTCGGGTGCTGCTCCGCTGTGATAGCAATGGCGATCTTTACCCAGTCACTCAGCCTTCCACCATTCCGCATGTTTTTTTAGCGAGTCAGTATACGTGGCATCAGCGTCTTGGACATCCAGGAAGTGAAGTGCTACGTCGTGTCCTTTCAAGTAGTTCAATTTCTTGTAATAAAGAGAAGTCTCCCGTTCTTTGTCATGCTTGTCAGCTTGGCAAACACGTGAAACTTCCGTTTGTCAGTTCTAGTAGTTTGGTTCAGTCGTCTTTTGATATTGTACACTCGGACTTGTGGACTTCCCCAATTCCGAGTCTTTCTGGTTTCAAATACTATGTCTTATTTTTGGATCATTATTCTCAGTTTGTTTGGGTTTATCCTTTAGTTAATAAATCTGATGTTTTGTCTAAATTTACTTTGTTTCGTAGCTTTGTTCGTACTCAATTTAAATGTGAAATTAAGTCTTTTCAGTGTGACCATGGTGGGGAATTTGATAACCAAGCCTTTCATAAACTCTTTTCAGATAATGGGATTCAATTTAGATTTTCTTGTCCTCGCACTTCTCAACAAAACGGGAAATCCGAACGGATGATTAGAACTATCAATAACCTTATCCGTACCTTGTTATTTCAAGCACATCTTCCTCCTAATTATTGGACTGAGGCTCTTAATATGGCTGTTTATCTGTTAAATATCTTACCATCACGTGCCATTGACAATGAAGTCCCCTTTACTCGCCTTTTTGGTTTAAAACCTGACTATAGTCTTTTGCGTACCTTTGGGTGTCTTTGTTATCCTCACATTGATACTAATAACAAACTTGGTGCACGGGCCACACCTTCACTTTTCTTAGGTCATGCCACCAATCATCGTGGTTATCGTTGTTTAGATTTGAACACCAATAAAATTATTCTTTCACGACATGTTACCTTTGATGAGACTGTTTTCCCGTTTGCCACAAAGACATCCCTTAACACCACTCCCACTGCCAGTTCTTCTTATGCATTTTTGGATGACTCATCTAATGTCATTTCTAATATTCTAAGATTCTCTCCCACCACTACACCTACTACACCTGATGCACCTGTTGAGCCTCTCAGTCCATCTCCTGCACCTACACCAACTCCACAAACACCTGATTCACCAACACCACAAACGCCACAAACACCTGATCCTCCAATTCCACAGCCCACCGGTTCGATTCACCCCATGGTCACACGTGCTCGTGTCGGGATTACTCGTCCCAATCCTCGTTATGCTGGTCATGTGTCTACGATTTCTTCTTTACCTCGGTCTCCTAGTGATGCGTTTCGTGATCCCAATTGGCAAAATGCTATGTGTGATGAGCATGATGCACTTATTAAAAACAAAACTTGGACTCTTGTACCAAAACCCCCAGATGCGAATGTTATTCGTAGTATGTGGCTGTTTCGTCACAAGTATTTAGCAGATGGCACTCTTAGTCGATACAAGGCTCGTCTTGTGGCCAATGGTAGTAATCAGATAGAGGGTGTGGATGTTGATGAGACTTTTAGCCCGGTTGTTAAACCCGGCACTATTCGGACAGTTCTTAGTTTAGCTATTTCTCGACATTGGCCAGTACATCAGCTGGATGTCAAGAATGCTTTTTTACATGGGGATTTGGCAGAAACAGTTTATATGTATCAGCCACCTGGGTTTCGTGATCCTGTTCATCCTGATTATGTATGTTTATTGCAGCGTTCGTTGTATGGTCTTAAGCAGGCTCCTCGAGCATGGTTTCAGCGCTTTGCTAATTACATCACTACTGTTGGCTTTTCTCCTAGTCGTTGTGACTCCTCATTATTTATTTATAAACAGGGTGATGATACTGCATTTTTGTTACTCTATGTGGATGATATTGTGCTCACTGCTTCGTCTGATGGTTTATTACAGCAGATCATTGCTTCTTTACATAAGGAGTTTGCTATGACAGATTTGGGTGATCTTAATTATTTCTTGGGTGTTTCAGTTAAGCGTGACTCTTCTGGTTTGTTTTTGTCACAACGCAAGTATGCTTTGGAGATATTGGAGCGAGCACATATGGTTGGTTGTAACCCTTCTCGGACTCCTGTTGACACAGAGTCTAAATTGGGTGATGATGGTGATCCGGTTTCTGATCCTAAGTTATATCGGAGCCTTGCTGGTTCTCTACAGTATCTTACATTTACTAGACCTGATATTTCATATGCAGTGCAGCAGGTTTGTCTTTTCATGCATGATCCTCGGGAGCCTCACTTCTCGGCTCTTAAGCGCATCTTGCGGTATGTTCGGGGTACATTAGACTATGGTTTGCAGTTGTTTTCTTCATCAACTTCTTCATTGGTTGCTTATTCTGATGCTGATTGGGCTGGATGCCCTACTACTCGGAGATCGACTTCTGGGTATTGTGTTTTTCTGGGCAACAATCTTCTCTCCTGGTCTTCTAAGCGTCAACCGACGCTGTCTCGTTCTAGTGCTGAGGCAGAATATCGTGGGGTTGCCAATGCTGTTGCTGAGACTTGTTGGTTGAGGAATCTTTTACGTGAGTTACACACACCTCTATCTTCTGCTACGCTGGTCTACTGTGATAATGTTAGTGCTGTTTACCTATCTTCCAATCCGGTTCAGCATCAACGTACGAAACATATAGAGATAGACATTCATTTTGTGCGGGATTTGGTTGCTGCTGGTCAAGTTAGAGTGCTTCATGTACCATCACGTTATCAGTATGCTGATATTTTTACTAAAGGTTTACCTTATGCTTTATTTCAGGAATTTAGGTCCAGTTTAAGTGTCCGGTGTCCTCCCGCTCAAACTGAGGGGGAGTGTTAGTCGATATATTAAGAGTCCATGTAATCTTAGTATGGGCTTAGGCCCGAGGTCTAGAATATTCTTGTATTGGGTATTTATATACCGGCTTATTATCATGAATAAACACACACGATTTACCCTATTATCCTACAATAACGATTACCTCCGTAACTCCGCACAGCGGTTGGACCAAAAAGGTCCATGTGTAATAATTCTAGGCATCTAGTAGTGGAGACTATATTCTTAGCTTTGTGACTAGCATGTGCTTGTTTTCCTATTTTACATGCATCTCAAAAGTGTTGGTCATATCTTAGGTTAGGCAAGTTTCTAACTAATTCTTTAGAGGCTAGGGATTGTATTTGTTGCATATTTGCGTGACCTAATCTTCTATGCCACAATGTGGAGTTTTCATCTAAGGTTGCTAGACATATTTTATCTTCCGGTTTATTTCCTAGTTTCATAACATATACGCCACCTTTCCTAACTCCTCTACCTATGACCTTTCCGTCCTTAACTATTTCGCTATCTTTACTTGTAAAAGTAACCCTACACTTATTATCGCATATTTGTCCTATACTAAGCAAGTTATATGTTAAGTTATCTACATGCTCAACATTTTCAATAGTTAGGGAGTCTTGAGAGATCGTACCTTTGCCAATGATTTTTCCACGAAAATCACTACCGAAAATAACGTTACCTCCGTTGTATGCCTTGTAGGAAGAGAATAGCTTCCGGTTTCCCGTCATGTGCTTCGAGCATCCACTATCCTTAATCCATTCGTCGGGCTCCAAATTTATTCCTAGACATATTTCATCGGTGGCTTGAGCTACAAGGCACTTTTCGTCTTTTGCTTTGTCCGCTTCATCTTTGTCGCTATCGCTCCATGTTCCACTAACAAATGCGCTTTCGTAATCATAACCCGGTGGCTTTGGACATTCGCCAATGAGATGGTTTTGACTTCCACATCTAAAGCACTTTCTTTTCCCGTAGTTATCATTTCTATTTCTTTGTAGCGATCTTCTTTCATCTCGTGGTTGTCTCGTGAATCTTCCTCGTCTCTTGAAGAATTTCTTGAATTCTCTAACGGCCATTGCATATTCTTCGTCTTCACTTTCGTCACTTGAATCATCGTCATCACTAAGTTCCTTTTTGGCTTTTAGCGCGAGAGACTTGATTTGATCTTTCTTGCTCTTGACCGTTTCCGAGTCCCTTTTTATAATTTCTTCATGAACCTTTAAGTTGCCAATAAGCTCATCAAGTGATAACGTCATCAAGTTCTTTGATTCTTCAATCGCCGTGACCTTCGCGCGCCATTTTGGATGTAATGCCCTAAGAAATTTCCTTACACAATTTTTGCTAGAAAAAGTCTCATCAAGTGCTTTTAAACTTGTGATGATTGTGTTAAATTTAGCAAATGCATTATCAATAGATTCCTCTTCAGGAATTGTAAATTGTTCATATTGTTGCACAAGAAGATCTATTTTATTATCTTTGACTTGACTATTACCTTGGTGAGTGATTAGTAATGAATCCCAAATTTCTTTTGCGGTTTGACACATAAAAATTCTTTCATATTCTTTGCGTGGTAACGCATTATAAATGACCATTTTAGCTTCATTATTTTTTGCTAGTTTCCTTTTTAAATCATCATTTTGTTTTTCAAAAGGTACAATTTCATCTATTTTAGTTAGGATATTATATTGAATAGGAGGAAAATCACCATAGGTAATAACATGCCAAAGATCAAGATCCTTTGATTTCACATAAGTTTCGAATCTATTTTTCCAATAAAGAAAACCATCACTTTCAAATAGTGGTGGTCTTTGCATAGATTGCCCTTCTAAATATTTTAAAGATTCCATAGATCGTTTCAAGTTTTAAAATACAGTTAATTTTAAAAATCTTGTTTGACGTGGCTCTTGATACCAATTGTGAAAAACTAGAAGGGGGGGTTGAATAGTTTTATGTTCTTTTTTTTAAATTTATTATGAAAACTTTATTTACTTTTAAAAACTTAGATTTGAATTTATGTGATCTCAACTCCTTGAACAATATGAACAATGTGTATAAGTAAATATAAATAAGTAATGCAAGTAAGGTAATAAAATGAAATAAAAGCTAGAGATGGAAAGATCTAACCGAGAGACAAGAGATTTATAGTGGTTCGGCTACAAGGACACCTTCCTTGCCCTACTCCACTCCCCGAGCACCTAACTCGAGAGTTTTCTTCACTATGTCAACAAGCTCCCTTATGGCGGAGAAAACCTTACACAACTTTAGCTTACACCGGCTTAACGACACAAAGCTAGATGTCGAGTCCTAATCGTAGCTAGAACCAATCTTACAACTTAAACACGACTTAATCACACCTTATTCTTCACGACTAGTTCACGACTTCTTCACGACTTCTTCACAACTTCTTCACGACTTCTTCACGACTTCTTCACAACTTCTTCACGACACTTCACGACTAATCACAACCTATGTTCACTACTACTTCTTCACACCTTCACTACTTACACACCTTAACAACACAACTTCTCTACTTACACACTAACCTATCCCAAATAATTTATACACACAACTATCTAACAACAATACACAACTTATATACAAATATATGTGATGACACAAACAACTTAGGTATCTAAGTTGCAATACTTCTTCTCTAGTTGTTGAAGGAGTATTCTTCTTTTGCACTTGAATGAAGGAAGCTTGGATCACTTAGAAACCAAAGCTTAAGATTATATGATCAAAGGATTTTGAAGATATGAAAATGTGATTTAAAACAGAAAGTTTTAGTGTGCAAAAGGTGAGTAAAAGTCCAGGAGAAGGCTGGTATTTATAGGAGAAAAATTGGACAGCTGGAGGTCTACTGGAGCGGGGGCGTCCCCTTAATAATTAAGGGGGCCGCCTAGTAAAATTAAGGGGGCCGCCCCTTCTGTCCGTTAGCCAATTTTGTCCTTTTGTGGGGAAGGTTTTTCTGGAACATTTTAACTGATTTTGGTTAAAATTTTGAATTCATATTTTTATAAAAGATTAAACATTTTTATTTAATGCCAAAAATGCTTTTCAAAATATATAAAATGTTTTTGATGTTTTATAAAAAATCTAGTTATTAAGAAAATATTCCTTTGATCATATAATGCATTAAGCACTTGTTTATTCATACCTTAAGTGATTAAGTTGTAGAAGTGAATATTTACAACTAAATACTTGTTTATTTGATAAGTTTATGTTTAATGAGTTTATATTTTGTGATCATTAAAACATAGAGATATGAATAATGTTTTTAGGCATTATTTATGTCAACATTATGGTTTCTAATGAGAGTTATGCCGTGTGTTTGATGAATTTTCGTGGTTATTGGTTTCATACTAGCGCCCTTACAGATAAAAATAAGTCCACTTATTTATAATTCGTTATTTACATAGAGAGGCGTCCCAAACAATGTAAATGAGGAAATATAAACTTATGGTTCAGCGTTTTACAATTTCTTTATTTAAATAAAAGGCATCCCAATCATTCAAATAAAGACATTGTAAACCATCCTACTTAAGAATTTCTGATTTAACACTCGTACTAATCCACACAATAATCCATGCGCGGATTTTCCAGAAATACAGAAAATTTTATTTCACACGTATCTATAAAGAAACGAATGAGATAATTAAAGGTGGTTGGTACGGTACTCGAAATGGTTGGTGAGTATATACATCAATATATTAGAGTGTTGGTGTAGCAAAACTATCTAAAAGTCACATAAGCGTCTGGCGGATGGTAAGCACGGAGAGCGAAAGGCTATAAAATGTTTTGTTTGTAAAAGTAGTTATAGTTCGGACCTCATTTAGACCCGTTTCTCTATAACTGTAGCTCTGATACCAATCTGTAACACCCCCAGTTTCGTTATATGCAGCGGAATTCAAATTGGGTGTTACTTCATGGCACAACAGTTGAATAGTAGAAAACGATCCCAATTTAGTCGTTTTAAAAGATTTAATAGTTTTAACTATAATGTGAAATTTGTGTGGTCTAAATTTAGTGTAAATGGAGTTTTGGTGAATTACCGAGTCCCGAGGTACGGGTTGTCATTTAATATATATTGTCCCGAACGTAATTGTGGTTATGATACTAAGAGGAGAAAAATTTTAAAATTCCCCGTAAAAATGGGTTTTGGTAAATAGTAATACGAGGTTATTATTAATTAATGAGGATTATCATAACGGATTTTCGTGGGTTCCTACACCCATGTACCCAAATCCCCAAATTCAACATCCTTTTCAATCTTGCATGCTTATGATTTGGCTATTTAAGCTAACATTATGCATTGCCATCTTCACACCTTCACAACTCACCATTCATACACCATGTCTTCCACCATTGCTTCCACCTCACACAAGAACAAGAAACCTAGATTCAACATCAAACCAACCAATCAAACTACTCTAGTTGATCAATGGATCAAGAGTATTGACACACCTCAATCATCTACTAAACCTATCACCAATGACATTGCCTTCATTGATCTCACCTTGGATGATGAAGATGAAACCCACACACCCATAACCTCTACCAAATCATCATCCTCCTTCACTACACCCCAAGCTCCATCCAAGGCAACCTCTATCAAACCCACATCCTCATCCTCCACAACTAGAACCAACACACATTCACCTCAACCTAGTCCCATTCACCCTTTAGCCTTAACACTTAACTCATCACCATCAACTTCCCTTGAATTGGGAACTAACATCTCATCCTCATCACTTTCACCATCACCACAACCTCTAGCTCTCACCCTCACCTTATCACCAATAACTCCATTTGAATTTGGGAGCAACACATCATCACCTTCCATATCACCATCACCTCAACACTTAATGGGTTATCCCATCCTTTATCCCCTACACACACACACACCTTAAGTTGTGCTTGTTGCCATCACAACTTTGAGCTCATCATGAACCTTAGAGATGAGCTTAGCTTTAGGTTTTCATACCTAGAACACCTCCTCACACCACCCATGGGACCCATCATCCTCCCACCACCTCCACCACACAATAGCCCAAACTAAACATGATTGTGTTTGGTCTCCTAAAAAATGATTATGAACCTTTTGAAGTTGGAAGCAAATCTAGAAGCCTCATGTTACTTTAGATGTTTATGTGTCTTCTTGTTAGTTTAATTTGCTTTCCTATTGTAGTCATACTTATTTATGACATTTATTTTATATTTATGAAATGGGCTTTTCATTTTGGCTACTTAGCCATATTTTTTTTTTGTGTGGTTGGATATTTGTCAAATGTGATACTTGTTAGATATTGTATATTTGTCGTCTAACCTTGTTTTGTAGCACGAACCATTGCTCAATTCCTTTGTGTTCTCCAAATGAGGGGGAGTACACATCAAGGGGGAGCCTTCGTCACCTTTTTGATTAGACAAAAAGGGGGAGAAATGGGAGTAAACTCATTAAAAACTTGTTAAAACTAATTTTAACCTAACATGAGTTTATATTTTGTCATCATCAAAAAGGGGGAGATTGTTGATGCAAATAATGTTCTAAAAACGTTATTTATATCTTTCGATTACTTCACGTTTTGAGGATAACAAAATGTGAAATCACGATACGTTAAAATCAACGTAAACAAGTCTTTAATCGGAAGATCCCGTTTCTACGCAAATCATTCTTGAACAAAGTTACAACTTGAACTAGTGATCAAAGAAGTGAATTTATGTTTTGAAAATTCACATTTTAAATGGGACAAAACATTTTTTTTTAAAAAACACATGACAAATTATTTTTGAATTATTAAGAAATGTTTTAATGGAAAAATTAGTTTGAAAATCATAACAGCTATTTTTCCCCCCAAAATCAGCTCCAACCTTCTCCAAATAAGTTTTCACCAGAAAAGACAAAATTTGGAGCGTCCTAGTCTACGACGGCTCCACGGTTCCGTTAAATTTAATGGAGCCGTGGGGTATTTAACGGAGCCGTCCGTACCATTTTTCTGTAACATTCAGATTTTTCTTGCCTATAAATATCAACCCCTTTCACAGTTTTAGGCACCCTTCACACACAGAAAAATCCCCTAGCTTAATCCTCTCAAACCTTTTACTTCTTTAGATTAGTTTTCTTTGTTTCAAGAGTGATCCAATCATCCTTCAAGTGATCCTCTTCATACCTCTTCACTAGCAAGAGAAGAACACAAGTATCCAAGTAGATACAAGGTGTTGTCATCCCTCTTCATTAGCAAGAGAAGAACACAAGTATCCAAGTAGATACAAGGTGTTGTCATCCCTCTTCATTAGCAAGAGAAGAACACAAGTATCCAAGTAGATACAAGGTGTTGTCATCCCTCTTCATTAGCAAGAGAAGAACTCAAGTATTCAAGAAGATACAAGAGTTATAGTTGTTAGGTTTTTGTAACACTTGTTACAACCTTATTGTATCTTTGCATACATCAAGCTTTCTTATCTTTTGTGAGTGAGAGTGAAGATCAAGTGTGATCTATAGAGATAGTGAACATCTCTTATAGCCATTGGGCTTGTGTGATTGATCAAGAAGATCAAGGGTCGATAGATTAGTGTTAGTTGAGTATAGTGAAGTGAGTGTTGATCATTGTGATCGTGTTGAGATCTTGGTGATCTCTTGTAGCCACTGGGCTTGAGTGTTTGGTCACGTGGACCTTGGTAGATTGGTGCTAGCTAAGATTAGCACTCGACATTTAGCTTAGTGTCGGTAATAGGATAAGCGACGTGTACGGTTTTCTCCGCCTGAAGGGAGGTTGTTGATATAGTGTTTGAAACTCTCGAGTGTGGTACTCGGGAAGTGGAGTAGGGCGAAGAAGAGCTTCGTAGCCGAACCACTTTAAATCCTCTGTCTCGGTTCGATCTTTCCAACTCTACTCTTTACTTTTATTTATTATTATTACTTAGCTTAGTGTGTAGTTCATATTGGTGTTGATTGGTTACATATAAAGTTCGAATCAAAGTTTCCGATTGTTAACTTTTAAAACAAGATTTTTAAAAGGATTTTTAAAACGGTAAACTATTCAACCCCCCCCCCCTTTTAGTTTCCCACACAATCGATACTACCCAACATACCCGGTAGTCCATGAACTTCTTGATGAACACCATACAAACGCATCAAGTCACTAGTCGTCGGTTTCCTTAAATACCTTTCCTCGTACAAATGTTTTATTCCTACAAAAAAAAAACAAAAAACAAAAAAAAAATCCGATTAAAAAAAAATATGTATATACGAATTACAAAAAAAAAAAAAAAAAAAAAAAAAAAAAAAAAAAAAAAAAAAAACTTTTATATATAAAAAAAAAAAAAAGTATATACGATTATATATATATAAAAAAAAAAAAAAAAAAAAAAAAAAAAAAAAAAAAAAAAAAAAAAAAACGATTAAAAAATGTTGTACCTATTGTGAAATTTTCGAGTGTGTCCCGAGAAGTTTTTTCTCCCATTTTCAAATAGTCGTCATTGATGTTGGTAGTGAACCCGTAAGCAAGCACACGCAAAGCCGAAGTACACTTTTGAATTGACGTGAACCCCAAATTTTGAATGGCGTCGTTTCTTTGTCGGAAATATGGAAACCGCTCTTCCAAATCGTGTGCAATACGCAAAAACAACCGTTTGCTCATTCTAAAACGTCGCCTAAATATTTCCTCGGGATACCTTGGGTTCGGGTCAAAGTAATCTCTCATCAACCGTTTGTTGGCTTCGAAACGGTCACGATCAACTCTAGCTCTTCGTTCGATCGGTGTGTCCCTTCTTTTAGCTCTCAATTTCGTCAACGCGATCGCCGCCATAGAAACCGCTTCTTGTTCCATGTCCGAGATCTCGTCGTCGGAACTAGACTCAAGAAGAAATGAAGAGCTTGGAGAATCCATAATTTTTATAAAAGTGTGTTTGAGTTATTTAAAGGTGTGTTTGAGTTGTGGAAAATGAAAAAAAAGGTTGCTATTTTTAAAAAAAAGGGAGCGTTTTTTTTTTTATTTGAAAACTATCCGTTTGAAGATGTAAACGTTCCAATTTTTCTTGAAAAGTACAATGGGCAAGGCGCGGATGAAATCACGCCCATTCGTTTTTTTTTTTTTCCATTTGGCGCCCCTATGTAATGGGGGGGGGGGGGGGGGGGCGCGAATTTGGCGAAAAATGGGCAAATCACGCTCCATTACACACAGCCTTAACGCGTTAGACTATTATGCTTCTTATTTAACATGTTTTAACTGCGTCACAATAGAAACTAGATATTTCTCTAGATGATTTAAAAATACGTACATTTAAAAAGGAAAAAGACAAACTATATTTTATGACACATGTGCGATTAAAATTAAAGTTCTGTAGTCTATTACTCTATTATTCTAGTGGATTAGTTGTGGGACCCGTCACTAGTTCATCTCGATACTCCTCAAGACGGGCATTGTATGAGAAAAATATATTCGTCTTTAAAATTAACGAGCGGGGTAACCCGCGTTGCTGCGGGAGAATTTTAGAGATTTTTTTTAATTTTTTTTTTATAATTTTAAAAAAAAAAAAAAAAAAAAAAAATCCGGTTGTAGCGGGTTGTTCAGATAGTTGTTTTTTGTTGGTTTTGTAGGTTTACAATTTTTTTTTTTTTTTTTTTTTTTTTTTGAAAATATTTTTTCAATTTTTATTTTTTTTTTTTTTTTTCGAAATTATTTAAAAAAAAAAAAACCATTTACTGTAAAGTTTTTTGAATTTTTATTTTTTTTTATTTTCATTTTCTCGAAATTATTTAAAAAAAAAAAAAAAAAATTACTGTAGCATGAACAGTAAACACTGTTCATGCTACTGTTCATTTTTTGGAATGCAACAGTTCGGTGTGGGGCCCAAAATTTTGAGGTTCAGTATATATATAAAATTAATGATTTTTTAGACGTATCATTATCATAACTTATAGGGCATACTTGATAGCGGTTATTGGGTGAGGAATGGTAAATATAATAAAAAAAAGTTGCTTGTTATGCAATTAATTATTACCTAATAGTGGGTAATTCTTATTATCCAATAAATTGGGGGATATATTTTTTTTTTCCTTTTCCCTTTCTTCACCATTATCATTTTCTTTCTCTTTTCATTTTTCAATTTTTAACAAAGCACACCCTTAGATAGAATACGGGGTATATTTGTTGATGCACCTATGGATTTTAGTGTAGCGATCGCTTGAAAAGGGAAAAACTTTAAAAAGTCTATAAAGCCAATAAGCTAGTATCACGTGTCCCCCACCCACTCCCTCTTTTTTTCCTTTAATATTTTCGGTTAGAGGGTATTTTGTTCATTTGGCCCCTTTTTTTTTAATTCCACCTCAAATTTCAAACGCAAATAACTTTTAAACGACAAACTTTTACAAAAAAACCGATTTTACCATAATTTTTAAAATTTAATCCTCTTTAATTTGGTATAAATCTTGTTAAATATTTCGAACTTTTTTTTTACATATCAAATGATTCTTTATTTTCGTATTTTTTTGGCATTTTCGGCCCTATTTTTTACCCTCATAAATGTCGAATCATGAAAAACTTAAAACATGAAAGTTATAGATTTTTGTTCACTCTTTACACAGGTTTTTGAATCACTCAAATTCGATATTATATAAGTAAGATATCACACGTTAAAAATGATGTTTTACTCATATTTGTTGTACACAAGGTGTTTGATGAAATGTCTAGCTTAGATAGCTAAAAGTCAATAACTGATTAACAAAAAAAAAACTAATGTTCATCAACTGAAAAGACATAAGCTAACTGATGAACCTATGATAACATAACCTATGATAACACAAATAAATTAACTGGTGAACCTAAGATAACATAACCTATGAACAAAAAAAAAATATAACAAAAAAAACATTAACGATGAATATCTAAAAAAAATAAATAAATAATACTAACATGTTATAGAACATTTACCTATAATGAACCTATAACCTATAACACAAATAAACTAAAAAAGCATAAACTAACTAATGAACATATGATAACATAATAGCTAAAATAAAAAAGTTGGTGAACCTTTGATAACATAATAGCTAAAAGTCAATAACTGATGAACCAAAAAAAGCATAAGCTAACTGATGAACCTATGATAACATAATAGCTAAAAGTGAATAACTGATGAACCAAAAAAGTGTTTTTTGTAACATAGTCACCACACAAAATTCACACACACAATTTAAATGTATTTTGGTACACCAAGAGGGTATACATATACATTTCAACCTATCATATCTTTTTTTTTTTATTAATATAAGTAAAACGGTTGCGGCTACTGACGAACAAGAGTAAAACGCTTGGTGCTATTGATGAACACAAGTAAAATGGGCAAAAAACAGTTGATGAACAAAATCTCGTTTTGATGAACAGAAGTATGTTTTGTTCATCAGTTCATATTGTTCATCACCTCATCAGTCTTGAACAAGATTATTAATGGACAAAGACTAATTGATGAACAATACTAACTGATGAACAAAGACTAACTGATGAACAAAATGTACATTTTTTTTTTTAAAAAAATTAACGATTAAAAAACAACACTTTTTGAATGTTACATTAATAAAATGATTAATAATGCGTTGTGGTACAAAAATTAGAGCATTTAACGCAATTTTAACACTAAAAATCTAAGATAGACATTTCATCTAACACCTTCTGTACAACAAATATGAGTAAAACGTCATCTTTAACAGGTGATATCTTATTCATATGACATCGGATTTGAGTGATTAAAAAACATGTGTAAAGAGTAAACCAAAGTTTACAACTTTCGTGTTTTAAGTATTTTATGATTGGACAATTTTGAAGGTTAAAATAGGGTCGAAAATGGCAAGAAATATCAAGAAAATTAAGACTCAATGAATATATAAAAAAAAAGAAGTTTCGAAATAATTAACAAGATTTATACCAAATTAAAGAGAATCAAATTTTAAAAATTGTGGTGAAATCGATTTTTTCTAAAAGTTAGTCGTTTGTGAGTTATATGTGTTTGAAGTATGAGGTGAAAAAAAAAACGGGTAAAATTACTACTATACCCCTTTGACCGAAAATAATTAAAAAATTAAGAAAGTTGACTAAATCTTATCTAACGGTGGGGATTACTTTTTAGACTTTGCAAATTTACATCACTTTGCAATGGATCCGTTGTCATGGATTTTATGTTTCTTACATCTGAGTGGTCGATAATGAACACCTGTAAAAAAAATCGAGTAAAACATAATATTAACACATTTTAGATGCATTTACAAAGACATAAATATACTCATAAAGAATTTTTAACCAGATAACTTTCCAAACACATAAATATACTTGTAAAGAATTTTTAACATCAAATTAACCCTTTCACTCGATGAGATGCCACTTATTTATAAAAGCAAAAATTAAGGGCTAATGACACAAAAAGATACACAAGTTAGAGGTCATTTCCAATTAAGGTATTCCACTTTTTTAGGTATAAAAAGGTAATCAATATATATATATATATATATATATATATATATATATATATATATATATATATATATATATATATATAGGGAAGGGATGCAGTAAAAAGAAAAACTAAAATAAGAACAAGAAGAAGAATTTCTAGACACGCATTTCAAATAGGAGGGAGAATTTTAAGGGGAGATGCATATATTTTTGTAGGTGCATCTGAAATGAGTGATTATGGTTTATTCTTATCATTCTTATTTTAAATTTTCTTCTTATTTGATCATAACTATATATATATATATATATATATATATATATATATATATATATATATATATATGGGGATAACTTGGTTCCAATTTTTGTAGCCAATTGGCTACAATCATCCAAAAAAAAAATACACAAGAAATGAATCAGGACCCATAAAAAGAACTCAGAGACCTACAAAAAGAGAAAGGGACCCACAGTTTGTAGCACAAAATTGTTGCTAATTAGCTACAAAATATTGTAGCTAATACATTCACTATATTATATATATATATATATATATATATATATATATATATATATATATATATATATATATATATATATATATATATATATATTATATATAACAGGAGGCGTTACACGTAGATAATGCCACATAAAGTCCACCTCAATGCCATGTAATTGTAATTTAATGCCATGTAATCACACATTTGTCCACCTAAGCAACTATTAATCCTATCAAAATTTCAGAATAAATCTTAAAAAAATGATACTGGCATGGTTCGAACTATGGGTGTTTGAAAGAGTAACATCTATCTTAAACACTGAGCCACCACATTATTTGGAATATACGTTGCAACTTATAATCTATAAACCAAGCAACTGGAAGTTGATTTAAAAAAACCCTAAACCCATAAAAAACAATACACGATCATACAGAACCTACACGATAAACATAACACCTCGCCATTCTTCTTCCCTCCTCTCAGAAAAAACCCTAACGTGCTGCATTCATTTTTTTTATAGTGATGGTGTTTTTTGTTTTTTATAGGTTTTTGATGATGATGATGATGATGATGATGATGATGATGATGATGATCAACCGTTAATGTAATTATTTAATTATATTGTGCTTCTTAACCATCTTCACAACCTTCGTCTTCATCCATGGCACTTGTAAGTACTCGCCTTCGCTTTTTATACCTCATCTACTTTTTTCGCTTATTTATAAATTATCATCAGGGTAATGCAATTGGTTGGCACGGGTTTGTTTTCAATAAAAACGGGTGCAAAGTCCTCCAAAGTGAATTTGTTTTCCATAAGAAATTGCAGAAAACGACGTATGATTTGATTGTGAGATTGGAGACACTGCATAATTACTACAACCAGGTTAGTATTTGGTTTGCTTCTCTGTAAATCGTTTGTCTTTTCCGTCGCCGACATAAAAACCGAATGCAAAAAATGCCCAAAAAAACCAGGTTAGTATTTGGTTTGCCTATATTCTATTGATGTCACATTACACTTCAGCCTGATCTAATTGAAGTTACTTTTTTTGGATTTTTATAACTCTTAAGGTTTGTTTCGGTGCTCACGAAGTCTGTTATTGTTAACATGTTTGCCTTCAACATTTTCATAGTTTCATAGGTACATCCAGAAGAATGAATGTTGTATCTGATGTTTCGGGTTTGGATACCTGTCAATAGCAAATGCCAGCTACAGGCAAGTTGGTACTTGCACATCTTTAACGGTTGCCTATTATATGTGCAGACTTTTTTTTATATGTGGTTTCTTTGTATGTGCATTACTTTCGTAACTACTTAACACTACTAGAAAAACAGCTATTCTTGACTCCAAATGCGAGTCAAGAAGAGGCTTTATGACGCGCAAATGCGAGTCAAGGATGGACCAGTCATAAAGCTTCATGACTCGCATTTGTGCGTCATCCCTCTATGACGCGCATTTATGACCCACGTTTTATGACTCTCCTTTTTGCGAGTCATAACCTAATTTTTTTTTTTTTTTTTTTAAATAATTTTTTTCAGTTCTTAATTTTCTATTAAATGACAATTAAAAACCTGATAATACAAAATTAAAAACACAAATATCAAAATAACGCATTTCATATATTAAAAACCTGATAATACAAAATTATAAACCAGGTTTATCGTTGCTAAACATAACTAAACATGCAGTTAGAGACTACTAGAGTACACAACTAAGAACACCACGATACAGATACAGCATCAAGGACGGGCTCTTTTGTAGCTGCATGTTGGGCACTTGTATTGCTTGATGTGTTCGGCTCTGGCTGGAGTGATCTTCACACACTTACCATGAAACCACCTCTCACAAATGTCGCAGCATATCCAGAACTCATCAGACGCATAACTTTCGCCACATGACCCAGAACTCATCAGACGCTGCTCAGTTACCAAGAAAGAAAGAAACCCAATTAATTGTCCAGTTTAAAGAGCAGAAGTTGCAAAAGAAGTCCGAGCCAGAATAAAACTATTTCTAATAAACGGACCAGGGTCTTATGGGTAAAAACAAAGTTGATTACCTGAAATAGAAATTGAATGTGAATCTGTATTCCATTTTAGGCAATCAACCCTTTTTCATATCCTATATGTCTTTAGCAATTAGAAGTCTATGAATTAAAATAAACCTCTCAAGCGTCCTTTTGATTTATACTTAAAGTGTTTCGTTTAACCCTCTTACTAACACTACATTTGCAGATAAGTAGACACTAACCATAAAACAAGGTGACAATGGTCACAGAAAATGGCTGGCAATCAAAACCCGTGGCTTCTCCTTTTCTGCTTCAGTTTCTTTTATTGCCCCATCTCTAATTTCCTGAACCCTTGTCTCCCAAATTTTGTCAACAAGCTTACAGGTATCATCACTGACAACTTGAGTCTGCATAGCACAAGCATTCAGCCATTAGAGCCAGAAGATGGTGGTTGAAATAAAATAAATTTTCGGTAGTATGTAAAAACACTGCACAAACCTCCATAGGACGCGGGGCACCAAAAGTTGCAAATCCAACATTGCCTGGTGCAAATGTTGCTCTACCTGGAAGAGAAGCACCATGGATTCCCCACCTTCCAGCATATATCAGTGCAGCATACTCATCAACGGGGGTCACACTAGGCTGAATAATAAATATAATTTATTAGAGCAAGAAGATGGTGGTTGAATAGCACCAGGCTGAATAATATATCAGTGCAGCATACTCATCAACGGGGGTCACACTAGGCTGAATAATAAATGTAATTTGAAATATGATGTGGAATCAAAGCCAATATCTAATTATCTAAAGTTTATAAAGATAGGATACGTATATATCAGATGCAGATTTCCAACAGATTCACAGTTTATGCCCTTAATCTTACATGTCATGCGAGATAGACGAAAAATGTTTCAAGATAAGAAAATGTCTTATATGTATACCTATATACGCATCATTATTATAACTGAACTAGTTTAGAAGTAACCTGAGATATCCGAGGGGTACTTTCCTCAATGGGAAGTACTTCTCCTTCTTCTTCTCCCTTTCGGTCTTCAAAGAAACCTACATCAAAGATGAACAATCATCAGTAAAACGCATACCCAATAAACGATGTCAAACAGACCAGATAACTATCTCATTGATCAAATTCTGACTTACGTCACGTCTATATTTAAGACTTTGATGTTTTTTGCAAGAAGTTATCAACAGATCTTCTAAGTCAATGGAAATGTGGCTGACCTGGACAAACGAAGAGTAACAAAATGCTTTTATAACTGGAAAAAAAAGAAAAAAGAGTGCTTTCTACAACTTACTTGTCCTTTGTTACAGCTTCCAACAGTACGTGTGTAAAGAAAAATTCACAATTTTTCTGGGCTATTAAATGCTATTTTATGGCACATAGATTACATACTTTATTAAATTTATGTCTCATAAAATAGCATATAATAGCTCAGTGAGTACATGGACATTCCTCAATTTTAAGACCCTTAACAGGGTAGATATAACGAAGGCAACAAAACAGCAGCTGCTGCATTATACATATGTATTCGGCAGGAGGTGGGTTTGGGCTAATATGGGGTTTATGAGGGGCTAGGCCTCATGAAACTGCAAACTACATATTTGCCCTGCCATGGCTGCAAATATAATAATTTGCCTTGCCATGGCTGCAAATATGATTACCACCCTTAGATTCATCATTGCCTCATAAAAATGCAAACTACATATTTGCCCCGCCATGGCTGCAAATATAATAAGTTGCCTTGCCATGGCTGCAAATATGATTATTTGCAACACCAGAACAAATAAACATCCCTTCGGGCCGTTTTTTAGCTGAGTCTAAACAAATAAATACCCCCTATTTTATTCTCTAATTCGAATCTAAACAAACCAACACCACACGACTTGATTAACAAAAACGGTTTTAATAAATCATTAATCCACGAAAACACATAAAACAATTATGTAATCGGTTTATACAAAAGAAAGTGACAAAGATAAATTAAAAGTGTCATCATACCAAGGACACGAGAGAGATGATGGAGATGGTGGAGCGGCTCGATGGTGGTTCTCGAACCAAACGAGAGCCAAAGATCATGATTTAAAACCCCAAATGACACCACAACCTTGGATCTTCAACAAAAATGGATGATGGTGGCAGCTCGTTTCCGAGTCAACTCTCGCATACATAGCATATTTCCTACCTTCTTTCTTCGATCTACACGAGTGGTGATGATACAAGGTGATGAGCAAGGTTTTTAGTGGCGCGTTATGGTGCTAGAGTGACGATGAGGTGGTGTTTGAGCGCGTGAGTCACGTCAAATGGAAGGGGAGATGGTGGTGAGTGTTTTGGTGGTGTTGGTGTGCTTGTTCGGGTGGCCGTGATGGTGTCTTGGGTGGTGGCAGTTGGCGGCGCAGAGAAGAGAGAAAGAGAGTATGTGAGTTTTTAGGGTTAAGTGATAATGAAGAAGATTTTTATTAGTTGTAGGGACTTGAGAGCGGGAGGAAGTGTTTTGGCCAAAAAAAAAAAAAACAATCAGATGTTAAAAAAAAACATAGATGACCCCTATTTATGACGCTTCTAAAAACGAGTCATCCCCAATAGAAAATTTACTCGTTATGACTCTTATTTTATGACTTTGCTCTTTGCGCGTCATCTTTTAGCGTGGGTCATTAAAAGCGAGTCAATGATAGCCCTTTTTCTAGTAGTGACTTAATGCTAAATCATCGATCATTTTTCATATTGGTCTATCTTTTTTTCCCTGGCTGATGTTTTGTTAATTGTTTACGTGTTGATGTACCAGGTAGCAATGCATCAGTTGGCTTGCCTGCCTTCGCCAAGCATACACACCCATTTGATCGAGGTAAATTCCTATACAAATTTGCTTAACAATGGATTTTAACATGGGCTCGATCAATATTCCTCTAGACCCTATACCTTTAAGGTACCTGTCATAATATATAATACCTACTGATTATCGGATATGATCCTTATAGTTGTACCTGAACAATCTGCTCTGAGGGAAACAACGGTGGTGGAACATTCGTATGGAGCAACTTTTTTAACTCATTAGCTTCAAGAATGTTGCCGACCTCCCAGAAGCAGAACTGAGATTTGCTTAAGCTGGTAGGATTCTAAATTGGTATCATCCATGCGTGTATTTATCAGTAAGATTGAAATTTGTGGTTGATTCCATGACGTTGGTGTTTCTTTGGTAAACTATATAGGATTTTTATGGAGACATGTTTCAGGAGGTGAATAAGTATGGGGAAATCGGAAGCTTGAATGTTTGTGACGGTCTACTTGACCGCGTGGTAAATCTCTCGCTTTGACTGTGGTACCTAATTTGTATAAAATAATATCTAAGTTATAGATCGTACTAATCTTATTTACCTGCATTCATTATGCATAAATAGTTTAACAATCAGAAAAAAAGTTTCACGGGTCAATAAACCCCATTTTGACCCATAATAAAATAATTAAAGTAGAACGGGTGACAGTCACTAATTTAAGTGTTCATTTTCGTAAAATTCAAGGAGAATGGGCTTGGTTG
This sequence comes from Artemisia tridentata subsp. tridentata, assembly GCA_021014915.2. Taxonomy (NCBI): domain Eukaryota; kingdom Viridiplantae; phylum Streptophyta; class Magnoliopsida; order Asterales; family Asteraceae; genus Artemisia; species Artemisia tridentata. Next base: position 69,332,960 of record CP139504.1, on the reverse strand, counting down.
ACTCAAAGGCATCTAAACATTAATGCAACAACTGCTTATTATTAGATTAGGTTCTTTTTGGGATTGCATATAAAAAATCGCTCATTATTAGATTAGGTACTATTTGAGACTGAAAAATTGCTCATCATCGGGGCTTATTGGATTTGAAATTGTAGCTTCCACATTATTAGGTAGTATTTGAGACTGGAAAATTGCTTATCATTGGGGCTTATTGGATTGTTGTAAATTTGCATCCTTTGGCTAAAGGCCTTTAGAGTTTACGCACTAAAAGTTAAGGCTTTGTTTGGTATACAGGAGACTAATATAAATGGGTAAAAGGTATATTTTTCAGGGTTTTTAATTACTCTCTTTTCATTAAATTTACGTGTTATTTATGGTCAATATTAACACTTGATTGGCGTTTTGTTATGTATTGTGATTAGATATCATATGTTGATTTGAATTATTGGGTGCTCATATGTTATGTTAAAGGTTGTTGCTTTATGTATTAAATACTGTTTTATATGTTTACGATTGCTTATTTCAAAAGGTGTAAATAATTTTATAAGCAATCATAACACCTCCTAAGTTTGATCGATGTGTGCATTATGATTATCAATAGGTTTTATTGATATTATTAGTGTTTGAATTAGGTGATCAATATGAGTATGCATTTTATTGATCGGTCTTCAAAGGAATTATATGTCTATTATCTGGTGAATTTGCTTGATGATTTTGTGTTGTCCTTTTAATACCGAGATCCAAGATTAAGGAGATGATTATACGTTATACATCGGACTGCAATTATTATTTTTTAGAATAGATCGTACACAAAGAATACCAAACATAGTAGTAATATCATGTCGTGTCTCTCATGCTTTCTAGAAAAACAAAATAGCATGTTTAATAATAGGTATGTTCAATAATCACCACCAGCATACAACCTCCATCGCCTGTCAAGAAACCCAAACCCCAAATTGATATTGTTGAAGTAGTATAAGAGTGATTGATTTGTATGCGTTAAACTTCTAAATTTTGTAAATTTTCTAAATTTAGTATCACTTATTCACTTTTATCTGGTGTAAATGTGATACTTCTGGTTTTATGTTATGTTTAACTAATTAGATCAGGTGGTTTGGAAACTTTTTTAATTTTGTATTTGGAGTTTGTGTGTACTAGAATAATATGTTAAGCTCATAGAACTGAAATTGTGAATCAGATATGATCATAAATCTGCATACTATGTTGCTTTAAAAGCATTAGAATTTTTAGATTAATAATTATGCTTTGGATTCATGCTACTTGCAAAAAGGTTGTACATGTAATATGTCGTCATGAACCACCACCAAGGTACGCATCTTGGGGTGGCAAGGGAAAACGGTCACGGGGATACTTTGGGTAACTTGCGGAAGAAAACCTCATCCGTTTATGTAATAAGCTGTCTAATTAGCGTAAATATAGATTAGTGTTTGATCTTGAACTACTTTTAGATTATGTATTTGATACTCTGACAGACCGATCCAATGACGTGGAACTGGAAAATCGAGTATAATTAGTTCAAGATTAGAACTTATTCACTCAACAGCCATGTATTAATCAGGATGATCATATATTATCATTTCTTTTTTGAATAACCATATATTATTCACTTGCATCAAAGCCGTATTCATCTTTGAAGTTTATTCATTCATCTGATATAGTTAGTAAATTCACCTGTATGTAGTACATTTAAAACTTATAATTGCCCCTACTCTTCCTAGCCAAATCTCTATGCGTGTGGTGTGCGTTTAGCTGCTGAACTTTAGCAGCTTTGTAGCTGTCATTTCGCCCCTAATATTTCCTTGGTTATTTCTGTTTCTGTTTTAAGTATTGTGCGTTCTTCACCGTCTAGCATTAACTTCTGAGTATGTCTATTCATTGTAATTCTCAGGTATAAGATGGCAGCTACATCAGCAAGTACCCTTTCTATCGGATATATATCATATGGTTCCAAAGCTAGCTCACTCACACAATCAAAGGCATCTGGAGTGAACTACAATTCAGGGAACTCTTTGAAGAATTTTAGCGGCCTTAAGGCAGTTCCATCTGTAAATTGCCAGTCCAAATCATCCTTTTTGGGCAACGAAAGGATAGCACCACTTCACCAATCATTCACTCAGAGAGCCACAAATCAGAACTTGGCTTCACCAAATGCCTTTGAAGTTCAGACATCATTCAAGGTGCCTTTGAAACATATATAAAAGATTGGTCATGCTACATTATATTTTAGCATTGTAATAAACATGCTGGCATGTTTTTCCCAGGAACAAGCTGTTAAGGAAGCTGCAATTAAGCTGACTCCTGAGAAACCTGTTTATCAAAACAATGAAGAGAAACGTTCAGAAACTTTTTAATAAGTTTTTGTTTTAATTTTTTTTTTCACATTCTGGACTAAACTGTATTTTTTGTTAAAAACTCCAGACTTCTTAATACAATACCAGTTTATAATGTATTACAATTACAATTCTTAAAAGCCTAAACTAAAACCAACTTTAAGCATTATATAAACTCAATTGATAGCCCAGGTTTTTTATTTAGAAACATGTTTATATTTATTCAGCATCTTATTCATCAGAAAAATCCTATGTTGTTGGTCAATAAAAACATCAAATCTACTTTTGTTTGTAGGTATGACAATGAAATTTACTGCTCTTCAAGAAATCACCCGAGACAAAGGTAAACTGAATAAAAAAGTTAAGATAGTATCAGAATCAATATTATTCCAACAACAATCAATCCAAGCTAGCTGGTGTTGATATGATCCTAATGGATGAGCAGGTAATTTAAATTTATTTAGGAGTTTGAAACTGTTTTTTTACTTCATATTATATGTTTAAAAATTTATAATAATATCTGCTTTGATTTTTATGGTTGCGGCTCAATGTGTCCAGACTAATAAGGTTTTGATTTGTTTTCAATTGCTATGTTTATGGGTGTTTAGAACAGCGATATATAACGAATTAAACAGACATATGCATGGGTGTTTGTGAGTATCTTAATGGTATAGTTACATATGAAAGCGGGTCAATTCAGGTTGAGTATTATTGATAATTGGCCGAATGAGTCGAAAATAGCATATAGTTACCTGTTTTAGGCTACTGATTTTTACCCATGCTTATCGTTTTCTTTTTCTTTGCTGATGCAATCTTGACATTATCTCTGATCTTTTTCTTATGAGTATGTGGCCATGTTATTCTGGCTGTATATGGGTTAAGTTGAAATTAAAACATCATTGGTCTGGGTACGATATTGAAAATTTTGATGTTTGCATAACCATGATCTAAATATGGTTATTCTTCGTTTTCTTGCATGTATGCACAGGGTATAATAGTCCACTCACTATTACGCCTCTGATTTAAAATACTGAGACTTGCTCTAAGCTCATATTTTCTATAGACCCATATGCTCCCGGATACCAATCATTAGTTTACAGACTGAGATAGTTGGTCTACATATCAAATTTTGTAGTCCATTGTAATTGTAAATATGTCAATTTATATAATTTTCACTAATAGAGGTTGCAAGATGGGGCAGTTGTGCGGGTTGGTTATTCCGTCAAAACTACAAATCATTTAGGAGGGGTGTGTTGACCCATCTGATACGATTTAGGAGGTTATATACAAGTATACGTTAAAATTCAGATTGCCGACTTTTAATTGTTTGACCTGTTTCCCATATTTGAAATATTAAAATGATTGTACCTATTTGGAATAAAAGAGGACCCAAATTGACCCATTCAGAAATAAATGGGTCCTAATTGCGCATATACTTCTTGGCATGTGTTTAGAGATGGTGCTATGGACCTGGTCCTGCAACCCAAATATGATATTGATTATGGTTATCTCAAAATAAAACAATGGTTTTATTGAACTCTAATGTTGTTATGATGCTTTTGTTAATTCACATATATTTTTCCAAAGCAATGAAGGAGATAGCATTAGCTTATTCTTTGGGGGACTGGATAGCTTTTTTGTTTAGTTTGGGGTACAAAATGTATATGGCTTACTTATATGTAACAAGATGATTCATCTGCGACGCCCGGGATTTAGTGTGGGTGCAACATTTAGGTGGCTAAAAGGTAAAGCTTAGCTTAGAGTTTTGTGAAGTTTCTGTTTTTCTTTATCTTATGGTCGGAAGAAACAATATTAGCAGGTACAAATATTTAGAACCTGTGTTATCTTTTGGCATCAAGTAACAAATGAAAACCTGTATCAAATTTTAGGTGGAATTCATCAGATTTGCAGATATTAACCCACACAAACTCTGTGATTGATTTCTGTTTTTGCATATTGATATTGTGTCATTATTTCCCTGATATCAAAAGGTAATCACACCTCTTGACAGTATGAAGCCTACTTCAAAAGATAATCTTTATATGCATTCAAGGACATGTTTGCGCAAGTATTCGGAAGTGATTAAATGATACTTATTGATCAAAAAAAAAAAAAAAAAAAAAATAATAATAATAATAACAAAAAAAAAAAAAAAAAAAAAAAAAAAACTTGGTGTGGTAAAAGGGATTGGTCAAGATAGTGTTATGATATGATCAAAATTATATTCATAAATTAAGCGATTATGTTCTTTTTTGTTAATCCCTTAATCTTACCCGTTAGGCATGAGAGATTCACAAAATTAACAAATGATGTAAGTACGTGGTACTCAAAATGGTACACATTTGACGGGAAAGACTTACAAATTTGACCGATTGGTACTCATAATTTTAATACTTTGTTGAGTAAGAGACCAGTGATTAACATATTTGCAACTAACATGTCGCTTTTTGTTCTTTTTTAAGTCATTTATTTTCTGTTTCTGTATTTGCTTTATGAGGTAATATATTTTTGTTATGTTTTTATTGCTTTATTACGAGACAACTTATGTACCTGGAATAAAAATCTCTCGAATTAGGATTAAGTATTATTTATGTTACAGCATATATGAAACTTCTTAATTATCAATTAATTGTTTATAAAATACATATCCTCCCGATCCTATTGTTGAATATGATGCTATAACTAATGTATGATGTTCTAAACGTTTATAAGATCGACCTTCTATGTGCATGAAATCCAAGCTTGATTGAAATGTGCATTTTGAGTTGCGTAGTTCCAAATTATGTTCACTATGTGTCGATAACTTTCTTTGTAAAATCAATATAAAAAACAAAATTTAAACTATTTGTTTTTTAATAAATAAAAATACATTATTCAAAAATTTAGAAAAAAACCCCGTGCGTGCACAGGCAAACTAACACACACGCAAACTCAAAATCAAAAAAACTAAACATACTATTAAACAAACATAATATTCAAAATAGGTTTAAAAGAGTGTACACTTGAATGTTACTAAACACTTAATAAAATGACATTCGACTGAAATCTAAATCAATATTAGAATAAAAAATAAACCCATCCATAATAACATTAGATCAAAACATAATTAAATGATAAAATCAATTCCTATTTATAAAAATAGGGGTTTTCTAATGGAAGCAACAAAACATACATGCAATACCAAAATCAAATAACTAAACAAATAATATTGTCATAAACAATAACTAATCTAACATAAACACTTGACTAAACCACCTTCATATATATTATATAAACTAACAACTACAAAATGAACATATATGAAACAAGTAAAATTATACTTAAAAAGAACTCATACTATGATTTAAAAAAAAAAAAAAAAAAAAAAAAAAAAAAAAAAAATTTATCGTAGAAGCAGAAATCACCAGGACAATAAAAAAGAGAATATGTTATGTGTTTGTCTTTTGATCGAAAATACAAAGATAAGTAGTCATTTAAGAATTGAAACTAAAACTCTATAATGTATAGAAGTAATGATAAAGAAAATACAACACCATTATTAATTAATTAACATGTATTTGAAATGTATACCATGTATACAATACAACAACTTAGACTAAATATTGCAACAACAAATATAGATATCTTTTAAATGCAACACATGCATTTGGCACCGCAATGTATGAAAAAATACATACAATTTTGAAAATATTTAACGTAAACTAATATCATCACAAAATTAATTAACCTTCGCGTCCTTAAAATTGAATTAAAATTGGCTAATACCATCAAAAAAATAATTATAAGGCATGAATATATCATTATTAATACATAACTTATAACTATAAAAGATCACATGATATCTGTACATAACTAAATTAAGATGTAAATTACAAAGCATGCCCGCCCATCGGGCGGGCCTTGAAAGTTAGTATACATACATATATATAGGGGGAGTTAAAATTAAAAAAAATAAAATATTTTTGATAAAAAGAATAAGAAGGATTTTGGACCATTGATTTAAAATCAATGGATGAGATTAAATAATAATATTAATTAATGCTGGAAGAGCAAAAACGTCTTTTAATAAAAATACATAAACACATATTTAAAATACATATTCACTTTTTTCCGATCATTCTACACCTACTTATTCTCTCTCCTCCAATTACTTTCTCTCTCTAATCATATAACTTTCATCAAATCATCATATTAATTACGCATCAAACTTTGATTTCAAAAGTACATCAAATCTTTGTAAATCAAAGATGAGAATAATTATTATAAATTGATCCAAGCTTCAATCGGCGATTTTACGGAAAAAATGGTGTTCAATCGAAGCTTCTAATCTCATAGGTAATGATTTATTTACATATGTAAATGGTGTTGAAAGGTGATGGTAAGTCAACTAACCTGATTATCTTCATATTATCATGATTTGTGTAAAATTACATTGGTTTGTGCATCAAAACTGAGATAAATGTGTAACAGTATTCACTAGAAGTTAGTAAAATTGGGATAAATCTGGGTAATCATGATTTTTGTGGAATAACATTGGTTTGTGCATTAGGAAATTGGCTAAATGTCTCATAGTTTTCACTGGAAGTAAGTAAAAGTGCGATATTGTAGATACTCGTGAGTTGTGTGAAATAACATTGTTTTGTGCACTAGAAAATGGGCTAAATGTGTGATTGTTTTCATAGGTAGTTATTAAAAGTGCGACACAGTTGGATAATTCATGAGTTGTGTGAATTAACACTGTTTCGGGCATAAAAATTGCTTACATGTGCATTATTTTTTTTAGGAAGTTAATAAAGGTACGATACGATTGGATATTTCGTGAGTTGTGTGAAATAATATTGTTTTGTGCACTAATAAATGTCTGAATGTGCATTAGTTTCCACATAAGATTAGTAAAAGTGATATGTCTAGGTACTCATCGCGTTATGTTTTAGACTAACACTTTTTTGTGCACTAAAAAGGGATTTAATGTGCATTAGTTTTCATAGTAAGTTAGTAAAAGTTATATGCCGATGTACTCAACGGAAGTTAGTAAAGTGACATACCAAGGTACTCATCACGTTATGGTTTAAAATAACATTGTTTTGTGCATTGAGAACGGGCATAATGTGCTTCAGCTTTCACAAGAAGTTAGTAAAAGTGATATGCATGGGTACTCAAAGTGTTATGGTTTAATAACATTTTTTTGTGCATTATGATTGAGCTAAATGTGCCTATGTTCAATATGTTCTTTGCAGAAACAACTTTTCAGTGAGTACTTGGCATACGAGGAACATCCCAAAATTTGCTCGATGAAGAAGAATGTTTGTGTAAGATTGAAAATGAGCTAGAGAACAAAGAATAACTGTGTAAATTGCGGTATATGTATGTTGCGTTATATTGAGGCATATCGAGGATATGCAACATATAATTGGAAAGGTAGCGCTCAAGTGAAGATATTGAAGATCAAGTTTTTGGGTATTCAAGACCGTGTTAATGGCATCTATTAGTTTGATTTAATTTAGTTTAGAAATAGAATGCTTATGGAATTGTTAGATATTGTTTAGAAATGAGGTGTTATGGAATGCTTATACATTCGTTTAATTGTATACGGTTTGCAATATTGCATTGGGAAATGGGATCACTTATGATATTAAATCATTTTTTATATATCGGTTATGCAATTTTTTATATTTTTTCATTGCTTATTAGTTTTGTTTATGTGATTGGCATTTGTTTGAAATAAAGCTGTTTTGTGCATGGAAATTGGCCTAATGTGCATCAATTCTTGTATGATGTTGGTAAAAGTGTTGTGATTTTGTGATCGATGTAAGTTGTTTAAAAGAAAATTGTTTTGTGCATGAAAATTGAGCGACATGTGCATCAGTTCTCATACGACCTTGGTGAAAGTGTTATGTTTCTTTGATTGGAATAAGTTGTTTGAAATAAAGTTGTTTTGTGCTAGAAGATTGGCGAAATGTGCGTCAATTCTCATATGATGTCTGTAAAAGTGTTATGTTTCTGTGATCGAAGTTAGTTGTTTAAAATAAAGCTATTTTGTGCATGAAAATTGGCAAAATGTGCATTAGTTTTCTTACAATCTTGGTAAAAGTGTTATGTTTCTTTGATTGGCCTGAGTTCTTTGAAGTAAGTCTGTTTTGTGCATGAAAATTGGCCAATGTGCATCACTTTTTGTATGATGTTTGAAAAAGTGTTATGTTTCTCTGACCGGCCTTAGTTGTTTGAAATAAAGATGTTTTTTGCATGAAAATTAAGCGAAATGTGAATTAAAATTCTCAGAATGACAACACACACTAAAATTCATAACTGCAAGATAGAAAAATATTTTTGTATACATACAATTTTAGTACAGATACAGATGTATATCAAGTACACTAAAAACACAAAGTTTTGTATCAAATTCACAAATTTGCCCATCAAATCCCACTAAAAATGTAAATCTGTAACACGTTACACTAATAACACAAAATTATGTATCAAATACACTAATTACAAAAGAAAAAGCTATATGGAGGGCGGCCCATTTGTTGTTGAAATTGGGGAAGGGGAGGTGGTAGCCGCTGCCATATTGCTGATACTTCCCTTGATTATTATTATACATATCAGGGCCTTCCGCAGCTTATTTATGATACACCAATACCTGTTATTTGTGCATTAAATTCCAGAAAAATTAATTTTTGATCAAAGCACACTAATAACGCAAAAAATATGTATTGAATATTATATAATACTAATTTGTGCATCAATTTTACGAAAAAACAAATTTCCTTAAAAAACACTAATAGCAAAATTTTGTGTTACAAATACACTAATTTGTACATCAGATTCTACTACACATACAAAATTATTTTCAAATTACACTAATTTGTACATCAAATTCTACTATGAACAAATTTATATGTCAATTTACACTAATAACACTAATCTTGCTCAAATTCCAACAGAAATACATTATTGCAGCAAATTACACTAAAAACACTATTTACATATCAAATTACAATAATAGTACAAATTTATTATCAAATACACTAAATTAGAACTACAAAGCTTTATCTGATGTCGAACCGAAATCGATTTTAACGAAAAAAAAATACATACCTTGATTATCACTATTATTAATCGATAACATTCTGGAAAAATTCGAAATTGAGCTTATAATCAACGATTGTGATTATGTTAATAACCAATTGGTGTTAGAAACCCTAATTTGATTGAATGTTATGGAACGGATTGAAGATTAGAGTGACAGAAATTGAAGCTTTTGTGAAAAATCAACCGATTGATGTTTCTGTGTGTTTCTAATGTGTGTTTCTCTATAAATTGTGTGTGAGGATGATATGAAAAATGCAGGTTTTTATTAAATATGTATAGGTTAGTTAGAAGATAATAGAGAAAATTACTTTTATAGCCTTAATAGTTAGTTAGGATGATAATTAATCTCATCTATTGATTTTAAATCAATGGTAAAAAATTATTCTTATTCTTTTTATCAAAAGTCTTCTTTTTATTTGATCTCACCCCTATATATATATATATATATATATATATATAACGATTATATATATATATATATATATATATATAACGATTATCTGATAAGTTTTACATTTCAAGTTTGCCGCCACCGCCACCAATACCAATCACCGTTGCCGCCACCGCCACCAATACCAATCGCCACCACTACCAAGCATCGCCTCCACCACCAACCCCAACCACCGTCGCAAACCACCAACCCCTCTTAACACCATCACCACCACCAACCACTGACGGCGGTGGTGTGTGGGTATGGTGGTGATGGCGGTAGTGAGTTAGGTCGGTGATGACGACAGTGTTGGTTATGGGGTGATAGTGGTGGTGACGAAAGTGTTGGTTGGTAATGGTGGGTGGCATTTGGGTAAAACAATGATGCTTGGGGTTGGTGGCAGTAGGTGGTGGTGGTGGTATTGGTGGGTGGGTGGCGGTAGCGGGAGGGGTTGGTGGTTTATGGCGGTAGTGGGTGGGGTTGGTGGTGGAGTTGGTGCTTAGTAGTGGTGGCGATTGGCAGGGTTGGTGGTGGCGACGGTGATTAGAGGTGGTGTCTGTGGCGGTATGTTGGCGACCTTTTTATGCCCAAAAAAATGGTATATCGTGATTGCAAATGACATCTGACTGTATATCTTTTTGTGTCATTTGAACAAAAATTAATATTGCAACTTGATAATATTATATTGCCCCGGCTTAATAATTGGTACAATAATGTAAAACTCAAATATTTTATATTTTATACTTTTAATATTAAATAGTAAACATGGATCCTAGTAATCGGGCCGATGAAAGTTGTAACATAATCAAAGGGCAAATTGGGTACCACCTACGGTGGTTTGCTAAATCGTATTATTTTACAAGTTTGAATCTTTCTATGATGGATTAATGTAAAAGAAATTGGCTTATTCTTTGTCACACAGTAGTTTATAAATTTTACACGGAGTATCTATAATTCATGGTGAGTAAATTATTTGTAAAAAAAGTGTTTTTTCCCTTTATATTCCCAAACTGTGTGTTCCAATGAATGTTTACGTGTCACTGCGATAAGGCAGGAAAATGTCTCAGCATTGCATTTTGCCCTTTATACAAGCAACATTTATCAATACCATTGACTAAACTCAAATATATGAACGCATTTCTAATAATGTCATTCAATTATATTCCTTGCTATAGTTAGGTTCAGAAAAAACAATAATCTATATATGCATTTAGTTGAAACATGAATGTCAATAAACGGTTGATATTCATGTTATTAGGATACCATTGATTAAATGATAGTAACAAATTATGAACATTAGCTTTATGTGTAAATGTAGGGATAAGCAAAAAAATCAGAGAACCGGACAAGATACGAGAAGAACCGAACCGGATCCAGACCTGACGGTTCCGGTTCTGGTTATTGAGTTCGAGATTTTTCGGTTTTTAGGTTAGGTCGAGTCAAGTCCACCGGTTTTCGGTTCCGGAACCCCTAATAATTTTAGAGACATGCTAATTTTCTTTATTTTCCATACTCAAAAACCATGAGTATTTCATGAAATACATTTTTTTCCATACTCTAAAACCATGAGTAAGTCAGTGACACTTCTTGGTTGGATCTAATAAGACCGCAACTCAGTTTCGGTCCGATTCTTATGTTCTTTTGCTCTTCCATATTAAAAACGATGTGATTGTGAAAGATATAAAAGAACTTGTTAGAATTTTAATATCATGACAATCATATATTTATTCTAAATCAATCAAACACGTATGCGGAAGCGTAAGATCATATTCTAACATATAAGAGATTAACCGAAAAATAAAAGTAACGTACCTTTGATCCTAGCAAGAACAATGATCAATACTTCAAATCTTCTACTTTATTAATGAAGTGGATTAGCGAGATACCCCTTACCTTTTTGTATCTCAATCCAAGATGTATAAACTATAGTGAGTTTATACCAAGGTCTTGTACACACGTACTATAACCGATTAATTAGATTGCTAGATCTAAGAACACCAATTAAACCAAACGATTTTGCTTAATGAAAAACAAGGATCGACAATCCCAAGGGATATGTTTGATCGGTTTTGGACAAGAAGAAGAGAGAACAAGACTTAGGGTTATAGCAAGAGTGCAAAGATCAAGAAACAATAACCCCTAAGCCTTGTATATATAGTGTGATAACTTAGAGAGCAACTTGGTTTAGGATTGGGTTAAGAAACCCTTATGGCCGATCGGCCCATACATCCTTTAGGGGATTCCGGAACCTTTTTGTCCTCTAATTTCACTTACCGTCCTTCCTTTATTCACTAACGGTCGTTAGTCAATTCCCGTTAATTACTTAACTTCCGTTAGTCGTTATTTTGTGTAACACCCCCAAAAAAGGGTCGCAGCGGAAGATGATGTCGTTGAGATGCTACTAAATTGGATCACAACACAATGTAAAGAGAACGGATTTACCTTATACATTTAGAAAAATTATTTACATTATCATAGTAAATAAGTTTACAACATTTAATTTGATGCGAAAATAAGGCCCATATAAGTAAACAATTGGTCCCAAATATATCAGAGTAGTCTATGACCGTGCCAATGCCAAGCGCCTCCAACAATAGATTGTGCTGTAGTAAAGATCTACATCTGAGAATACATGCTAAAAGAGTCAGCATAAAGCTGGTGAGTTCATAGTTTTAAGTAAACAACAAGTTAAGCATGGACCACAAGATTTCAAAGATAATGTATTCCAAATATGTTCATGAAAAATATTGCTGTTGCACTAAGCTCATGACACCAAAGCCTTAACAGTTAGTTCATGTTATCACCCCAAACAGGTGCTTTGTCAAACACATGTACGACATCAAATGAAATGCGTCCGTTTGACAAGTTGGAGCGACAAACCCAGACGGGGGAGTTTACCCCCAATAGATCTATTCACAACATTCGCGCTTACAGAGTAATTAACGGTTCATGATTGTGAGGAATTTATGGCAAACGACAACAACTTAGGCAGTCAATAAATGTTTAATGCACTTGTGTCCATATGTAAAAACAAGAAATGTATTCCCACCCCAAGTATATTTCAAATCAAATAGTAAAACAAGTAAAAGTGGGGCTATGAAACTCACCTCAGTAAAGCAAATCTCGATTGGTAATACAGTAAACTATGAATAAAGGTCCAATAACTCGAACCGCAACCTAAATAAATACCATGTCTTAGGTTTGAAAACAAGATCGTGCATGCAAGGTCATACGCTATTTTATCACTTGTACATGTTTGTTGCAATATTTATCGACAAAAATATAGTTGCGTCAATGTGTATATTTATTAAGCAAAGTAACCCTTTTTAGAAAACGTAACTAGTTAATCTTGTGATTAAACTACGGTCGTCTTGTTAATAAGTATTTTTGAAAACCTCTAACGCGCCTAACAAGTATACATAACATTCTACCATTTTTGTTTACGTCATTTTAGCTAAATCCGACTCTAAAGTGTCCAAAATCCACATTAAAAATTCTAACAGCTTTCTATTAGCAAAAAATAAGCTGTCAAAAAGTTATATTTCGTCGCAACTTCACTAGGCCATAACTCCCTCGTATTAGCTCCGATTCTTAAGTTTTATATATCCACGGGTTCGTGTTTAAGTATACTAACATGTTTCCTAGCCTAATCTTGCCACCAAGCTACTGATTTTTCTGGGTGAGGTCGAATAGGACAGCCTCTTTTCTAAAAGTGTCAAAACACGTTTCCTAGCCTTCTAGTTATCCAAAACCGCTTAACAACAACTCTCAAACTAATCCTAGCTCTTCCACCGATTTCTCAACATGTCAATAGTGATTTAACAATAAACTTAGCAATATTAGAAAGTTCAATTTCTCATAAATTTAAGTAATCATCAAGACTAGTTAATATAACAAGCTTAATAGTTTATATATCGTGTTTTTTATTTCCACTTTCTTGTTAAGATTAACAATTATCTTGTGTGTTCATGAAAATATATTTGAAACATAGTCATTAGTTAAAAGGTCATTGTTGTTATAAAGTTTCACCAACATGTACAAAGTGATAAACAAGTATATGTAACTTGAAACTAATTATCATGTTATAAAGAGTGTGAAATTTATCAAAGTAAAGTATTACTTACTTAAGATGGTTAGTGTGAAGAGAAAGTGATTTACTTTATTTAACCCAAGACTAGTGCTTCTAAACCCTTACAATTGTACCCTACTGATGCTTGAACTAGCCAAACAACTCTCCTTCTTCCTTCTTGCTCCTTGGTGGATCGATTTGTATGAGATGGTGAGTGGGTAGTTTTATTTTCTCTTGTGCTAGTTACTAAGTATATGCATGTATATATACTTGAGGATTTTCAAACTCATAATAGTGGGTCAAAAATATCAAGGTGGCTAGGTGGGTGGTGTTGGCCGATTAGGGGCTAGGAGGGGGGGGGGGGCAAGAACTTTGGTCAAGTATGCAATATTAATTGCATGTGTTTTACAACTCCTTGTTTTAGGGCACCTTGTCTAGTAATCATGTATTTAGGAAAGACTTCACAATAATTATTATGCTAAAAAAGGGGGGGGGGGCAATAGGTGAAATATAGGAGTAGAAGATTTTATTTTGTAAAAGAGTGTATATATTGTATGTATTGGGTATCAGAAATATGTATTGGTTATTGGTTTGGTGATTAACGTAAGTTACGCGTAATTAATCGTAATGGTTTGGGTATGTCGGGTGTTTATTTAAATCGCGAATAGCGTTTATTAAATTAACAATCGTAAATAAATAAAAAGGGATTTGTTTCAGGGATTAAAACTTTGAACCTGAGTAGGAGCAAGGTATTGGGATGTTGTGGACTAAATATAGCCTAAAGTCCTAGTGCACAAGGGGGTTGTTCCTAGTTTTACGTTTATTTAACTAAAAAGTTATACGTAAAAAGTATTCTTGTAAATTTCAAAGTAATGACTTAGAGTTGAGAATTAAATGTTGACGTGGAAAATTTCGTAACACCCCCAATTTCGTGATACGCAGCGGAATTCAAACTGGGTGTTACTTCATGGCACAACAGTTATAACAATAGAAAACGAACTCTAATGGATTCGTTTTAAAAGATTTATCATTCGAATTATATAAATATCATAGTTTACAAAATGAGGTCCCAGATGGTTCCATGTTTACAAAATACATCAAATGAGTTTTCGAATGATAATAAAATTTATAGCCCTCTTGAATATCTGTGCTTCTCCGTGCCAGCCTCGATCATTATGGACCTGAGATAAACATGCTAAAGTGTCAACACAAAGGTTGGTGAGTTCATAGAGTTTGTAGGAAATAATGTGAAAACCTTATACAAATCATCGATACTAGTATAAATAAATACTAAATGAAGGTTTCTAGGATTCCAAGTGTATGACTATCGTACTAAATACAATATCACATGTAGGTAGTGTTTCTGTTACTCTTAATTGGACCAAGTCCTGTTTGAATACGTTGTTGGGCCAAGTCCTGTTTGAATTGTACGGCTGCCCAAGTATTTGATACTTGGGTCCGCAATGAGTTCTGTACGGCTGCCCACGCATATTGCTACTTGGGTCCGCAATGAGTTCTGTACGGCTGCCCATGCATATTGCTACTTGGGTCCGCAATAACGGCTGCCCATGCATATTGCTACTTGGGTCCGCAATGAGTTATGTATATGGGTTACGTTGTTATACACCCAAAGCGTTGAACATTGTTTTGTTTGCCCTACCCGGGTCAACACAAGGGATGGTATGTTTGTTTGCTCTAACTGTGTCAACTTAATGGATACATTAATCCTGATAGATCTAACCATAGTATTCGTGCTCACTACGCATAGTGCTTAATGGTATGGCAATCATTGTTACATAGTGTGAATAAACATTCAGTTCAGATAAACATATAGTTGCAAATAATCGTGATTGAAATTAAAAGTAGTTGAGCATGTATCTCCCCTAAAGATAGTACAAAATAATTGAAAATAGGGGCCATGAACTCACCGTGAGTTGGATGGTGTTCTAGCTTTAATGAGTTCGATGGATAAGCCGAGAAACCTCTAAGTGCAACCTACAATAGAACGTTGCGACTTAGGTTTGAAATAATGTCTAAGAATACAAAGACTAGCATATTGTTCATGATGTAGTACTTAGTATATTGTGTAGGTCGTTGTATAAAGATGGTTTATGAAATATGTATAGTTTGTATATCTCGTACTACCGTTCGGGCCATCATGATTCAGAGGTCATGTAGCAAACGTTCTAGGAGCTAGGACACTTTAATTCGTAAATCCAGCAACTCGTCGATCCGTTTACCCAAATGAAACCCCTCACATAAATCTCCCTAGTGTTGTAGTATTCGAGAGAAAATATATGTTTTTGATCTTTAAAAGTTACATGTCCGAAAGTTGAAAAAACTTAGGAAAGTTTATTTTGAATGAAGATTGTTATCTTTATAAGTTTATTAAGCCTAGAATGGATGTGATATTACTTGCAAAGTTTCATGGTCTATTGATGGAGTAGATCCAAATTGGTTGGTTATGTTATAACTAAAACTCTAGTTAATGTTTTCGGCTTAGAAAGCCTTAAGGTCTTAGCCGTGGCCTTGCCGTGGCTTTGGTCATGGCTACCATGGTCTTGAGACTCATCCTTGACCTTAGCGATGGCTGTGGTATCAGCCTAAGGCCATTAGACTTCATGGTTTTACTTGATCGTGACGAAAAACATAGTTGTTAAGCTTAATAAGGGGGCTGTTAAGATTTAAAAAAAATATCTCATTCGTTATGCGTTTTCAGGACTCGTGCTCTAAAGGTTTTTTGAAGAAAACGTCGTTCCGGACAACTTTCGTGTTTTAACTTTTTGATGAAACGGAACAGAAGTGCCTCGTTTTGCGTGTTTTAGATTCTGTTACAGAATGTAATTTTCAGTTTTGCCGTTTTGGTTTCGCTAACTTCTTTTGGCCATAACTTTTGACTCGTGTACTCGTTTTCGATGATTCAAATTGCTATGTTTTCCTTTTTAAGTCCTCTATAACAGTAGGTAAGTGTATCATATCATGGTTATACTATTTTGGTCGTATTTCTCAATATATGTCACTAGTTTTCTTGTTTACTAAACATAGGTTAACATATAGTTACCTTAACTTGTTTTAAAGGTTTTTGTACATCATGAACATAACACAAAGACCATATATAGTATAAATGAAGCATAATAAGCATGAAAATGATGTTGAGCAAGAAAGTGTGTTAGGGTTTCTTACAACTTTTGGCTTTCTAATGAAAGGAAACTAAGAACAAGGATAGGACTTTGATTGAACAATAATCTCTTCACTTTGGAAATCCTTCAACACTCTTGTATTCTTGAAGGATTTGATGTTGAGATGTTTATGTAGAGATGTTTAGTGACTTGAATGGATCTCAATTCAAGCAGATCACATAAACTTGCAAAGGATTGAGATGAAGTTTACTTGGAGCTTGAAACTAGTTGAAATTCTTGAAGCTAGAAACTAAATGATGAGAGTGTTTGTGTTTGTGATATGGGACGGCAAGAAGCAAGGACCAAGGGGGGTTTATATAGGCTAATGAGGAGGTTAGGAAGGTTTAGTGAGGAGGTTACTTTGTTTAGATATTTAGGAAGCTTTGTGAAGAAGTTTGGTAAGTTGTGCTAGTTAAGTAAACACATGTAATACATCTAAATGATCAAGGCTTATCACAAGCCAAAAAGGCTTGTGACACACTATATTACACGTTCAAATGGGATAAGGGGTGACTAGATGGATAAAACTTGGTATTATCTAGTTTACGGAGTGAGTTTTGGTCCCGTTAATCGCTAACTGTAAGTTGTTAGGTCACGAAACGTAAAACCGGGTATCGTATAAATATGAAACTTGTAGGAATGATTTAACTTATCATTAAACTCATTATAATCTCATAATGATGAGTGATAAGTTTAATGGGTCGCGAAAACGCTGATAACGCTGGAAACGTAGGTTTAAAACGCGTTAAACGTAAAACGTACGGAAGTTGCGTAAAACTGAGAAAAGTAAAATGTAACTTTTCTAATATGATAATTATGAATTAAAATGACCTATAATGTCTAGACTTGGCTCAGTCTGGTGTCGGTTGGTGTTAAATGTCCTTTAGACTTAAAACCGTAAGTTTTAAAAATAAGGAATGATTTATAAAATCAAGGAATGATTTTATGGTTAAAGGAGGAGGAAAAATATCTTGACTTTTCCAAAAATGTGAAAGCTTCTAAACGTCTTAGAAAATATGGTGCAGGTATAGGATAAGGTTGTGGATAAGTAAAAGTGCTTAAAACGCAATTTTTGTTTTCTAAGACACATGATCTATTTGGTAACATTTTATCTTTAAGTCAAAAATTCCATAATTGATTGTGAGTGTTCTAAAAATTATCCTGATGCGAGGAAAATTGTCGCAGTTGGTCTTCGTTATGCGCAGGATGTTTAAATGGCGTTTAAACCAAACGTATAGTTTCTTAATAACTTTTGCGAAAATGACCCGATGAGCGTCAAACTTTCACTTTGTCATGGAAATATTTTAACTTACGAGGATATGAAATAAAATTTTCGGGTGTGAATAGTAAAAATAAATAGTAAAAGTGAATAGTAAAAATTCGAGAATGGATAGAAATCCTGAAAATGCGAATTGTTACACTCTTACCACCTTAACGGGAATTCCGTCCTGGAATTCAGTGTGTGTTATCTGATGGTGAGGAGTCTAGGAAAAGTTTTGGGTAGTTTCAGGATAAAGGACGTATCATACATTGTCTAAGTCAACTAGAGTTCGAAAGAAACGCGATACTGTGAAATTTTACATACTAACTTAGCTTGTTCTTGTATTTCTCTATCATCCATGAAATCTTATAGTGGTTTCAAATAATGATGTGGTATGTTGATATTTAGAAAAATGTAATGTACTCTTACCATTTTTATTCTAAGGTATAGATGTCAAGTTTGCTTTAAAAATATTATGGAGATTTTAAAGGATTATGGTGCGATGATACCTTTGGAACCTAAACATGCTAGTACTTCTAATGGATACAGAGAAGAATTGATAACTATCCCAAGATAGTAGTTCGGATTATCTCATAAATGAAAACTTTTCAAGAATGAAATTAGGTAGTACAAATAAGGTGTTAAGATTTCGCTGAGTGGTAAAACACTATCGTGTCTCTAGATCTTTTAAGTGAATTCTGGTGATTATCGGGTTCAAGTTCATACTCATGTCATTTCGAATATAAATAAGCCCACTTATTTATAATTCTTTATTTACATAGAGAGGCGTCCCAAACAATGTAAATAAAGGAATATAAACTTATGGTTCGGTGATTTATAATTTCTTTATTTAAATGAAAAGGCGTCCCAATCCATTCAAATAAGGACATTATAAATCATCCTACTTAAGAATTCCCGACACAACATTCATACTTAGTTGGTGAGTTACAAGGCAGTGTATTACGAGATGATAATGGTGTTCCAAAAGTATGGAATGAATATTCATACTCATCCTCAGAGATGGAGAGTAAGATAATCGGTTAAATACGATAAAAATCTTTATAGCGAGTTAACATAGTAATTATCATATCAATCCTCCTATTACAAGTCCCGCCCATACAAGACTTGTAATACTTAGATTCATATATAATTCCATATAACAAAACTGTGGCAGGTTTTGATATCATATGAAATGATATTGTGTAAGGTGATGAAATAGTTTTGGAGACCATTGTATAACATACAATGTCTGATAAATGATAGAGAGATCATTGTGTAACTCACAATGTCTTGGGAAATAATTGAGACCATTGTGCAACTCACAATGTCTGAGAAATAGTTGAGACCATTGTAATCAGTTACAATGTCTTGAGAAAGTTTCGTAATCCTAAAATGCACGAGTAGATCCATGATTGGGAAAATATGATTGTGCCGTAATGCCTTAGAATAGGCATACGCAGATATGTTTAGTCCATTGTTTATATAGAATGATCGAAAATATGTCGAGTGTATATATATCAATAAACTAGCTATTCGTGTAGCATAACATGCCTAAAAGTCACATAATCGTCTGTAGGATGGAAGGCACGGAGAGCGAAAGGCTATAAAACATTTTTTTGATAAAGCAGTTATAGTTTAGGTCTCAATTAGACCCGTTTCTCTATAACTATAAGCTCTGATACCAATCTGTAACACCCCCAATTTCGTGATACGCAGCGGAATTCAAACTGGGTGTTACTTCATGGCACAACAGTTATAACAATAGAAAACGAACTCTAATGGAGTCGTTTTAAAAGATTTATCATTCGAATTATATAAATATCAGAGTTTACAAAATGAGGTCCCAGATGGTTCCATGTTTACAAAATACATCAAATGAGTTTTCGAATGATAATAAAATTTATAGCCCTCTTGAATATCTGTGCTTCTCCGTGCCAGCCTCGATCATTATGGACCTGAGATAAACATGCTAAAGTGTCAACACAAAGGTTGGTGAGTTCATAGAGTTTGTAGGAAATAATGTGAAAACCTTATACAAATCATCGATACTAGTATAAATAAATACTAAATGAAGGTTTCTAGGATTCCAAGTGTATGACTATTGTACTAAATACAATATCACATGTAGGTAGTGTCTCTGTTACTCTTAATTGGACCAACTCCTGTTTGAATACGATGTTGGACCAAGTCCTGTTTGAATTGTACGGCTGCCCAAGTATTTGATACTTGGATCCGCAATGAGTTCTGTATGGCTGCCCACGCATATTGCTACTTGGGTCCGCAATAATGGCTGCCCATGCATATTGCTACTTGGGTCCGCAATAACGGCTGCCCATGCATATTGCTACTTGGGTCCGCAATGAGTTATGTATATGGGTTACGTTGTTATACACCCAAAGCGTTGAACATTGTTTTGTTTGCCCTACCCGGGTCAACACAAGGGATGGTATGTTTGTTTGCTCTAACTGAGTCAACTTAATGGATACATTAATCCTGATAGATCTAACCATAGTATTCGTGCTCACTACGCATAGTGCTTAATGGTCTATGATAAAGAAACTCTAGGTATGGCAATCACTGTTACATAGTGTGAATAAACATTCAGTTCAGATAAACATATAGTTGCAAATAATCGTGATTGAAATTAAAAGTAATTGAGCATGTATCTCCCCCAAAGATAGTACAAAATAATTGAAAATAGGGGCCATGAACTCACCGTGAGTTGGATGGTGTTCTAGCTTTAATGAGTTCGATGGATAAGCCGGGAAACCTCTAAGTGCAACCTACAATAGAACGTTACGACTTAGGTTTGGAATAATGTCTAAGAATACAAAGACTAGCCAATATATGTCTAGCATATTGTTCATGATGTAGTACTTAGTATGTTGTGTAGGTCGTTGTATAAAGATGGTTTATGAAACATGTATAGTTTGTATATCTCGTACTACCTTTCGGGCCATCATGATTCAGAGGTCATGTAGCAAACGTTCGAGGAGCTAGGACACTTTAATTCGTAAATCCAGCAACTCGTCGATCCGTTTACCCAAATGAAACCCCTCACATAAAGCTCCCTAGTGTTTTAGTATTCGATAGAAAATATATGTTTTTGATCTTTAAAAGTTACATGTCCGAAAGTTGAATAAAATTAGGAAAGTTTATTTTGAATGAAGATTGTTATCTTTATAAGTTTATTAAGCCTAGAATGGATGTGATATTACTTGCAAAGTTTCATGGTCTATTGATGGAGTAGATCCAAATTGGTTGGTTATGTTATAACTAAAACTCTAGTTAATGTTTTCGGCTTAGAAAGCCTTAAGGTCTTAGCCGTGGCTTTGGTCATGGCTACCATGGTCTTGAGACTCATCCTTGGCCTTAGCCATGGCTGTGGTATCGGCCTAAGGCCATTAGACTTCATGGTTTTACTTGATCGTGACAAAAAACATAGTTGTTAAGCTTAATAAAGGGCTGTTATGATTTTAAAAAAATATCTCATTCGTTATGCGTTTTCAGGACTCGTACTCTAAAGCTTTTTTGAAGAAAACGTCATTCCAGACTACTTTTGTGCTTTAACGTTTTGATGAAACGGAACAGAAGTGCCTCGTTCTGCGTGTTTTAGATTCTGTTACAGAATGTAATTTTCAGTTTTGCCGTTTTGGTTTCGCTAACTTCTTTTGGCCATAACTTTTGACTCGTGTACTCGTTTTTGATAATTCAAATTGCTATGTTTACCATTTTAAGTCCTCTATAACAGTAGGTAAGTGTCTCATATCATGGTTATACTATTTTGGTCGTATTTCTCAATATATTTCACTAGTTTTCTTGTTTACTAAACATAGGTTAACATATAGTTACCTTAACTTGTTTTAAAGGTTTTTGTACATCATGAACATAACACAAAGACCATATATAGTATAAATGAAGCATAATAAGCATGAAAATGATGTTGAGCAAGAAAGTGTGTTAGGGTTTCTTACAACTTTTGGCTTTCTAATGAAAGGAAACTAAGAACAAGGATAGGACTTTGATTGAACAATAATCTCTTCACTTTGGCAATCCTTCATCACTCTTGTATTCTTGAAGGATTTGATGTTGAGATGTTTATGTAGAGATGTTTAGTGTCTTGAATGGATATCAATTCAAGATGATCACATTGATATGTGTCTAAAAACACATATAATTTACCCGGAAAATACCCACATAAACGTCCAAAAACACACAAATATTATAAATATCATCAAAAATGTGTTTTTATCTGTTTCAGATGCAAAATGATTGAAAATAAGTGAAAACGAACCAAGTTTGCATAAATGGCAAGTCTAGTCCCTCAAGTTTCAAAAGTTGTCAAATTTAGTCCCCGGGTGTTCTAAAAATGGAAAATCATGTTTTTAAACCCTTGTACTATTGGAACTTAACAAGAAATACCCTTGTAATAACTTTTGGAAATTTACAAAATAAGTCCCTCAAATATCCAAAATTACATTTTAGGTCCCTAAAGTTTTAAAACTATAAAAATATACAACTTTGGTCCTTGTGTAATTATTTATTGGCAGGTTTAGTCCTTTAATGAAGTTTGGGAAGTTGGCAAGATCAGCCCTTCAAGTTTCAGCAATTGGCAAAAATGGTCCTTGTGTTAACTACCAAATCCGGATCCAAATTTAAACTACCCCAATAAACCGACTAAACTAAACCCAGCCTAAAATTAACTACCCATTACCCAACCCAGTCCAAAGCCCAAACCCATCCAAGCCCAACCATTTGTCTGTTTAACCAAAACGGTCAAACTATGTTTGACCCGTCACCAAAACCGCCAAAAACCATACCAGACAGTCATCACCACCAGCTCACCAATACCACCAACCAGCTCATCCCCCCTCCTCCAACACTCCACCTAACACATCCAAAAACATTTAATGCATCTCTCCCACTTTTCCACTAACCAAAATCAGAGAAATAGTCAAAATTCGGTTTTCCCGCCAAATTGACAAATGGACTGTGGAGATGAAATTAAGCCAATTGGATGATGGGGATTTGTTCAAGATGTCGACCAAGTGTTATCCCAGTCAAAATATTGTATATATAGTGTGTAACTTAGCTAGAATAAAATGTGTGGAAATTTAGTGTAAAAGTAGTTAGTCGTATTTCCATTCCCTGTAATTGTACTTTGTAATTTTCAAGTTTAATCAATCAATACAAGTATCCTTAGTGTATTTGTTTGTTGATTATTGTCAGTAGTAATAATTTATACCAAGTTCTGATTTTCACTTGACACTGAGAATTAGAAGTTTAATAAGTAGTATCAAGAATAGCTTCTCAGCTATTTTAAATAGCTTATATAAGCTTCTCATAGCTTATTATAAGTTATTTGTAGTGTAATTTGTTCTAAATTCCAAGTTTCAAGAATGGTCAATGAAAGTCAACTGAAGGTCAATAAGCCAATTTTGAGTGATTAAGCTAATTCAAGAAGCTTCTCTGGGTTATTTAGCTTGTATTTGACAAGCTTGATTGGTCCTTGGTTCCTTGTTCTTTGTGCATCAGTCAAATCAGTTGTGAGCTTTTCTTAATTTATGGCATTATTTCATTAGTACTGTATAAGTGCTTATTTCCTGCTTATCTGTGTTCTTATAAGCTACTTGTTAGTTTTTAAGTGTATGTGATCAAGCTTTGTCAGTAGTACAATAGTGTAATAAGCTTTTATTTAACTTGCTCAAAAATCTTTAAAAATACCAAAAACAGCAACAAGTAGTATAGCTTATAATTAAGCTTAAGTCTGTATTAAAAGTTGTTAATAAGTGTTCATACAAGTTGTTCATTCAATAAAATATAAGGTCTTAGTGTAAAATTGTGTTTTTCCTTTGTTAATCCAAATTAGTACCCATATAAAAGCCAAAATCAGTCATTATTAGTATTGCTTAATATTTTGCTTAAGTTTGTATTAAAAGTTGTTTAATCAGTAGTATAATAAGTTAGTCAATCCATAATACATAAGCTTTTAGTTCAAAATTTTGATTTCCTTTTGTAAAACCAAGACAGCCTATCCATTAAGGGCTGTTTGGATTTATTCAGTCAGTAGGCTAAATATAGTGGTACTGTACATTGGTCATTTGATCAACTTTGATTCAGCTTTTTGTAGCCTTATTAAGCTGTTTTGAAGTCCTAATAAGTAGTATAGATAGTAAATCAATATTTGCCTTTGCTGTGTGATTTTGAGGCTGTCAAAAGCTCATATCAGCCATCAGCAGCCATAAGCTTGTTTTAGCTTGTTTCTTAGTTGTTTTGTGTTCATTTTAGCCTATTTAGTATAGCCAATATAGTTGCTTTAGTCTGTTTTTGTCTGTGCACAAGTTTGTGTGTTCTGCACAAAACAGACTTATAAGCAGTCTGATATCACTTTTCTCAGCCCCCAATTAGTGCTTAATTATTGAAATCTTTGGCTGAATTTTGTTTTTCTAGTAGTTAACCTAGTAGGTATTAAATTCCTGTTCTCAAAATCAACACCACAACTTATTCAATAGCTTAAATCAGTCTGTGCAATTTCCCCAAATATTTGCCCTGATCCTGAATCAGTCCATAACTGATTCCAGCATCTGAACTAGGGATCAATTGGACATCAATTGGTGTTGTTGTGATAGGGCTTTTGTACTTTTTAGATAGCCAGTAGTGCTGCCTTGATTTTGCCCCCCTTAGGTTGCCCATTAGACTGCTTATTGAGTGCTTAATCTGTGCTTAAAGTCTGCTGTTTGTCTGAGAATTTTCTGTGCATAGTTCCAAATCAGCCCAAGTGCTTATCTGCTCAATACTTGTGCTTATTTGTATTTCTGAGTTGTTTTGTGTTTAATATTATTGTTTAATCCATTCCTGAACTTTTGGGAATTTTTGGATTCCATTTAGCTTATTTTGGGCTTATTAGCTTATAGCTTATCTGCCCAAATCAGCTTATTTGGCCTAGTGATCTTTTCATTTTATTTTTCCCATCTTCTAAATTTTATTTTTGAATTATCTGTAAATTTTCATAATTTCCTGAACAGTTTTAGTATTTTTAATCATTTTAATTAGGTTTTAATAGTAAATAAATTATAATAAATAGAAAAATAATCAAAAAATTATAATTCCAATTTTCATAATTTTCTTTTGTCATTTTTAATCTAGGAAAAATATAAAAATATTTTTTAGACCTTAAGAAAATATTAAATAGAAAATAAGTGATAGTTTCTATTTAATTAATTTTATCTTTTTAAATTTTAATTAAGTAATTTTTATTTTTGTAATTTTCTTAGTTTCTTTTTAACTTATAATATTTATAGAAAAAAGTTTTAGAATTTTCCTTGTTCATTTAGTATTTTTTATAATTTAAATTAGTTTAATTAATAATTAAATAATTAATAATTAGTAATAATTAAATAAAAAGTGTAGAAAATTATAATTTAAGTTTTTAAATAAGTTTTAAGTAATTTTACATTTTTAGGTTTGAAATTTTATAAATTTTAGTTTTTGTCCCATTTTAGATTTTCCCGTTACGCGTTTGTAGTTAATTTTAATCGCGTTTACTTTTAATTTGTATATTTGTTTTAAATTGTTAGTAGAATTGTTAAAAAAGCAAAAATCCAAAAATATCTTATCATCAGTCACTATAATCCAAATTCTGAGCAATCGTCAATTTCATACTTCGTTGGGAGACGACCTGGGTAATCACTTACCCAGTATACACACTACACACAACACAGCGTAAGTCTTTGCAAGTTATCCTTTTTCACAAAAGGGTGGTTTTGTACTGATTCACGAGCATTCACCGTTCTTGCATTTTTATAAGTGTACTTTCGGGCGAATCAAATTTTGGCGCCGCTGCCGGGGAGGTGTGCTGCGACACTTGTGTAAGTTTTAGCGATTAGTGATCTGAGACCCTTCTATCAGAAGTTCCCTATTTCCCAAAAACCATATAAAATACAAAAATATTTTTCATTTCTTTTCTATATATATATTATTATTAATATTATCATATAAAAAATAAAAACACCAAAAATAATTTCCGTTTTCTTTGTTAATAATAAATAAACAATAAAAAAATTACCATCGAAAATCAAGACTGAGCACTACCTAACTGGGGGTGCGACCATAATAAGTTCCCAAACCAAAGATTTAAAACTTGCCTTTGTATCACTTGCGATTCCGGCTCACCTTTGATTGATAAACAAACTCTACGGAGGTTCTAGGATAGTCTGACATTAAATTGTCGGACTGAAAGAAGCGGGTTTTTAAGGAGCTTAATCGCCCACCTTTGCTTCTCCGCCACCCTGTGCGTTTTTCAGTTAGAGAGCTACCGTACGCTTGTTGATTATTGGTTTAAGTTCACTTGTGTTTTGCTTCTGTCTTGTTTTAATTGGAAAATTTTGCTAAGTGCATGCGCACTCGTTCTTCTAGGTCATCAAGCCCTCTTCGTGAGCTTGGAAAAATACCTCGAAGACGTCGGAGACGTTCTGCTCCATCAGTCGTACCCGAGTTACGGACTGATCCCGAAACCCCTGTCATTATGGCAGACGAACGCACAATGGCTGAAATGCTCCAGGCACCCACCGAGGGTTACGGAGATGCCATCGTTTTACCAGCCATCGATTCTGATCATTTTGAACTGAAAACACATTTGATTCAGCTCGTTTCTACCAACCAATTTCACGGGTTTGAACGAGAGGATCCTTATGCACACATTCGTTGGTTCAACAAACTGACATCTACAATCAATTACAAGAATGTGCCACAAACAGTGATCAAATTGATGCTATTTCCATTCTCACTTGAGGGGGCAGCCCGAATTTGGCTGGATAAAGAACCCCCTCGATCCATTGAAACCTGGGAAGATCTTGTTAAGAAATTTGTAAATTATTTCTTCCCTCCATCAAAAACGACGAATTTAAAAAATGAAATAGCTGGATTTCGTCAAGGTTTTGATGAAAGTTTCGGAGAGGCGTGGGATAGATTTAAAGATCTTTTAAGAAAATGCCCACATCATGATTTCAATGTGTTACAACAAATAAATACGTTTTATAATGGGTTGACCCAAAACGATCAAGATGCACTTAATGCAGCCTCCGGTGGCAATATCTTGAATCGTAAACCCAGAGAGGTGGTCGAAATTTGTGAAAATAAATCAAAAGTTCCTATTTCTAGAAACAAAGTGAATGTTCCAGTCACTCCTACTGCTTCTTCTTCATCCGGTAACTCCTCAGAGTTAGCCTTCCTTACAGATTCAATGCGTTGTATGATGAAAGAAATGAAAGAATTAAAAAGTGAGATTCATAAACCGGAACAAATCAAAGCAATAAACAAAGTGTGTGAAACTTGTGGTGGCCCACATGCGTATTTTGATTGTCAAGCAACCGATGCTTCTCTTTACCCAGCTCCCGTAGCTGCAGTAAACCAAAATCAATACCGTCCGCATGCTGAGACTCAGTACCGAGCACAGAATGCTATGGTCCCACCTGGTTTTCCACCCGTGCCAAATCATAATAATCAAAACCGCTTTGTTCAAAATCAGGGACAAAATTTTCACAACTCTCAAAATTTCAATCAAAACCGAGGTCAGAATCAGGGTAATTTTAACCAAAACCGTGGTCCAAATTTTAATCAAAACCAAGGTTCAAACCGAAATCAGACGTCCTCAGATGAGTTGCTTATGCAATTCATGAAAACCCAAGAGGAAACAAATAAGACGCAACGTGAGACAAACCAGTTATTGGTTGCCCAATTAAACCAGATCAAAAAGTCTTTAACTGATATACCTTCTACCTCGGGAAGTCTCCCAAGTAACACTGTTACCAACCCTAGGGGTGAACTCAAAGCTGTCAGTACACGTAGTGGTAAATCTCATGTTGGATTCAAGGTGATAAAGGACCCGGTACTTCCCGCTAACAATGGAAGTGCTAAATACGTCCAACCTTCGGTCATCCAACCTTCTGTCATCCAAAAATCTACACCCACAATTGCTCCTCAACCGTCAAGAATCGATCCTACTCTTTCACGATTTACGGTTAAAAGTTTGTCAACCAAACTTAGTGAGCAAAGGTCAGCCAGATATTATTCCGAAATGCTCAATGCTGTTCCTGTCAGTGTTCTTGATGACAGTGATGATGATGAAAATACCACTTTCGTCAAAGCTATCACCACTCGGAGTGGTGCTTCTTATGAGGGGCCAGCTGGCCCTATTCCTCCTCCGTTATTTGAAATGGAAAAAGAGACGGAGGATACAACGGACAAAGTGCAAATTCCAATCCCACAAAGTACAGCACATGTCTATCCTCCGGTTGTCCCGAAAAAATCCAAACAAGGAGTTATCTTTGAGACTCCTGAAGTTGTTGTCCCTAAATCCAAACCTCACATTCCTTACCCATCGCGCTTAAATGAGCAAAAGCTCCGTGAGAAGGCTAGTCAACAAAATGATAAATTCTATCAAATCTTTAAAGAATTACATTTTGACATAAGCTTTGCGGATGCTACTATTCTGATGCCCAAATTTGCTGCAGCAATCAAACACTTGTTAAGCAACAAGGAAAAACTGATTGAAATGGCTAAAACTCCAGTAAATGAGAACTGCTCAGCGGTTATCTTGAAAAAGCTTCCGGAGAAGCTTGGAGATCCTGGAAAGTTTCTACTACCTTGTGTATTTCCGGGAATGGTTGAATGTTATGCCTTAGCAGATCTAGGTGCAAGCATCAACCTGATGCCTCATTCAGTATGGAAGAAACTCTCTCTTCCGGCTCTTACTCCTACCTGCATGACTCTTGAGCTTGCAGATCGAACCATAACTCATCCCTGCGGCATTGCCGAAGATGTATTTGTGAAAATAGGAAAGTTCCATTTTCCAGCTGACTTTGTGGTTGTTGATTTCGATGCTGATCAAAAGGTTCCTCTCATTCTTGGAAGAGGATTCCTAAAAACGGGCCATGCACTTATTGATGTATTTAAGCATGAGATTACTTTGCGTGTGGATAAGGAAGCTGTTACTTTTAACCATGATCAAACATCGAGTTACTCCTCAAATTTTAATTCTGCTTCGGTTAACCGAATCGATGTCATTGACATTTCTTCAAAGGAGTACTCTCAAGAAAATCTTGGTTATTTTCATAATTCTGTGAGTAGGGAACCCACCACATCTTCTCAACATATCATAGCAGACTCTTCCCCTTCTCTCACTTCGGTTGAGGGAAGTGATCCCTTTTGGGATGAAGTCGATGCTTTTCTTGCTGTAGATAGTTCACCTCCGTATGAGGTTGATGAAAACTATCTTGATCCTGAGGGGGACATTCTTTTTCTTGAAAATTTGTTAAAAGAAGACTCATCTTCCCTTTTCCCACAAAAACAACTTCATAATGAGGAAACTGATAAAATTCCTGAGATCAAGTTTAAGGACTTGCCTCCTCCACTTACAATTCTTGAGGAGGAAGTTCTTGTCTTAATTGCTGTTCAGATCTCTCTTCTTCCCTTCACCTACCCGGTGATTTCTCCTATCCTTCACTCGTTCGGGAGTGAGGATGTTACTTTTGACCCCGGCATTGTCCATCTAACATTGGTTTAAATGCCGGATTTCCTGGTCTCTTACTTCCCCATAAACTTTTAAAATTGTTTTTTCTCCCGGGCTGTTCAGGAACCCTTTGTTACAGTTAACCGTTCACAAGCGGTTAGCTTGCGTGATAAACCTGACTGTTCGGGAGGAATCAACTCAATTTGGGGTCGAGTCAAGCTAGTGACTCGGTGATCAAAAACATTAGCAAACCATATGGGTTTTCACCCGTATCTCTGTTTTCTTTCTCTTTTCTAACACCTAAGTGTGGGGGAGATGCCCCACATGTTGTATATATGTATATGTCCAAAAAAAAAAAAAAAAAAAAAAAAAAAAAAAAAAAAAAAAAAAAAAAAAAAAAAAAAAAAAAAAAGAGAGAGGGAATTTGCATGCCTTAACGGCTTAAATGCAAATTAAATAAAAATAAAATAAAAGGCTATTAATATTTCCCTTTCACGTTCTAAGTGTTGGTTTCACAACCAGTTCTTTGAATATTGAGGGCAATATTCAGTTCTAAGTGTGGGGGGGAATTCTCGCGAATTTGATCAAATGTACCATCTAGCACCCCCATTTTAGCCAAAATTTTAAAATTTTTTCTCACTTAGAACTCAATAAATGGTTATCAGTCCGCCATGTCTAACCCACATAAGGATTGGCTAATCCAGGAGCAAACGGCTCTTGGTAAAGATATATCAAATCCGTTTTTGGCTTGCAATTTGCCCAAAATTGTATGGTTTTCGACTCACCATATCCTAAAAAGTGAAGAGTTGGCTAGTCCAGAAGCAAACGGCTTCTGGTAAAGACAAATCAAAACCGTTGACAGCTTATGGTTTGCTCAAAATCATTTGGTTATCGGTGTACCAAAGTTCTTACTTGAACTGAAACATTTGGCTACTCCAGAAGTGATGGCTTTTGGTAAAGAGACATAAAATCCATTAAATCTTCATAAAAGATTGCTAGGGACTAGCAATAGTTTAGTGTGGGGGATTTGATATGTGTCTAAAAACACATATAATTTACCCGGAAAATACCCACATAAACGTCCAAAAACACACAAATATTATAAATATCATCAAAAATGTGTTTTTATCTGTTTCAGATGCAAAATGATTGAAAATAAGTGAAAACGAACCAAGTTTGCATAAATGGCAAGTCTAGTCCCTCAAGTTTCAAAAGTTGTCAAATTTAGTCCCCGGGTGTTCTAAAAATGGAAAATCATGTTTTTAAACCCTTGTACTATTGGAACTTAACAAGAAATACCCTTGTAATAACTTTTGGAAATTTACAAAATAAGTCCCTCAAATATCCAAAATTACATTTTAGGTCCCTAAAGTTTTAAAACTATAAAAATATACAACTTTGGTCCTTGTGTAATTATTTATTGGCAGGTTTAGTCCTTTAATGAAGTTTGGGAAGTTGGCAAGATCAGCCCTTCAAGTTTCAGCAATTGGCAAAAATGGTCCTTGTGTTAACTACCAAATCCGGATCCAAATTTAAACTACCCCAATAAACCGACTAAACTAAACCCAGCCTAAAATTAACTACCCATTACCCAACCCAGTCCAAAGCCCAAACCCATCCAAGCCCAACCATTTGTCTGTTTAACCAAAACGGTCAAACTATGTTTGACCCGTCACCAAAACCGCCAAAAACCATACCAGACAGTCATCACCACCAGCTCACCAATACCACCAACCAGCTCATCCCCCCTCCTCCAACACTCCACCTAACACATCCAAAAACATTTAATGCATCTCTCCCACTTTTCCACTAACCAAAATCAGAGAAATAGTCAAAATTCGGTTTTCCCGCCAAATTGACAAATGGACTGTGGAGATGAAATTAAGCCAATTGGATGATGGGGATTTGTTCAAGATGTCGACCAAGTGTTATCCCAGTCAAAATATTGTATATATAGTGTGTAACTTAGCTAGAATAAAATGTGTGGAAATTTAGTGTAAAAGTAGTTAGTCGTATTTCCATTCCCTGTAATTGTACTTTGTAATTTTCAAGTTTAATCAATCAATACAAGTATCCTTAGTGTATTTGTTTGTTGATTATTGTCAGTAGTAATAATTTATACCAAGTTCTGATTTTCACTTGACACTGAGAATTAGAAGTTTAATAAGTAGTATCAAGAATAGCTTCTCAGCTATTTTAAATAGCTTATATAAGCTTCTCATAGCTTATTATAAGTTATTTGTAGTGTAATTTGTTCTAAATTCCAAGTTTCAAGAATGGTCAATGAAAGTCAACTGAAGGTCAATAAGCCAATTTTGAGTGATTAAGCTAATTCAAGAAGCTTCTCTGGGTTATTTAGCTTGTATTTGACAAGCTTGATTGGTCCTTGGTTCCTTGTTCTTTGTGCATCAGTCAAATCAGTTGTGAGCTTTTCTTAATTTATGGCATTATTTCATTAGTACTGTATAAGTGCTTATTTCCTGCTTATCTGTGTTCTTATAAGCTACTTGTTAGTTTTTAAGTGTATGTGATCAAGCTTTGTCAGTAGTACAATAGTGTAATAAGCTTTTATTTAACTTGCTCAAAAATCTTTAAAAATACCAAAAACAGCAACAAGTAGTATAGCTTATAATTAAGCTTAAGTCTGTATTAAAAGTTGTTAATAAGTGTTCATACAAGTTGTTCATTCAATAAAATATAAGGTCTTAGTGTAAAATTTGGTTTTTCCTTTGTTAATCCAAATTAGTACCCATATAAAAGCCAAAATCAGTCATTATTAGTATTGCTTAATATTTTGCTTAAGTTTGTATTAAAAGTTGTTAATCAGTAGTATAATAAGTTAGTCAATCCATAATACATAAGCTTTTAGTTCAAAATTTTGATTTCCTTTTGTAAAACCAAGACAGCCTATCCATTAAGGGCTGTTTGGATTTATTCAGTCAGTAGGCTAAATATAGTGGTACTGTACATTGGTCATTTGATCAACTTTGATTCAGCTTTTTGTAGCCTTATTAAGCTGTTTTGAAGTCCTAATAAGTAGTATAGATAGTAAATCAATATTTGCCTTTGCTGTGTGATTTTGAGGCTGTCAAAAGCTCATATCAGCCATCAGCAGCCATAAGCTTGTTTTAGCTTGTTTCTTAGTTGTTTTGTGTTCATTTTAGCCTATTTAGTATAGCCAATATAGTTGCTTTAGTCTGTTTTTGTCTGTGCACAAGTTTGTGTGTTCTGCACAAAACAGACTTATAAGCAGTCTGATATCACTTTTCTCAGCCCCCAATTAGTGCTTAATTATTGAAATCTTTGGCTGAATTTTGTTTTTCTAGTAGTTAACCTAGTAGGTATTAAATTCCTGTTCTCAAAATCAACACCACAACTTATTCAATAGCTTAAATCAGTCTGTGCAATTTCCCCAAATATTTGCCCTGATCCTGAATCAGTCCATAACTGATTCCAGCATCTGAACTAGGGATCAATTGGACATCAATTGGTGTTGTTGTGATAGGGCTTTTGTACTTTTTAGATAGCCAGTAGTGCTGCCTTGATTTTGCCCCCCTTAGGTTGCCCATTAGACTGCTTATTGAGTGCTTAATCTGTGCTTAAAGTCTGCTGTTTGTCTGAGAATTTTCTGTGCATAGTTCCAAATCAGCCCAAGTGCTTATCTGCTCAATACTTGTGCTTATTTGTATTTCTGAGTTGTTTTGTGTTTAATATTATTGTTTAATCCATTCCTGAACTTTTGGGAATTTTTGGATTCCATTTAGCTTATTTTGGGCTTATTAGCTTATAGCTTATCTGCCCAAATCAGCTTATTTGGCCTAGTGATCTTTTCATTTTATTTTTCCCATCTTCTAAATTTTATTTTTGAATTATCTGTAAATTTTCATAATTTCCTGAACAGTTTTAGTATTTTTAATCATTTTAATTAGGTTTTAATAGTAAATAAATTATAATAAATAGAAAAATAATCAAAAAATTATAATTCCAATTTTCATAATTTTCTTTTGTCATTTTTAATCTAGGAAAAATATAAAAATATTTTTTAGACCTTAAGAAAATATTAAATAGAAAATAAGTGATAGTTTCTATTTAATTAATTTTATCTTTTTAAATTTTAATTAAGTAATTTTTATTTTTGTAATTTTCTTAGTTTCTTTTTAACTTATAATATTTATAGAAAAAAGTTTTAGAATTTTCCTTGTTCATTTAGTATTTTTTATAATTTAAATTAGTTTAATTAATAATTAAATAATTAATAATTAGTAATAATTAAATAAAAAGTGTAGAAAATTATAATTTAAGTTTTTAAATAAGTTTTAAGTAATTTTACATTTTTAGGTTTGAAATTTTATAAATTTTAGTTTTTGTCCCATTTTAGATTTTCCCGTTACGCGTTTGTAGTTAATTTTAATCGCGTTTACTTTTAATTTGTATATTTGTTTTAAATTGTTAGTAGAATTGTTAAAAAAGCAAAAATCCAAAAATATCTTATCATCAGTCACTATAATCCAAATTCTGAGCAATCGTCAATTTCATACTTCGTTGGGAGACGACCTGGGTAATCACTTACCCAGTATACACACTACACACAACACAGCGTAAGTCTTTGCAAGTTATCCTTTTTCACAAAAGGGTGGTTTTGTACTGATTCACGAGCATTCACCGTTCTTGCATTTTTATAAGTGTACTTTCGGGCGGATCACACATAAACTTGCAAAGGATTGAGATGAAGTTTACTTGGAGCTTGAAACTAGTTGAAATTCTTGAAGCTAGAAACTAAATGATGAGAGTGTTTGTGTTTGTGATATGGGACGGCAAGAAGCAAGGACCAAGGGGGTTTATATAGGCTAATGAGGAGGTTAGGAAGGTGTGCAGGAAGGTGTAGTGAGGAGGTTACTTGGTTTAGATATTTAGGAAGCTTTGTGAAGAAGTTTGGTTAGTTGTGCTAGTTAAATAAACACATGTAATACATCTAAATGATCAAGGCTTATCACAAGCCAACAAGGATTGTGACACACTATATTACACGTTCAAATGGGATAAAGGGTGACTAGATGGATAAAACTTGGTATTATCTAGTTTACGGAGTGAGTTTTGGTCCCGTTAATCGCTAACTGTAAGTCGTTAGGTCACGAAACGTAAAACCGGGTATCGTATAAATATGAAACTTGTAGGAATGATTTAACTTATCATTATACTCATTATAATCTCATAATGTTGAGTGATAAGTTTAATGGGTCACGAAAACGCTGATAACGCTGGAAACGTAGGTTTAAAACTCGTTAAACGTAAAACGTACGGAAGTTGCGTAAAACTGAGAAAAGTAAAATGTAACTTTTCTAATGTGATAATAATGAATTAAAATGACCTATAATGTCTAGACTTGGCTCATTCTGGTGTCGGTTGGTGTTAAATGTCCTTTAGACATAAAACTGTAAGTGTTAAAAATCAATGAATGATTTTATGGTCAAAGGAGGAGGAAAAATATGTTGACTTTTCCAAAAATGTGAAAGCTTCTAAACGTCTTAGAAAATATGGTGCAGGTATAGGCTAAGGTTGTGGATAAGTAAAAGTGCTTAAAACGCAATTTTTGTTTTGTAAGACCCAATGTCTATTTGGTAACATTTTATCTTTAAGTAAAAAATTCCATAATTGATTGTGAGTGTTCTAAAAATTAACCTGATGCGAGGAAAATTGTCGCAGTTGGTTTTCGTTATGCGCAGGATGTTTAAATGGAGTTTAAACCAAACGTATAGTTTCTTATTAACTTTTGCGAAAATGACCCGATGAGCATCAAACTTTCACTTTGTCATAGAAATATTTTAACTTACAAGGATATGAAATAAAAATTTCGGGAGTGAATAGTGAATGTGAATAGTAAAAATGAATAGTGAAAGTGAATAGTAAAAATTCGAGAATGGATAAAAATCTTGAAAATGCGAATTGTTACATCTACCACCCATAAAAGGAATCTCGTCCGCGAGATTCAGTCAGTGTTGGTCGTTGGAGTAGTGTCAGTGAAGAGGTGCTGATACTTTTGACGGATCTGGTCTTCTCGTTCCCAAGTGAACTCGGGACCTTGTTGAGAATTCCAGCGAATCTTGACAATAGGAATTTGACTTTGTTGGCTCGGAACATATTATGAAATGGGGCTAGCCTTTCAAGACAGGGTTGCGTTAAAAGTTTACTTGGTTACTGTGCTTTTTGAGGCGAGTGCCAATGAATGGCTTATGACTTTTGCCCATCAAAAGTTTATTTTTAGGTAAGGTTTAAGGGTGACTATTCCAATCATAACATGATTCTTCCAGAATTAGACATAGGTGGCCAGACTATGTATAATTGAGGACTAATGATGTAATGCTCGGTTTAGTCAAAATAATATTATGTTTCTTAAAGTTTAATAGTATTAATCGTTTTGTTTATAAAATGACGGTCAAGATAGTTTTCAAAGGAGTAATACAGTTTGTGGGGCGATAGCAAAAGTAGTTTATAGGATAGTTGTAAATTAGATTTTAAAATGGTAACAAAACAGATTTATACGGTAATTAGCAAAATATTTTATAAGGTGGCAAGAGCCTATAGGATAAAATTCAGACATTTTACAGGATGTAAATAAATTAGTTTATAACAGAGTAGTATCGTATTCTTGTAAAGCAATTGAGAAAGGGTAGTGAAATTAGGAGTGTAATGAACAGGAGTTTTCGTATTGTGGCGATAATAAAAGATAGAAAATTCATTAGACAGAAATTCGTAATAATACATGAAACTTATACGAAAGTACTTAATGTAAAACGCAAAAGAAATACAACCCTAGAGGGTTTAGACTTCGGTTTTATTATACAAGCAGAAACTTTTCCTTAAACATCATCTTCGCTCGTAACATCGACAGGATCCTGGCAAGCTTCTCCTCCTATTAATGCGTATGCTCCCCCACGATTTCTTCCTCCATTTTGATTCCTCAGCTTTGGGCAATCACTCCTGAGGTGTCTTTTTTCACCACATTCAAAGCAAGTTACCGGGGTAGGGACCCTACAATCTTTAGCTTGATGACCGGCCCTTTTGCAATTCCAACATGTAGCGGGGCAAGGTCCAGTGTGGTGATGCTTACATTCGTTGCACTCAGATAGGGTTCCAGCATACCTTTTCTTATCAGCTGGCCCAGCAGCATAGGCTTTCACCACTTCTTGTTTCTTATCTTGTTGCAAAGTATCCTTGTCTCCCTGATCATAATGCCTCTTCCTTTTATTGCTATTGTTGTCGTTGACATCTCGAGCAGCCCTTGCTCGAACAACTTGGTCCATCAGATTGTGAGACATTCGAATTGTCTCCTCGAGAGTATTGGGTTTAGAGGAGGTGACATTTCCCTTGATACTGGGTGGGAGTCCCCAGATGTACCTCTCAATCCTTTTCCGTATAGTAGAAACCATCTCAGGACAGAGAGTAGCCAGTTCATGGTATCGGTTTGGTATAAGCTGCAATGTCGACTCCCTTCACTGTTAAGTTCTAAAACTCGACTTCCATCTTTTGAACCTCATTCCTCGGAAAATACTCAGCTGTTACCATTTCCTTGAAATCAGCCCATGGTGTTTCGAAAGCAGTATCAATTCCCACTAACTGAGCATAAGCATTCCACCATGATAAGGCACCATCCAGCGAGGTGCCCGTAGCATATTTTACCTTACAGTCCTCTGCACTGTTACACATGCGGAAAACCGATTCCAACTTCTCAAACCATCGTACCAAGCCGACAGCTCCTTCAGCGCCACTAAAATTCTGCGGCTGGCAACCCGAAAATGCCTTGTAAGTACACCCACGAGCCGCGGGTTCAACCCTGGTTGCCGTTCCACTAGCTTCCCCACCGTTACCACTGTTGCGGTGGGTCTCGTATTCAGCTATAGCAACAGCAACTTGTGCAGTGACTCGTTGAGCAACAAGTCGATCGATAGCAGCTGCACTCATGCTTTGTTTCCTTGGTGGCATTTTCTTCAAAACAAGAAAAGAAGAGTGAGACGTAATAAAGACGTTTCCTAAAAGTAAGTGCTCTAAGGTGGCATGTCATAAGATGAAAGCTTGAGGTCGTGTTATGATTAGCTGGCGTATTTCCGGGCGGTGGTTTACGAGGTGATGTAGATGTTTTGAAGTATGGGACGAGCGTTCAAACTAGTCTTCAGAAACGGTTAATAAGGTGATCAGGGAAATTGGCAGACTAAAACGGAAGATTTAGGGAAATTGGAGACTATAACGGGTTTTAATGTTACGTAAAACGATGTCACATATGATTGTGAAAATTTTTAGAGACCATTTGTATTAATTATGATATCTCGGAAGGTTTAGAGCACCTTCAAAAAGTACGAGTGTGTATGTTAGTTCAGTTACACTAGTAATACGTCTCTAGCTTTTAAAAGTTGTTTTGAAAGACCAAGATGGGTGTCCTAACTTGAAGTCAAATAGTGATATTACGTAGGGAAAAATGCGTAACGTTGTGATAGGTACGGTATTTATTTATAAGTATACGGAAAATACTTGTAGCATATAGTAGAAGTCAAATAAATCACCAAATAGTAAGTTGTAATGCATAGTTATGACAAGCAAACGGTAGTGAGGCAGAAGGCTTGGCAGGCGAGCACGTGGCGGTCATAGGGTTTTGTTTTTATAAAAAGTGGTTATAGTCTAGGTTTTAAAAATATACCTGGTTCTCTATAACCAAGGCTCTGGTACCAATCTGTAACACCCCCAAAAATGGGTCGCAGCGGAAGATGACGTCGTTGGGGTGCTACTAAATTGGATCACAACACAAAGTAAAGAGAACGGATTTACCTTATACATTTAGAAAAATTAGTTACATTATCATAGTAAATAAGTTTACAACATTTAATTTGATGCGAAAATAAGGCCCATATAAGTAAACAAGTGGTCCCAAATATTTCAGAGTAGTCTATGACCGTGCCAATGCCAAGCGCCTCCAACAATAGATTGTGCTGTAGTAAAGATCTACACCTGAGAATACATGCTAAAAGGGTCAGCATAAAGCTGGTGAGTTCATATGTTTAAGTAAACAACAAGTTAAGCATGGACCACGAGATTTCAAAGACAATGTATTCCAAATATGCTCATGAAAAATATTACTGTTGCACTAAGCTCATGACACCAAAGCCTTAACAGTTAGTTCATTTTATCACCCCAAACAGGTGCTTTTTCAAACCCATGTACGACATCAAATGAAATGCGTCCGTTTGACAAGTTGAAGCGACCAACCCAGACGGGGGAGTTTACCCCCAATAGATCTATTCACAACATTCGCGCTTACAGAGTAATTAACGGTTCATGATTGTGAGGAATTTATGGCAAACGACAACAACTTAGGCAGTCAATAAATGTTTAATGCACTTGTGTCCATATGTAAAAACAAGCAATGTATTCCCACCCCAAGTATATTTCAAATCAAATAGTAAAAAAAGTAAAAGTGGGGCTATGAAACTCACCTCAGTAAAGCAAATCTCGATTGGTAATACAGTAAACTGTGAATAAAGGTCCGATAACTCTAACCGCAACCTAAATAAATACCATGTCTTAGGTTTGAAAACAAGGTCGTGCACGCAAGTTCATACGCTATTTTATCACTTGTACATGTTTGTTGCAATATTTATCGACAAAAATATAGTTGCGTCAATGTGTCTATTTATTAAGCAAAGTAACCCTTTGTAGAAAACATAACTAGTTAATCTCGTGATTAAACTACGGTCGTCTTGTTAATAAGTATTTTTGAAAACCTCCAACGCGCCTAACAAGTATACATAACGTACTACCATTTTTGTTTACGTCATTTTAGCTAAATCCGACTCTAAAGTGTCCAAAATCCACATTAAAAATTCTAACAGCTTTCTATTAGCAAAAAATAAGCTGTCAAAAAGTTATATTTCGTCGCAACTTCACTAGGCCATAACTCCCTCGTCTTAGCTCCGATTCTTAAGTTTTATATATCTCCGGGTCCGTGTTTAAGTATACTAACATGTTTTTAGTGCCTCGGCTAGTCTAGTTAACTTTTAACATCAGTTTTTACCTCTTGAAAATTCCCAACAGCAATTATATTTTCAGAAAATTCCTTTTCGTCGCACAACTTAAAACTAACGTATCTTCTTCGTTATAAGTCCGTTTTAACTCATTCAAGTGGCTACGTTTTCATTATAGAGTCTGTTTTCTATAATTCTAGCCTAATCTTGCCACCAAGTTACTAATTTTTCTGGGTGAGGTCGAATAGGACAGCCTCTTTTCTAAAAGTGTCAAAACACATTTCCTAGCCTTCTAGTTATCCAAAACCGCTTAACAACTACTCCCAAACTAATCCTAGCTCTTCCACCGATTTCTCAACACGTCAATAGTGATTTAACAATAAACTTAGCAATATTAGAAAGTTCAATTTCTCATAAATTTAAGTAATCATCAAGACTAGTTAATATAACAAGCTTACTAGTTTATATATAGTGTTTTTATTTCCACTTTCTTGTTAAGATTAACAATTATCTTGTGTGTTCATGAAAATATATTTGAAACATAGTCATTAGTTAAAAGGTCATTGTGGTTATAAAGTTTCACCAGCATGTACAAAGTGATAAACAAGTATATGTAACTTGAAACTAATTATCATATTATAAAAAGTGTGAAATTTATCAAAGTAAAGTATTACTTACTTAAGATGGTTAGTGTGACGAGAAAGTAATTTACTTGATTTAACCCAAGACTAGTGCTTCTAAACCCATACAATTGTACCCTAATGATGCTTGAACTAGCCAAACAACTCTCCTTCTTCATTCTTGCTCTTTGGTGGATCGATTTGTATGAGAGGGTGAGTGAGTAGTTTTATTTTCTCTTGTGCTAGTTACTAAGTATATGCATGTATATATACTTGAGGATTTTCAAACTCATAATAGTGGGTCAAAAATATCAAGGTGGCTAGGTGGGTGGTGTTGGCTAATTAGGGGCTAGGAGGGGGGCAAGAACTTTGGTCAAGCATGCAATATTAATTGCATGTGTTTTACAACTCCTTGTTTTAGGGCACCTTGTCTAGTAATCATGTATTTAGGAAAGACTTCACAATAATTATTATGCTAAAAAAGGGGGGGGGGGCAATAGGTGAAATATAGGAGTAGAAGATTTTATTTTGTACAATAGTGTATATATTGTATGTATTGGGTATTAGAAATAGGTATTGGTTATTGGTTTGGTGATTAACGTAAGTTACGCGTAATTAATCGTAATTAACAAAGAAATTACATTAGGCATAAGGAAATATTTTTGGAACTTTGGTAATAATTTAGGAAGTATAAAAATGCGTTAAAAATAATTGTTAGGAGTATTGGGTATGTCGGGTGTTTATTTAAATCGCGAATAGCGTTTATTAAATTAACAATCGTAAATAAATAAAAATGGATTTGTTTTAGGGATTAAAACTTCGAACCTGAGTAGGAGCAAGGTATTGGGATATTGTGGACTAAATATAGCCTAAAGTCCTAGTGCACAAGGGGGTTGTTCCTAGTATTACGTTTATTTAACTAAAAAGTTATACGTAAAAAATATTCTTGTAAATTTCAAAGTAATGATTTAGAGTTTAGAATTAAATGTTGACGTGAAAAATTTCGGGTTGTTATATTTTGTGTTCTAATAATTAAATACATAACGATTTATATATATTAATTATTATACATTAATCCTTTATACGTAATGTGTGCAATCCCATGGTCCCGAGTTCGATTCTAGTCATAAATGTTTAATATTTGTCCATAAACTTAACAACTCCCACTTGGACATCTATTAATAGTGTAATGACATTAGTTAGCGTCTAACAACACGCCAATGCCCCTAGCACAACTCGGGTGGTGGTCTCCTGGAAAAACCATTCGATGATTCATCATCATACTTATCATTTTGTTTCTAATACTACATTAATAAAGATATGGATCTCAATCATTCTTTATTAACCATTATGTTTCTCGTTGTTTCTGATTGAGCAAGATTACCAAATCTTCTGAACATATTCAGAGGAGATCTTGGGCGTGCGCACGCAAACATCTTGTCAACCCTACGAGAGGCCCAGCAGTATTAAACTTCAAACAGATTTGAAGGAACAAATTCTCTCTTGACTACGAGCATAACTCATGAACTTTTCAACACTCTTGAAAACAATCCTTATAGCTACCAGTTACGTATAGCGGTAAATTGCTTCACAGAAATGCACTACATCCATGACAGTTATCTGGTATCTCAAGTCTGAGGATAACTATATATTCACGATTTACTTGATGACAAGATCTATAAAGTAAACTCATGAAGTTAGGATAAGTCCTATATTCAATTCATTGAATATCATTTGAAATTGGCATGTCAACGCATCAATATACTTTCAAGTATATTTTACCAATACTCAGATTTGTCTTAATTTAATGATATTCCCATATCATTAATCGACAATGGACAATTTAGATTAACATAAGTTATTCACGGATTTAAACATGCAAATATCTGATATATTATTAAGAAAATGATAATCAAACATAACAAGTATTTTATTTCATTAAAATAATAATTGTTCATAACATCCCATTATCCAAATACTAAATAGATCAATGCATGATAATTCTTATTAATGAATTATGCCTCAAGTCATGTCAATCATACTTATTGACAAGACATAAATCAACTAATCTTGATCTATCGGAATTTTGAGAATACTTATTTCAAGAATTCAATTAGTAAAATTCTTATATGTGTGCATTCAACTATCTTGATATTGCCACATAATATTTCATAAAATGTGTGACATCCTCAACCACCAATTTATGACAATTAAACTATCAAACCTTTTATAGTTTAAAGTATTCTAATTCTTTAATGTATAATGCAACTATGCTCACAGTTAAGCATAACTAGTAAACATGGCCATTAACAAGGATGAAATCCTACCATGACTAGTATTGAGACTTATCTCAATTTTATTAGCATCATTGTATGCAAACAACAATATGCTTCTTTAAAATTCCGTAAACTTTAATATCCATTGTGTAATGTTTGATCCCTTCCAATCTTTCAAGATTTGT
Source organism: Artemisia tridentata subsp. tridentata (assembly GCA_021014915.2). NCBI lineage: Eukaryota > Viridiplantae > Streptophyta > Magnoliopsida > Asterales > Asteraceae > Artemisia > Artemisia tridentata. The sequence goes on along the minus strand of CP139504.1, from coordinate 69,289,978 downwards.
TGGCTATAACGATTAAGCAATAATTTGCCATATGGTTCATACTAAGAATTTAGGAGCAATTCTAGGATGAGGATGTTAATTCTATATCCAACCATATCCATTACACTTAGTTATCTAACAACTTTCAATTAGATATTAATGTTGTCAAATCGTCTTTCATCCAAGCATGATACAACAAATAACATGATGTACATGAAAAATTCTTGTGTCAAACTTAGATTTTATTCATGTTATATCTTTTCAAAGATATGTTTCTATTTAGTATATCATGTTCTATTAGAATCAATAATTTTACCACTTATGTTTATAACAATAAACATATATTCCAAAGTTGTATGTTTATTTTCTAAATCATCAAGTGAAGTTTCATTCCAAACTAAGACTTAACATTTAACGTATATGGAATGTTACTTCTATATGTTATACAACATATATGAAATAATAAAATAAATATAACACTCCCACTAGCTTTCAGGAATATTAAGGAATTATCTTATTTTAATTATAAATCAAAACTTGGATTTAATTAATTAAACATAAGTATATCTCCTAGATGCATGCATTAATTCATTCATGAATTATTGCACTTTATATATTTCCAAAGATTATTTGAATTCAAATACTCCTTTAATTACTTATCGTCCTCGCACAAGTAATTACTCAAGAAAGAGTTTTGATATTCCATTGTCAATTTCATATTAATGAAACTAAGAATGACAATCATAATCTTTATTTAATGTGCATAGAAAGAATATTCAATCACAGTTAATTGATTAAGTGTAATTGATAATCTTGTCATAAGACATTCATTAAATATATATACAAAATTGTCCATATGATTTCTACTCAAAAATTTAAATCTCTAGGATTTTCATTCCCTTTGTAGAAATTCATCTTCATTCTATAGTCTAACTATAGAGTTCAAGATTAATTAAGTTTCTAAAACTAATTATCTTTATGGACTGCTTCTAAACATTCATAGTATCAGTAACTTGCCAAATTCAATATTTGCAATTTATCTTAATGACCAACAGGTTTACCATAATCCTGTAACTCATAATCCTCAACATATTATTCAAATATTTGAGATATCCTTGCGGATCTATGAATGATAATTCCATCAACTTGAGATTTAACATTAACATGTTTAATCCTCATCATGACATTTACTAGTGTATTTTTAGAAGATTATGTATCTTGTAACTTTATCTTTTCAAGATAAAACTCCCACTTGCCTTTTGCAATTTATAGACTATCTATAAATACTTAGCAAGTAGAGAAACACAAAATTGTTCTCTTTTGGGACATTACAAATACATATTGACAGTTTCTAACATTAGTTTGTTAATATCCTACTTCATAAGTTGTTGAACAAATTAAGAACTTCAATTTTAAGACTTAATGCGATTCATCACATTCCATAATAATGGTGTCTTATTAATCTCCTAGGTTGGAGTCTTATTGAGTATATACTACACATACTCAATTTTCTAACCTTGATAACTTTTGGAAGAAAGGAAGTTATAGTTATCTTTAATCAAACAATACCAATAGAGTTTGATTCTCCTAACTGAACACACCACAAACTTGTGGTATTTCATTAGAACTAATATTGTGAGACAATCTAACCATATGTAAGATGAACTCATACTCCTTCTGGCTTACCTATTTTCCAACTAAGTCAATCTTAATGGTGAAATAGATTTTTCAAGCCAATTACATGCTTTATAACACAAGTACTTTTTAACTAAGTCACTTATTGTCCATGTCTCAATCAAGAAGACATAGACTGTTATAATCCCATTATACGTTATAAATCATTAATTAACTCAATGACTTCTTGTATATGTCTTAATAAAGAAGACATAACAAGTTAACGTCTTACTTTATATTATCATAAGTCTTGTAACAATTAAAAGACTTCATATTTATAGTTTTTCAATAAAGTATAAACATGTATAACTAATGTAAAACCCCAAAATTACCACAATCTGAAATGACTAAAATGCCCCTCTAAATTTGAAATTTTAAGAATTCATAAAATCGTACAAATGACATATTATTTGAACTTAACTTAAAGTAATTAAACCATAAGTTACCTAATGAATTTAAGTTAATTAAACTTTGTATTATATAAAATCATCCATAACCCATACTTGAGTCATATTATGCACACCTCACACCTGCTCCAACTTCATTTTTTTTTTTATTATTTATATATTCACATACAACAACACACATAAAGCCCTTAATATATTACAAAACCCATACCTCATTCTTAAATCCAAAACCCACGCTCACATTGGACAGATTAAACAAACATCACACGTATACAACTTCACTTTGAATATTTGGAAAAGATATGGTCATCAATTCCTCCTGTAAACTCGGCAAACAAAGCTCTCCACTCCCATTTACTTATATCAAACCGAATACCCTATTTTCACCACACACAAACCCTAAAAATCTGCACAAAGGCGGCTGCATAAATATTTTTACACCTCGAATGGTACCAAGCAATTCAAAGGAAGTTTTAGAAAGGCTAAACAAGATGATTGGATTGTGTGCGATAGCAGTACTAGAGGATGGTGGCTATGGTTCGAATTAGGTTGTAGCCTAGGGACTCTTGTTCTCGTTTCATCTCTATATCGACTCAAGTTATGAACCCTCTTTGTTCTTGTCTCACCTCGACTTAAGCAAAACTCTATGAAGACAAAAACCAGCATATAGTCGGCTTATAATAAACAGAATAAAGAAATTATATATAGCACATGAAATAATGAAATTGTTATGTTGATATAAGGGTCTTCTTGGCTGGTAAAATCTGAACCCAACACCACCTTATGATCCACATGTATACATGTTAATGTATAAACTAAAATCTGAATCTAGAAGTCACATAAAATGATGTCCATAACATGTCGATGTAGGGTCTGTTCAGGACTTGTAAAATCAGAAATGAACGCGATTACATGGGCTATATTATACGTTTGTTTTGATCGTTTGATACTTTACATAACCTGAATAAAATGATACATGAAACGGGTGTTGAGTGTGTTTGTTTGGTCGTGTGTGGGGTTGTGAAAAGGGGTCGAGTTGCATGGGTTAAACTAGGGTCTGTGTGGTTGTTCTGGGTGTGTTAAATTGGTGGGAAGCAAGAGTCTTGTGAGTGATAAAATAGTGTGTCTTGGAACTGAAAACAAGAGGGTTTACATGGGAGTTGGTCACGATAAAAGGGCTGTAAAACAAGGGTTGAAAAGCAGAGTTAGGTCGACTCAAAAAGGAGTGGAGGTCCTGTGTGTGTTGCGTATTAAGGAATGTGCATGAGTAATTCACGTGAACTGAGGATGTGTGATTGCATGGAAGTTGTGGGTTAATATCTTGTGTGTAAACGTGTGGGTGAGTATAATTTGTGGGGCTAAATACTTGTGTGAGTTATTTCATGAAGAATGCATGACTGGTTTTGAATGTGATTTCATGTAACATTGATGGGGCGTTATTTTGTAGCTTGTATGTGTCTAAATAGTGGTTGCCAAGTAGTGTGTAAGCATGTGATGGTGTCAGTGGTATGGCTTTGTGAATTATGCCTGGCTTTGTAGAATAATAAATGTAAAGATAGCTAAAGTTGGTCTAGCTATATAAATTAAATATGAAGATTAATGTATACTTTATGTTTTCTCAACTCAATATTTTGGATGCTACTAACGTCAAGATTATGACATGGATTGTGCGTTTATCCGAAGTAAATAAAATGTACAAGAGAAATATCCGCATGAAATATATAATACAATGAGTCTTTAGTTATTACTACAATTGACAAGCATACATTGTTGGGTGATTCGGGTATACTTGGACAGCAAGAAGTTTAATGTAAATAAACGAACGTTTGACACTAAAAATATATATTAAGCCATTATGGAAATATTAGTGAATCTATTGCTAAATAATGTTTGGACCTATAAGTAGTAAATGATTCCTAATTCTTGTAGATTCGCTGAAGATGGAGTTGTTTTCGATCTTTATATTTCTAGATATGTTTGCACTTGCGGTATAAGGTACAGATATTCTACCCTTTTTCAGTAAGGGTGTTTTCCCTCTCATGACTCATTTATCTTGATTCGTTTTAAGATTCCCTAAGCCATTGCTATGTTCCCTACACTTTGGTTCGTTTGTTTGATTCATTTAGACTTTGATGTTCGATATGACTCTTTTGCTTTGAGCCTCTATAATGATCCATCTGATATTCGTTCGTTACCTTGTGATATTAGTATTCGAATCACGTTCGAGGGTTCATTTGATTTTGGTAACTAGATGTGAAAACCTTTTAATTATATCATGGAAATGTTTTGAGGTAAACTATTTTTAAATGATGTTTATGAATGATGCAATACCACGTTTATATGGAATTTTACTAAACTTTTACGAAAATTACTTTTAAAGACTACTTTTGTGAAAACCGTTATTAAAGATCATTTTTATGAAAAATCAATTGATAAAGATTTCTCTAAATGAACCATTTGATTATGAACCTTTGATCCGTTCATTTTGACTCATTTGACTTTGATATTGGATATGACCCCTTTTTCCATGAACATCTGATATTTGGACTTTGATTATGATTCGATGACTTAGACTATTTGAACCTTTGCTATGATTTGGACCTTTGACCTTTGACCCCTCAGTTTGATACCCGAGCCAAGTTCGTTTCCTAGCCATGAAGGTAACATGGCCGTGTCATTGATGCACCAATGGCATGACTCCAGTTTGGTCGAGTGATGTTCCAAACCGTCCCCATTTTGCTATGCGCGCTTTATTATTTATTATGGCCAATATTATTGTTCGGAGGGGGGGGGCGTATGGATGCGTCCTAGGTTCGTGTTCATATTAGTGGATTTAACATGATTTGATATTATATTATTGTTCGGTGACTGATGCATGGGTGCAATCCACGTCTTTCACAAGTTCGGGAGTTAGCTACTCCATTTGAAGAATGAGGACACCCCTCATATTATCTGATTATCTGAGAGGTCTCCCCTCTATATGATTATGAAGACATGGTTACTATATTTGATTTGTGTTCGGGCTCGTGGTAGATTACTGACCTACCCTTTTTCTTTCTTACTTGTACTCTTTGACTATACCTTTGTAAACCCAATGCACCAAACTATACATGTTCGTTTTCTTTTGCTTTCGTTTTCGTTTATATATATCTGTTCACTGGGCTTTTTTAAGCTCAGCCGCATTTCTTTCCCTGTGGCAGGTTTTTAGTTGGAAGCTGGGTATGAGTGAAGAGACTTTTGGACTTAGAAGACCTTGATAGTTATTCTGAAGTAGAGACTATTAGAAGGATTTGCGTTTGCAGACTTAGTATTTAGCTTTTGTTTCCTTTGTAGCCTTGTATATTCAGTATTTCATTTGTAACCTTTGAGAACCCTTGTATTACTGTTGATGTACGCTTTGTTTTGATCTGATATGAAACCATTATTATGACATCTTTACCCTTATCATGTTGGGGTGTCAATAAAGTATAAACATGTACAACTAAAGTAATCATGAACACCACAATTTGGTTTCAATAGTAATTTCAAGTTAATTTATTACTTCAGCTATTTATGACATTCCAATAATACATAAATATTCAAATTTGAAGTAGTATTAGTGTTGGGTCCGTCAGTACCCAAGGATCCTGAAAACAAGATTTGAATACAAATTACGCTAAGTGTTAATCAACCGAAAACATACTTAAGTCACTGAGTGAACAGTCACTCAGTGAGTTACCTTCAAGTTGCTCAGGACGAGTCTAAGAAGAAAGACTCACCACTCAGTGAGGCGGAACTCCCTGAGTGTTACTTGAGACAAAGAAGAAGGTAATGGGTTCAGTGAGTGTTGGACAAGAACTCACTGAACCCCAGTCTCCTCAACAACAATAAGCGATTGAAGACTGAAGGCGAAGACTGAAGAACCTGAAGCCTGATTGAAAGGCGGGATTGAGCGGGAAGAGTTTGAAGAGATAAGGACAAGTCTTATCGGGCCAGAAACAAACCATCCCAAAAGCGGCTAAAAGTCAAGAAGTGTCAGTACTGACACTCGAAGACTTTTTGGCGCATTCCAATTGGTTCTTGGAAATGACAAAAGCTGTTGTAGTTGTCAAACACGCCTTCTTATTCTTTATGTATTTTAATCTTCAGGACTCTTTGATGTTTGCCTATAAATAGCAAACAGATGGAGAAAAGTGGGTTAAGTTTTGTGCATTAAAAGCTTAGACTTTCACAAAACTCCTTTTCTCCTCCAAAGAGTAACCAATCCCTGAGATAGCTCAGTGGGTCGATATTGTTACCACTTAAGCATAGCTTGAGTTTAGATAGGAGACACACCATACCTTGTCTATTCAATCCCAAGTGTTTGTTCCGCAAAACACTAGGGTAATAGATTCTTTGATTGATTTCTAATAAGAATTTAAACGTTGAAAAACTCTGTTTTTATATTTGCGTTTTACTTATCAGCTGTGATTAATCAAATACATTGTATCAGTCATAAACACAATTAGATTAACTATTTAGTTATCTCTAAGCATGTCAAGGGAACAACAAGTGGTATCAGAGCCTCTGGTTTATAAAATCTTTTCAAAAAACTAAGAGTGCTCAAGGTTTTTAAAACCAAGATCCTACTATGGCTGATATTAATGTGCCCCAGCTAGTCGATAAAAAGGGTGGAAGCTTTTCAGCTGTTGCCCCCAGACTTGAAGCTGGAAAATTTAGCAAGTGGAAAAAGCGAATGCTTTGCTACTTGACTGGTATGGAACCATACTACATCACTTGTGTCAAAGAATGTCCTTATGTCCCTAAGACTGCTGAGGGGCTAAACAAGCCAAGCAAACTTGGGATGACTTGATCAATAGCTTTGAAGGTCCCTCAGATACCAAGGAAAACAGGATCATGGACCTGAAACTTGAGTACAATACTTTCAGGGCAAAGGACTCTGAAAGTCTCTCTCAGACATATACCAGATACAAGACCCTGATAAACGAACTATCAAATGATGGTGTAGTTTTGTCTAAGCATGAGACAAATGTTGGCTTTGTCAACAGTCTCCCTGAGAAGTGGCTAAACTTCTCACAAGGCCTCAGGAATGCTAATCACATTCAGACCCTTGAGCTCCCTGAGATCTATCGGAAGTTTGTCTATGAAGACAACTTAATCTCTAGGAGATACCCAGACTCAAAAGCTCTTGAGACCAAAAAGGCCTTGACCTCCTCACCCATATCAACTGCCTTTTATTCTAATGGTGTTGTACAGGATTTTCAAGAAGATTCTGAAGATGAGATTCATGAAAGAACTGGTGATGAGTACCTGAATGACCTAAACTTGGAATTCCAAGAAAGGGCACTCCTAGCCAATTCAAAACGTTTTATCAAAAGAAATCAGTCCAACTTTTCTAAAGCTAAAGCAAGTGAAACCACTAAGTGTTTCAAATGTGGTAAAAAGGGCTACTTTGCTAGAGACGGTTATTCAAAAACCATCTAAGAAGCCTCTTATAAATTTTCTGGAAACAGTTCCTCAAGAACTAGCAAGTTTCAACCTAGAATGCTTCAGTCGACCCAACATTTTCAAAACAGTAATGTTCAAAAGGGTCAAAAGGACTTTGAGACTAAATATAGGAAAGCTAAGGCTAAACTTGCTCTTCTTGAAACTAATCCCTCAATGTCTCAGGCTGCTCACACTTCCAAACCTGTTCAGACAAAGAACAAGGTTCTTGTAGCTGAAGCTTATGACTAGGATGAAGAAGAGGTCTCCTCAGATGATGAGGAAATTAGAGTGAGTGCACTGATGGCACTTTCTGAAGGTGATCAGGTGGCTGTTGGAAAAAGCCATGCAAGGAATGCAGAGTGGGTGAACATAACCATGAAGAAGGTAAACACTTTATATTCAATGGATGATGATTCTGACTGGCAGTCCTATATGAATTATATTTGTGTAGATCTTAAGTTTGTGGAAGAACAAAGGCTTAATTTGCTTTCAAAATATAACCATCTTGTGTTAGAATTAAACAAGTGTAGAGATGAATTGCTTGTACTAAAACAAGCCAAGTTAGAAAATATTACACTACAAATTCAAAACACTGAGATTTTGAAGCAAAATCAAGATCTTCAAAATGAACTTAACAAAGAAAAGGCTGTCATTGAAGGCTGGACTAAAAAGAACCCCAAGGTTTTTGATACTGTGGGTTTAATTCCTAAGAAAACTATAGGAATTGACCAACTCACTGAAACCCCCAGTGAGAGTCACAGTGAAATGGCCTTTATTCCAGCTGGCATATCTTTTGAACAAGAAATGCAACCCAAGTCAAATGACTGGATTGTCAAGGACAACCCAGTCAGTAAGTTACCAAACTTTGAGACTGGAAAAATCTTGCTTCCTGAAAGTCAGGCTCTGAAAAATATGCTTTGACTCACTGACCAACCCAGTAGTACTGAGTCAGTCAATGAGTCTGAATCTGAAGCATTCACACCACACCCACCTCTGAATATCCTTCAGGGTGCTGCACCAAGCTCAGACCTCACTCCATTGGTCTACTCTCAGTATTCTCCAAAGGAGAATCCAGGAATGGGAAATACCATCCTGAAAAGGCAAACCCCTGAAGTCTCAGTACATTCTGATGACTCATCAACTTCAGTCCCTTCTGAAGTATAAACAGAAAGCCCTGATTCAAAAATTGATCATTTGGCTGAGCTTGTCAGGTAGCTGAGTGAGAAGATTGAATCCTCTGAGAAACCTTCTCAATCCAAGAAGAAGGAACCCAAATCAGCTTCCTCAAGCTCCAAACCAAAACCCTCCAAACCCCTGAAAAGGTGTGAGCTGTGTCACTATACCAATCATTTCACTGATGATTGTTATAGAATCCTTTACTGCATGATATGCAAAAAGGAAGATCACAGGACCTCTGATCACCAATCATACACAGCCACAACAAAGATGGCAAACTTTAAAGCTCAGGCTTTAAAATACACTTCTGATTCTAAACATAAACAGAAACAGAAACAAAAGGCCAAGCCTTTTGCACCTTGCCCTCACTGTGGATTCAATGACCACCTTCCTAAGGATTGTCTAATGGACAATAGTTGTGAAATTTGTGGAGATCCCACTCATGAAACCTCAGGACATGATAAGATCATTCAGACCAGAAGAGGTATGACCAAGTCATCCTCTCAGTCTACTGAGTCTACCTATGCAATTAAATGCAAACCCTGTGGTAGCTCAGTCCACTCAACCACTGACCATAAATCAATTGTCACTTTTAGAAAGACCACCAAAGTCAAGCCCTCTAAGATGTGGAGTCCTAGAAAGAACTAACTCAGTTTACCATTTGTGCAGAGGCATGCCAGGGAGCCTGTTTGGCATCTAGATAGTGGATGTTCAAGGAGCATGACTGGTGTTAAAGAGTATCTGCACAAATATGTGGATGAATCAGGACCCAAAGTGATATTTACTGATAACTCATCATGTCTCACTGAAGGTTATGGCTCAGTAAACTGCAATGGTATAGTTTTTACTAGGATAGCTTATGTTAATTGTCTTTAATACAATTTGATCAGTGTCAGTCAACTACGTGATGCAAAATACGTAGTTCAGTTTGATGATAAGCAAGGAACCATCTTCAATGTAAATAAGAAAATTGTCCTTATTGCACCAAGAAGACAAGATTTTTATGTGTTAGACATGTCCAGTCTAACTCAGAATGGAATTTGTCTCTTTACTAAGGCCACTGAAACACTCAACTGGCTTTGGCATAAGAGACTCTCCCACCTGAACTTCAAAAACATAAACAATCTTGTGAAACAAAACAAGGTCCTTGGCTTACCATCACTTGTGTTTTCAAAGGATAAACCATGCTCTGCCTGTGAAAAAGGTAAACATCATAGAGCATCCTTTAAAACCAAAACAAAATTTTCCATCAGGAACTGCCTTCATCTTCTCCATATGGATCTCTTTGGGCCCATCAGTCCTAGATCCATTAACCATGAGAAATATACTCTGGTCATTGTGTATGAATACTCAAGATACACTTGGGTTTACTTCCGGATCAGAAAGAGTCAGGCAGCTGAAACAATCATGTCTTTTGTCAGGAACGTTGAAAATCAAAATGACATCAAAGTCAAACAGATTAGGAATGACAATGGAACGGAGTTCAAAAACTATGAACTTGAATGTTTCGGTGATGAGAAAGGAATTTCCCAAAATTTTTCCTCTCTTTACACACCTGAACAAAATGGTGTTGCTGAAAGGAAAAATAGAACACTCATTGAAGCAGCTAGGACAATGCTAAATTGATCATTCCTTTTCAAACACTTCTGGACTGATGCAGTAAAGACTGCCTGTTACACACAAAACAGATCCATCATTGTCAAGAGACATAGCAAAACCCCTTATGAGTTATTCAAGGGAAGGATCCCAAACATCAGCTACTTTCATGTCTTTGGGTGTCCTATGTTTATTCATAATCACAAGGATCACTTAGGGAAATTTGATGCCAAAGCTGATGATGGATACTTCCTAGGATACTCTCTTGTCTCAAAGGCCTTCAGGGTGTTCAACACTAGGAGACAGCAAACTGAGGAAACATTCCATGTTACCTTTGATGAGAGCACAGATGCAATCAGTGTCTCTAACACCTCAGTGGGAGAGATAGGCATTGATGATTCATCAAAATACCCTCCTGATGAAAATCATCCAGACAATGGTCCTTCCACTCAGTACCAAGCTAATACTGAAATCTCCTATTACATCATCCCTCATAACCTTCCTTACCCAACCATCACTGAGTTTGTTGAAGCACAAAGTATTGATGCAATCATTCAGTCTGAACACAGTGATCAAGAACCAAACAATCACAGTGATGAGTCAACCCACTCAGACACTCAAGATGCTGAAGATCATCATGTGTCCGATCTTGACCCTACCCATCAGACCTCAAGACAACTGGACTAGGTCTCAAGTTTTAATCAGTTTCCAAGACCTCATGACAACTGGACTAGGTCTCAGGATATAGAACTTGTGAATATAATTGGAGAGCCTACTGAAGGCATGCTCACTAGAAGCATGGCTGCTAGTCTTAGAGCAGCCTCAGCCAATGAATGCCTATTTGTGGACTTCATCACCATAATTGAACCCAAAAGTGTCAAAGAAGCACTTACACATCTAAGTTGGGTTCAGGCCATGCATGATGAACTGGAAAATTTTGACAGAAACAAGGTAATGACCTTGGTCAAATGTGCTAATGATGTTTCAGTCATTGGCATGAAATGGGTGTTCAAAAACAAATCTGATGAAAATGGCATAGTCAATAAAAACAAAGCCAGACTTGTTGCCAAAGGCTATAATCAACAAGAAGGAATTGACTATGAAGAAACATTTGCACCAGTGGCAAGGATGGAAGCCATCAGGATCTTCCTTGCATTTGCAACCTACATGAACTTCAAAGTGTACCAAATGGATGTTAAAAGTGCATTCTTAAATGGCTGACTGAAAGAAGAAGTTTATGTTCAACAACCCCCTGGATTTGAAAGTAGTGAGTTTTCTGACTATGTCTGCAAGCTTAACAAAGCCCTTTATGGACTAAAACAAGCACCCAGGGCATGATATGAAACTCTCTCAGCCTTCCTGACACAAAACAAATTTGTCAGAGGCAAGATAGACAACACAATGTTTATCTACAGGACAAATAAGGATGTCATAATTGTACAAGTGTATGTTGATGACATCATCTTTGGCTCAACAAGTTATAAACTTTGAAAACTGTTTAAAAAACTGATGGCAAAGAAATTTGAAATGAGCATGATGGGAGAACTGACTTACTTCCTTGGTCTGCAAATCAAGCAGACTGATAAAGGAACCTCTATCAGCCAAGAGAAGTATGTCAGGAGCCAACTGAAGAAGTATGAGCTCAGTGACTGTGCCTCAGTCAAAACTCCCATGGTACCCCCAAACAACCTTGGTCCTGACCCTACTGGAAAACCAGTGAATCAAACTCTTTTCAGAGGAATGATTGGGTCACTGATGTATCTACTTGCATCAAGGCCTGACATCCAATTCTCAGTCTGTTTGTGTGCCAGATATCAATCTGACACCAGAGAAACTCATCTCACAGTTGTGAAAAGGATACTCAGGTACCTGAAAGGTACTCCAAACCTTGGATTATACTATCCAAAATATTCAGGCTTTGATCTTAAAGGATACTCAGACTCTGACTATGCTCGATGCAACATGAATAGAAAAAGCACCTCAGGCTCATGCCAAATCCTTGGTGGGAAAGTAGTCTGTTAGAGTGCTAAGAAGCAACAATCAGGTGCCATGTCCTCGGCAGAAGCTGAATATGTTGCTGCTGCCAGTTGTTGTGCAAATGTACTCTGGATGAAAAGTCAACTCAGTGACTATGGAATCCAGTATAAGATGGTTCCCATCTTTTGTGATAACACAAGTGCAATTGTCATCTCAAACAAACCTGTTCTTCATCAGAGAACAAAACACATTGATATTAGATATCACTTCATCAGGGACCATGTCATGAATGGTGACATTGAATTACACTTCATTCCTACTGAATATCAGCTAGCTGATATATTCACCAAACCATTGGATGAACCAACTTTCACAAGACTGAAAGCTGAATTAGGAATGTTGGATATTGAGAATCAGTCCACTGATTGATTCCATCCAACTGATTGTAAATTCTGAAAACCCCAGGTCCCTGACTTAATGTGTTCCTCAGTGACAAGGATCACTAAATCACCTTCCATGAACCCCTCAGTGAATGAAAAGTCATTCAGGGCCCTCAAGATGACATTCAATGCTAACTTAAATGCTCTAAGTATCTAGTTAGTAAATGTCCGAGGTTGGTAACTGAATTCTTATTTAATATCAGAATATTTGTTCTTTTGCCTTTCTGGCATGCACCTCATGGGCCCCCACTTTCCCACTTGGTATTTAATGCCCCTCCAATCACACAACAGATATGTGATGACTCAATCCTGTAAATTACTCTTTTTGCAGACGGCACAACTGTTCACCTCGACTGTTGCGCAAAAGCAGGGAAAAGTGGAGTGGTGACATTTAATGCGGATCCCAAACGTTTTATACAAAACGGTTTCCAAAAATTTAAAAATAATTCGCTTAATGCCTAAAATACCCTCCTCTCCACTTCCCTATAAACACCTCCAAACAAAATAACACACACACGTTTTTTTTAGAAAATCTTAAGCTAATTCTTGCCATTTTTCTTTCAAAAAAAAAAACTTACTGTGTGTGTTATTAAGTCTTTAGAAAACCCAGACCATCTTTCAACCCAGACCTCTCAAACGAAAATGGCTACCTCTAAAGCTATCACATACGAACCAAATGTGGAATTCCTCATCGAGGGCGTAGACATGACCAAGAACAACGTGGTAGGAAACTTTGCCAACCCCCAAAAGTTTTGGGCGTACAAGAATGTAGTTAAATACCTTCAAAACTGCTTTCTTGTTACGGCGTTCTCTAAGACCCCCTTAGTCATATACAATGACTATTTGAGGGAATTCTGGTGTACAGCAGTGGCAACTAGCCCTGAAGACACCAAAGACTCTATTATCACGTTCTTAATGATGAATGGAAGAAGGACCATCTCCCTAGATTACCCTGCCTTCATCAAGGCCACAGGTCTTGATTTCACTTAGAACTATGAGCCCAACCCCACTGACCAAGAAGTAAAGGCCGAATTGCTTTTACTAGGGCCGCATGACCCAAAACAACCTGATGCGGCCGCAGGGACCCTTTTGGCCAAAGTGCCTATCATCAAAACCTGGTTCCCACCTATCTGGAGGATCCTGATGACTTTTGTCATTCAGGACCTTGGAGGCAATAAATTCTCCACGGAACAGTTGAATGCATCACAACAATTGATGATGTTTAGTCTCCTGGAGGGTAGAAATATTGACATTGGAGGAATAATCTTCCGTGACCTCATGGCCAAGCTCTCAGGAAAATATAGGCAGAGACACATGTCTTACCCTAGGTTCATTTCCTGTGTGCTTCAGGACTTACTTGGCTTTGATTATATGAGGCCTGACGCTCAAGGATCTAAACCTGACGTCCTACACAAGGCCAATTATACGAGTGGCATTACTGAGGTACAACCAGTCGCCCTGACCGACTACATGTTGGTAATCATTCAGGGTGGAAACGCTGTCTCACCAGTACCTTCTCCTACAAAGAAGGAGAAGAAAAAGAAGGCAGGGTCTAGTAAGGTGGTTAGACCCAAACCACTCGCCACTGAGACTGCTACCTCAAACAACCCTAAACAAGGGTAAACTATGGCCAAGACCTCTGAGACACCCATCAGTGAGACCCAATTGACCAAACAACAAATGCCAACGGAGGGCACTGATAAATCATCCTCAGTGTCCTCGGGCAAAACCCTTCCTCATGGTTCTACTGACATACACAAGTCAGTGGGGTCAGGAACCTTCAACGCCTCACATCCCGATGAAGGCATTAGTCAATCCCAACCTTTGCCTGAGGGAGTAATGGGTCCTGAATCCTCGGTAGGGCAGCACTACTCTACTGAGAAGGGGACCCACACCCAATCACATCCTGTTCACGGCTCTGAGAAATCACACTCAGAGTCTCAGGGAGTCAAGGACCCTAAATCCCCAAAAGGGCAGTACAACCCTGATGGGAAGGGGGTCCACCAACAATCACAATCTGTGCCTAGTGATAGTACTGGAGAACACCCACCAGTGCTTGAAGGCACACATGGGGACAAAGACTCAGGGGGCATGCAACCACCCACTGATATGGAACCACAACCCCCTCATGGCGGATCCATTCTCTCGGGAACTGACCCCAAGAGCCAGGCTGAGCAAACCCACTCAGCAAACCAAGGCAAGTCTTCTAATGAAGAGGAGCCGGCTAACCAATTTTTGCAGATTCAGTCTATGGCAGATTTTCAGGCTGTTCTCTTTTCTGATGATGAGCTCAGCAATGACAGTGAGGAAGAAGTTTTTGAGGCAGGTGATGATCTGGACACTGATGCTCAACCCACTGAACAACCGCATCAGTCTCCTCCACAACAGGCTGAAGAATCAGCATCTCAGGCTGATCAATCATCGGACTCTGAATCATCCTGCCCAACCAATCTCAGGAAGTATGACAATATTCTTCCTCTCACTGAAAGACAGTTGGTCAAGTTCTTGCAGAAAGCCAACAATGCTCTTTTTCGTGGGCCCACTGAAGAACTCTTTAATCAACATTGTGAAGCTGCAGTTCATTATGTCAACCTGAAGGAATCCGTTGAATCTTATCATGGTGACGTTAATGAGCAACAATCATCGATCACCTTCTCCTTGACAACTCTTGATACCCATCTTAAAAGGTTCAACGCTACTCTTTCCAACATTACGAAGAGCGTTGCAACTATTCAAGAGTTAGTAAAAGATGACCCTGAGCTCACCAAAAAGATTCTTCAGGCTTCTGAGACCTATCAGCAACATTCATCTCAGTTCACTGAGCTTGTCAATATGCTGACATCTTCTAACCTTCAGGGTCTCAGCTCTTCAGTGGACTCCATCAAATCTTCACTGGTTCTTATGGAGGGAAATTTAGCAGCTTGGGCTAAATCTTCGAATTCCTTGGCCTGGAATCTTGGGCCTCGAATGATCGCTATAGAGACTTCTCAGGCATCTCTTGAGGCCAAAGTGACCACTTTTCAGCAAGACACCTCAGACATCAAAACCATGATGACTGAGATCTATCAGGCTTTCAAAGGTCATGGTGCTCCCTCTGCTTCAGTGAGCACTCCAACTCTTGCTCTCACAATGGCTCCAGCAACAGTTGAGGGGGAGAAAGTCACTGATGCATCATCCAGCCAACAACCTCCATCTCACCCTGAGGGGGAGATACCACCAACTGCTCCTGAAACAACCCCATCATCAACTCTCCAAGATAAAGGCAAAGGCATTCTCACAACAATAGAGCCTGAACCTACACCAACATTGGTGACTGCTTCCTCGGTTATAAGGCCTGACCCTGATGAACCAATCAAGGTCCCTTATGAAATTAATGGAGTGTTGTATCATCTCACTGAGGCTGTGTAAGGTATTCACAATGCAAGAAACACTTGTGTGAGGCTTAGTTATGGATCGAATGATAGAAATTCTAGAGAGAGGTAGGAGAGTTTGGGAGCCTTTGTAGAGAGAGAAACAATATGAGATTAGATTAGCTTGAAAGGTCCAACCCTTCCCATGGGTGGGAAGGGAGTATTTATAGTACTACATAATATGTCCTTAGTGGACTGTGGAGCGAGCTGACAGTGGGTAAAGACCCGACCCACTCCACAATATTACTAATAACTAAACTACTAATAATATTACTAATTATCCTACGAGCTATGATGTGCTACTAAGTACTCGGGGTGACCGAGTCTTCAACAGAATATTCATATTCCTAACAATCTCCCCCTAAGGGAGGTCACCCCGGAAGTCATGTTCTGAATTCTAGCACTTCATCCTTGGATCTTGATTTCATAGCTCGTACTCATTGATTCTTCAATTTCCTTGTTCATTGTGCAGCAGCAAATCTTAAGATGACTTTTTCTTTTGTCTTGGATGATCTTTGTTGATTCTTTGGAGTTATCATCCCACTTGAGTTTCCAAGTCATCTTTCAGTAGTAAATCTCCATGTGATGAAATATACTTAGAGCCGACATGCTCACACTATATGGTGTCATGATCTTCTACATCAGAGTTAGCAGAAGCGGTGTTGAAGGTCTTTTGGGTGATCATGACTTTGTTGAGAAACATTGATGATGTAGTGTGAACATGTGGTAGAGGATTGGCATCTTTACTGCAACCAGCTACAACAGCAACCAGCTACAGCGTTCCACAGCTGCAACCGCCAGATATTCCTGCATACGACAGTTAGCAATAATTCGACCGGTACTTACAAGTTTGGACTTCGAGATAGTCAACAGCATATTGTGAAAACTCTCTCTAATCCTTACCATGACCGTTCCTAATCGAAAACCCACAGAGGGCTTTTTAAGATTTTACCGTAGTAAATCAACGATTAGGTGAGTCGCTGGAGATCACTCCACGACTGTAGACCGGTTGAAACCGCCGCGACCACTAAGCGTAATCCACGAAGAATTACCGAAGTGACCTGCTTTCAGGGCTGCTTGATGTTGGCCCTGGCAGGAATTTCCATTCAATCATTGAGAATTACATTCGTAAATTCTCTCATAAATGTTCTGGCAGATTGCTAAGATCTGCGTAGGACTCATGAGTTTACAACTGGTGTCCTTAACGTTGAACAACCAGTGTAAAAATAATTCGTGTCCCTATGAGATCTTATTATGCATCTCGTGGCTCTAGACTCGATAGTGCGATTTGATTTAGTGAGCGGAGGCTGGAGAGGACTGCCACCTTTTCAATATCATCTAACTCGGAGTGAGAGAGACGATAGAAATGTATTGAACTCCGTGACAATTGAAACAAGAATCCTTTGAGGGACCTTGAGTGGCTAGGGAGGGTTGTGCAGCGTATCACTGGGTCCATGATACTTTGTCTTCAATGCCAGCAATCAACTAAGTGATTCTGACAGCATATGTATTGACCCGGTTTCTGCCTAAGTTGTAAGGAGGGCTATTTCTTTTCACCCTTTCTCTTTACAATTCTTTTTCATTCTTCAACCCCTTCAGTGCTTACCGAGACTTCATAACTAACACCTTGTTGGGTTTATTCCAGTGTTAGCTCCAACTCAGTCGGCACTATTCCCTCATTCACTTTTCTCCTTTTTAATCATACCTAAGGACTTCTACACTAGCTAGTGGATTGTCCCTGGGTAGATCCCTCCGGCTCTGGCGGGATCGTGGGAACTTGTACCTAACCTTACCATCCTTATAACTCCATTAAATGAAATACAATGGTCGGTCTTAGGTGTTCTTCCACAATAGCCAAACCAAATCTTTAAAAAAAATCTCTCAAAGTGTTCATGATTCTGAAACACAATTTTTGGCAAACACTTGAGAGTTTTATATTTTTCAAATGCTCCCCCTCAACATGTGCTCGGTTGATTGTTTTATAAATTTGCACATGTTAGGTAGAGCTCGCACTTTTTGAATTGATCAACTTTCAGTGAACATGACCGATTCGAGACACGCTTACATCACTGGTTAGACCAGCTTGAAATTATTACCCGTCCTGGTCAAGTCCATAGAAAGTTTCTCGAAACGGTACACTCTACTTAGATACATCTTTTTCGAGACACGCTTACATCACTGGTTAGACCAGCTTGAAATTATTACCCGGCCAAGACGTATCCTTTCGATTGATGACAATTCAAGTTTCGTCAATTCTTTGGTGAAGTCTGAGCCTTGCACACGTGAGATGCATGCCAAATCCTTTGCTCCCCCTCAATAAGTGCATTGGTATACAAAAGAGTTTAGCACTTACTGGAGAGCATTCTTTCACATCCAAAACATTTTGCTCCCCCTCAATATGTGCATTGATATATAAAATGGTTTAGCACATACGGGAGAGCATACATTAACATTAACATTCAAAATCATCACATTTTATCAGAATTTCTTATTTAAATCACATTCTCTCCCCCGATCAAAAATTTCAAACCATTTGAGATTTGTGATCCCAATTGATTTAAATAAGTTTTAAAAAAATTTGGGAGAAAATGTGGTCAGGTTTAAATGTATTCTGATTTAGGAGCATACGATGCTCCCCCTGAAACAACGAGAGAGTGTCACTGCTGATGTTGCACAATTTTGGCAAGGTGTTGGGAATTTGAACAAATATGCTCCCCCTCAATTAATGACCCGTTTTCCATTAAAGGAGCTGTAGTCATTCAATTGAGCGACGGGTATTTGTGAAAATTTAAATCAATTTACCACCTTGTGTAACATCAAGACTCTCTTGAAGAATCAAACAAGATAAAGAGTCTGATGTAAAGAAGACTTCTCTTCTAATACACGAAATGACGCACTGAAACGTACATCAAGTCGGGATAACATGGATATAAAGTAATCCATGCCCAGGTGAACATCACCCGGTTGGAGGAACAGCTGTCTTTTTGGCGACATGCTTTCCTCATTGTACAGTGCGGGTTGCAGTATGAAGTAACTGCAAGCCATTAAGACATGTTTTAACAGATTAGTATAACTTCTGCTCGAGCTTCATTTAAGAATTCGTGCCATTGTTGAATGACATTTCTAGATCCGTAAATGTTATCGATAAACAGAAGACATGCCTAGGTAGGACTATTTTTGGTATTTTCTGATTTTTTCGATTTTTATGGTTTTTATAGGTTTTATATTTTTGTATTTTTCTTTTTGATTTAAGATATATACAACTATGTACAAGGATATAAGAAGACAATCCTTTACTCCTCCTTTTCTTCCTGAAGACACTTGAGGGTTTCAGGAGTCATGCTTTTCATGCCAAGGCGTGGGAGAATAAACTGAAACCTTTCTCTTGGGAGGGCCTTGGTGAAGATGTCAGCTAACTGAAACTCTGTCCTCACGAAGTATAGTTCCACAATTCCTTTTTCCACCTGTTCCCTGATGAAGTGATGCCTAATGTCGATGTGTTTTGACCTGGAGTGCTGAACATTGTTACAACAAAGAGCAATGGCGCTTTTGTTGTCACAATATAGGGGAATTTTGTTGTATGAGAATCCATAGTCCGAAAGCTGTGATCGCATCCAAAGGATTTGTGCACAACAAGCAGACATAGCAATGTACTCAGCTTCAGTAGATGATATGGAAGTACTCATCTGCTTCTTAGAAGACCAACTAACCAACTTTTCCCCTAAAAATTGAGCTCCTCCTGAAGTACTTCGACGAGTGTCTTGACATCCCGCATGATCAGCATCCGCGTAAGCCGTTAACTCCATTGCAGTGTCCTTAGGATACCAAAGACCCATATGAACCGTGCCTTGAAGATATCGGAAGATCCGTTTCACTGCTTCAACATGCTTCTTGGTTGGTCTGGATTGATACCGAGCACACATACACACAGCAAACAGAAGATCTGGTCTGCTAGCCGTGATGTACATCAAAGATCCAATCATGCTTCGATATTTCGTTATATCTACTGGAATCCCTGAAGGATCTTCATCCAGCTTCGTTCTATCAACCATGGGAGTGTCAACAGGTTCACTTGAATGAAATCCAAACTTTTTCAAGATCTCATTGGCGTATTTGGATTGATTAATGAATATGCCACCGGGACTTTGAGAGACTTGTAATCCTAAGAAGAATGACATTTGTCCCATCATAGACATTTGGAACTTGGAATTCATCTCTTTTGAAAAACTATCACATTCACTAGGATCTGTTGAAGCAAAGATGATATCATCTACATATATCTGAACTAGTAGTAGATGGTTTCTTGACTTCCTGGTGAATAGTGTAGGATCAACAACACCCTTGGAGAATCCGTTCACTAGGAGGAACTTGGACAATGTATCGTACCATGCCCTTGGCGCCTGTTTTAACCCATAGAGAGCCTTCTTCAAGCGGTAAACATGTGTAGGATGTTCAGTATCCACGAATCCTTCTGGTTGACTCACATAAACTTCTTCCTTTAAGTCGCCATTCAAGAATGCCGTTTTGACAT
Source organism: Artemisia tridentata subsp. tridentata (assembly GCA_021014915.2). Lineage (NCBI taxonomy): Eukaryota > Viridiplantae > Streptophyta > Magnoliopsida > Asterales > Asteraceae > Artemisia > Artemisia tridentata. The sequence continues at coordinate 69,269,322 of CP139504.1, read as the reverse complement.
CCATTTGGTAGACTATCATATTTCGACTAGCAGCATTTGCCAGGAAGATTCTTATAGCTTCAATTCTAGCAACCGGAGCAAACGATTCTTCAAAATCAATGCCCTCTTCTTGTCTGAACCCTTTAGCAACTAGCCGTGCCTTGTTCTTTAATACATCACCATACTCATCAAGCTTCACTTTGAAGATCCACTTTAAAGCAATGATCATTGCAAGCTCTGGAGGAGGCACTAATTCCCATACTTCAAGTCGATCAAATTCATGGATTTCATCCTACATAGCCTGGAACCAGCAATCTTTAGTCATAGCTTCTTTGGCATCTTTTGGTTCGACTTTGGATAGTACGGAATTGAAGAAACACCATAGTGCATCAGTGGCTAGTTGATTACGTGTGGATACTGGACGTGAAGGATTGCCTATGATGTTGTCGATTGGATGATCACTGGTCCATTTCCTGAGATGGTCGTGAGGTTGTGGGTTATGAACAGACGTAGCAGTGCTGTGTCCTTCAAGTGAGGATGTGTCTGATGAATGTTCAGGAGCAAATATGTTTTCAAAAGGAGCCTCATCAACAGGAGCAAAAGGATTAACTTCCAAAGAATGATTATCTGAAGATTCTTGCATTACTGGAGAAGATTGAGCGTTTGATGACGAAGGCGAATGACTGGCAGCTGGAGCATTGTGACTGACTGATACTGAAGCTGTAGGGCCTTCTGAACCTTGTGGGGCTTGAACCTCGGTCATAGGAAGTATAGCAGGTTCACTCGGGATGGTTCCATTCGTTGGCTCAAAGTATTCATCAAACATAGGATCGAATAACTTCTTCAACTCCTCACAAGTAGGTGGCACATAAGAATCTGCAGGCGTGGAATTCTGTACAAGTCCTGAACTAATGGGTCCAGGAGACAAAAGGTTAAGATCGGGTCCAGAACTAATTTGTCCTGAAGCAGGTTGCTCACTCAGCTCATCGAACGTAACATGAATGGTTTCCATGATTTTACGGGTTCTCTTGTTGTAGATTCGATACCCTTTACTGTCTGGTGCGTATCCAACAAAAATACCTACATCTGCTTTAGCTCTTAACTTTCCCAAGTCTTGACTATCGTTGGTAGGGTAGCAAAGTGCACCAAACACACGAAGAAAGGAAAGATCTGGTTTCTTGTTATGAATTAACTCGAAGGGAGTCTTCTCATGAACTGGATGAATTAGGGATCGGTTTTGAGTGTAACATGCTGTTGCAATAGCCTCTGCCCAGAGAAACATCGGTGTCTTTGAAAATATAAGCATAGTTCTTGCAGCCTCCACCAGAGTACGGTTCCTTCGTTCAACCACTCCGTTCTGTTGAGGAGTGCGAGGGATACTTTTCTGATGCGTGATGCCACTACTTTCATAGAAATTACGGAGTTGTTGGTTAACAAACTCTATACCATTATCAGTGCGGATGATTCTGACAGTTTTATCGAGCCTTACTTGCAGCTGTTTTATCAGTTTAATGATAACCTCTGGAGTTTCGTCCTTGGTTCTCAAAAACTTCACCCATGTGAACCGAGAATAATCATCTACTATCACCAGAACGTACTTCTTTCCATTTATGGTTTGTATTCTCATTGGTCCACACAAATCCATGTGGAGAGTATGAAGAACTTCCAAGTTGGTGTTGATGGTTTTAGGCTTGTGGGTTTGTTTCTTGCTTTTACCCAGTTGGCATGCAGAGCAGAGATGATCTTTCTCATATTTCAGTCTGGGCATTCCTCTAACAAGATCTTTACGGGAAAGATTATTTATGGTACCGAAGTTCAAGTGGTTCAAACGACGATGCCACAACCATGATTTTGTTTTAGAGGCTTTATAAAGCAAGCAAATGAGAGAGGACTTCAACATTTCTTCAATCGATATGGTGTATAGATTGGTGCCCCGACTGCCCTTAAGGAGATCTATACCATCCAATTCTCTGACGAAACATGTATGCTTTCTGAAAGCCACTTCCAGATCTGAATCACAAAATTGACCCACAGAAAATAGATTGTGCCCTAGTCCTTCCACATAATATACCCTTGAGATTACACTGTCACCAAACACATAATCTCCATAACCCATAATAGCACCAAAGTGGTCGTTCCCAAATCTAACTGTCCCGATAAACTTTTTCACGAAGTTCTTGAGCCGTGAGCGATCCCCAGTCATATGTTTTGAGCAGCCTGAGTCCAAATACCACAGGACGATTTGTACGACCTGCATTTGAAACCAGACAACAATGGATAACTGAAAAATGTGGATCCCCAAGTGTAATTGGGGTCCATTTGGTCAGCACACACATATTCAGGAACCACAGATTTCACAGATGCTACTGTCTTTACTGAGGAGACAGAACTAGAGGTAGGACAAGACCTAGATGGAAGGCATTGTGACTCTAAAGACAGGATTCTACCAGTTGGTCTCCATTCCTTATTCTTCACAATTTCATGCATATTCATTTTAGGTGATGGTCTTTGTTTTCCTAAATTGAATTTCCTTCCAGTGGGTCTCCATTCCTTAACTTTCACAATTTTATGCTTATTCATTTTAGGTAACGTGTTCTGTTTTCCTAAATTGAATTTCCTTCCAGTGGGTCTCCATTGATAGCCTATGCTAGCAAATGTTTTTTCCTGTAGCTTTCCAAATTTTCTTGCATGTTTCAGTTATCCTACCATTCTTAACGTGGGGTGATGCAGAAGACATCAAGAAGGACACAACACAATCATCATGATTAGCAGAAATTAAACAACTGTCGCATGTTTTACAGATAGCATTAGAATTCGAATTAATTACAGTACTTTTGATACTAGAATCAACACGATTCATCCTACTCATTGCAAACTTATTGTTCCTAGTTTGGGCTTCTACATTCTTCAAGTGATCATTCTTAGCTGGCGCAGTCCTATCTTTTCTTGCATTTTCTCTAGACCTTGACTCGCTAGCTTGGGTGTCACTTTTTACTCCTGTAGAAGCATCGAGTGAAACATTAGTTCGTTTTTCTGTCACATGCCTTCCAGATAATGATGTGTTGGGTTCTGATGTTTTTGGTGGTAGATCAAAGGCTACATGCTTGTTCTCAATAGTAGATGATGATGCAACAAATCTATCTCTATGTCTGCTAAACTTAGGAGTTGAGCCTATGGCATATTCGAAGTTTTCCTGAATCCTTTTCGTGAGTTTGCAGGCATAGACAACTGCCTTATCAAGTGGCTTATCGGTCCTATCCTGTTCAACCACTTCACGAAGTGTGTCAAGGCCCTCTCTAAGATGATTGAGATATGTTTGATGGGCAAGGCTGTTATTTCTAAGCTTAAACGGAATATGCCCAACATCAACATCATACTTTTTACTATCAGTAGCCTTTGGTGCATCACAATTACAAGTGGTGCATGGCATCTTACCTTTCACCCGAACCTTCAGATTCTCAATTTCATTTGTCAAAGAGGTTATTTGATCATTGTGATTGCTTCTTGTAACTTTAATAGAATCATATAACTCTTTGAAATGTTGTTTAACCTTTGAATTTTCTTCTCGATAACACTCATTTTCATAATGTAACTTATTTATGGTGTTTTGATATTGAAAATTCTGAGAATCTGAAGACGAAGGTTTATTGGTGCCATATACTTCACACTTGTTGGATTTCAATTGGGCAATTTGGGCCCTCAGCAGTCGAATCGTGTTCGTGTGAGCTTGAATTGTCTCATCTCGTTTGCTTAATTCAAAATAAGTATCAAATTCAGGAGCATCCAAGGATGTCTTGTCATTTGATATTTTATGTTTTTCATTTAAATGTTGATATTTCAATTGCAAATTAAGAAATTCAACTTCCAATTTTGAAAAACGTTTAACCATATTATCATGGTCATCTTTTTGAATTTTTTCAAGCAATTTTAAATTCTCCCCCTCAAGCTCAACAACACGATTCTGGGTGACATTTAACCCAATAGCATACTCATTAAATTGACAAGCAGATAATGCAGAATCAGTGACAGTGTAAAATACATCTTGTGCAATACATTTAGCAATCAAGTTGTCGTTAGTAATGAGTATGTTTTTTCTTTCAATCTCTCGACTCTTAAGTTCTATTGCATGTTCATTCACCTCATTTTCCATATCTTTAAACACTACTTCCATTTCTTTTATTTCGGCTTTAAGGGCAGTGTGCAACCCTTCAAAGTGTTCCTTAAGTAGCTTAAAGAATGGCATGACCTCAGTTAAGTAACACCTTTTTGCATGTTCAAAACACCTTTCCCCCTCAGTAATGCCGGTTGGTGTGATTCTCTTCTTACATGTTTTATCAAAATCAGCAAATAATTGCCAAAGCACATATAAGCTAATAGAGGTTTTGCATTCAGTGGGAAGAGACAAAGGCACCAGATTCCTAGGTGTATTGGGAGGATACACCGTTATGGACGCAACTTTTCTAATGAGGGGGGTGTTGGCCTTAAGTTTATCTACCTTAAGTTTCTCATTATCTTGTTTCCAAAATATCTGTTCAGGTGTTAACTTCTTTTGAGGAGCAAACACAGTCAAACGATTTTCCTCATAATAATCATGGGGTTTGATTATTATTCGTCTGGCTATGCACTCGGGATCCCTCATTTTCTCAATCATTTTTTCCCTCGTTTTATCACTTATCTCATCCTCTTCATTAGTGTAGATATGCTCAGGTTGGTCATGAATAGGCATAAGCATCACATTACCATCATATAGGGCTGGTTGAAGTACTTTCATGTCCCTAAGGATGGTTGACTTAGGTTCACCTATCATGATTTTACTATGCTTATCACTCAACTTTCTGTGCTTATGAATCATTTGAGCAGTTTGTATGGTTTGATTTTGTGTGTACAACTTATCTTCAAGCTTATTTTTTAACGTCTTGAGTCTAGAGAAATCATTTAAAAGAGTTGTTTCTTTTTGTTTGAATTCTTGCTTAAGTGTATCGACACACTTTTGTGCTACCTGTTTCTGTTTGACAGACTGTGCTAGCTGACTTTTCAAAGAACTCAACTCTAATTTTAATGTTTCTTCTCTTACTCTAGACTCTTTAATAAGTGTACTCATTTGACCTTCTAATTTCTGCTCTCGTTCATTAAGCTCAAACTTAGCACGCTGTTCATACATAGCCACTTGTTCTTTATAGATGTTTAGTTTCGTGATCAAGTTATCATCAGGGACAGGCAATTTGTTCTCATGGCACTCGCATGCATTCTCTATATTATCCGTATTATCTAAGGCACATACATTCCTCCTAACACAGACATCATTATTGACAAAAGATTCACCATTTGGTACATCAGGTGAGTTGTTGTGATTCAAATACTGTTCATATGAAATAATATTGCTATTTTCCATGTCAACATTACTTGAGTCAGAAACATTTGCCTGATGTACTTCTTCGGGATTCTTTTGTCCCTCGACAATATTATATGTGTCATAAATTTTTAGTACCTCAGATATCACGGATGCATTAGAAGGACCAGCTTGACGGGGAGATGAGACCATGGAGGACAAGTTAGCCATGAAGATTGTTTGAGCCGTAGGTTCATCATCTACATCAGAGTCATATGCATCACAGTCATCTGCCTTGAAGATGTTAGGATCATTGAGTGCTAGATCCTGAACAGGTTTCTCATCCACATCTTCATCAAAAGTATTTCCTCCATCTCCTGCCAAGAACAATAACTCTTCCTCATCCAATACAGCTCCATTCTCTTGAGCTTGCATTAACAGCATCTTGTCTTTGAAGTAATCTGAATTCTGAGGACGTTTAGGTTGATTGCAGTTTCTAGCAATGTGTCCAAGCCCCCCACAATTATAACACTTGATCTGTTTCCCTTGCCCCTGATTGGCATTCCCTGCTCTATTCTGCACATAACCTCGACCCATGTTTCTACCAGCTCTCCCTTGCACATTCTGAACCACAATTTTCCCATCCTCCACCATTGCTAGATTGCGTGGGTTGGATGAATTCCTTAACTGATTGTTGGTCTGAGGGAGTGATGCTTGAAACTGTTGAACCAGTAATGAAACTTGATTGGTGAGATTGTCAATCATTTTGTTGGTCTGAGAGTACCCTGAGTCAAGTTGAGAGCTCATAGCAGGTACTTGTGAGTGAAGTTGATGATAGCTTGGGTTGGATGATGATTGGATTGTTGGTTGAACATTTGTCATGAACGCCAGTGGATCATTTGTAGTTGAAGGACTTAACTTTTCTCTCAGCACTCGATCATAAACAGCATGCTTCTCATGTTGTTGCAGGTATGCATACAGCTGTTCATAGTTGGTATCCCTTAAACCTTTGTTGAGTTTGACTGCAGTCACAAATCTGTCCCATTCAGGAGTCATATTGTTCACAAACTTTGAGTTAAGTTGGATATTGGGCATAGTCATTCTGATCATCCTCATATCATTCACCAACTTATGAAATCTCACATAGTAGTCTGTGACATTCTCTCCTGGGTTCATTTTGAAATGCTCGAACTCGTCATACAGCTGTGACTCACGATCTTCCTTTGTGAGTTCAGACCCTGCTAACAGCATCTTAACGTTGTCCCACACAGCTTTGACTTCAGTGTTGAAATTGATGAGCTTGTATACATCCTTTGGAAGACCTTGAATGACTATGTTTGAGGCTCTAATGTCGGCATCATACCTCTTCTTTTCTTCTTCATTAAGATCATTGTAGTTTCTAGGTCTGTCTATGCCCCAAGTCACAGTCCCATCTTCACCAGTTGTAACAACATCTCTGGTGGTACCCATCTGATATGGTCCATCGTCAATTGACTTAAGAATGTTAACTCCATTATCTTTTCCCAAGCAGTAAAGTCTTATTCGTTGTGCCCAAGACTCATAATCGGTCCTATCTAGCATAGGTGGACGAGTGTCAGATCCTGCTGCTTGAATATCTTCTGATGATGTGTTAGATGTGGTAGCCATAGTAACTACGGGATTTTACAGATCTTGTGATTTAACCGAGAAATCGAATCTTTCGCGAGAATTTCTAAAATCACCAAGACACAAACCGCCTAGACAAACCGCGTAGACACAAACCGCGTATGTGCCTAAGAGACAAACCGAGTTCACACTGGAGATACAAACCGCGTTGACACAAACCGCGTATGTGCCTAAGAGACAAACCGAGTTCACACTAGAGATACAAACCGCGTTGACACAAACCGCGTATGCACCTAAGAGACAAACCGAGTTCACACTGGAGATACAAACCGCGTATGCGCCTAAGAGACAAACCGAGTTCACACTAGATATACAAACCGCGTTGACACAAACCGCGTATGCACCTAAGAGACAAACCGAGTTCACACTAGAGATACAAACCGCGTTGACACAAACCGCGTATGCGCCTAAGAGACAAACCGAGTTCACACTGGAGATACAAACCGCGTTGACACAAACTTCCAAACCTGTCACTTTCAATGCAGTTTGTCCTTTTGCCTAAACTAGTAAAAAGACAAACCGCGTACCCGATGTAACACAAACCGCGTTCAAGATCGTCCAAACTACACAAACCGCATTCAAGAACACTTGAAAGAAAAAGCACTCGAATCACTCGAAAACACCACACCAACCTTAAATCTGTGAATCCAAGCACAAAATACCACTCTTATACTATTCCTAAGCTAGAAAGTACAAGTTATAACAACATTAAATCACTAAACAAAGCACAAAATGAAATAAATGTATCTTAACAAATATCTTAACAAATCGAACCAAAAACCTCACAAACTACACAAATCCGTGAATACCAACTCTCATGGACCTAACCATGGCTCTTGATACCAATTGTAAGGTATTCACAATGCAAGAAACACTTGTGTGAGGCTTAGTTATGGATCGAATGATAGAAATTCTAGAGAGAGGTAGGAGAGTTTGGGAGCCTTTGTAGAGAGAGAAACAATATGAGATTAGATTAGCTTGAAAGGTCCAACCCTTCCCATGGGTGGGAAGGGAGTATTTATAGTACTACATAATATGTCCTTAGTGGACTGTGGAGCGAGCTGACAGTGGGTAAAGACCCGACCCACTCCACAATATTACTAATAACTAAACTACTAATAATATTACTAATTATCCTACGAGCTATGATGTGCTACTAAGTACTCGGGGTGACCGAGTCTTCAACAGAATATTCATATTCCTAACAGGCTGAAATTCAGGCTCATATGGAGAAGGAAGAGGGGTTAAAGAAAGAAGCTGAAGAAGAAAGGCTGAACAAGACTTCTCTCATCAAATTGGTCAGTGAAGAGGCTGAAAAGCTTGGAATACAACCACAAGCCCTTGCTGGAAGAAAATGTGGTGAGAGCTTTATAGCTCAGGATGCTGAGATGATTACTCTCAGGCAGAAGAGGGATGAGAAAATGAAAAAGGCTGCAGAGCTAAGGGAAAAGAAAATTAAGAGGTACCAGTGGGTTATGACAAGCAGATTGCGACCAGAACCAATCACTGATGTCAAGATTCATCAAAATACCAAGCCTGCTGTCATTAGTGTCTTCAGAGGTCCAGACAAGAGAGACTTTGAGGTTCATGATCCCTTTAGATTCTCTGACTTTGGGATCACTGAATTGGATGAATTAGGTCCAATCATAGTGAAAAAGCAGAACGTGGTTGTCAAAGATCTGATGAAATCCCTAAGGAAAATATATGACAAATTGACAACAACACCTGATGAACTTGGTATTCCCTCTCTTCTCCCAGCTCCAGCCAATTAGCCTGCTCCCTCTCAGTCCTCTAGAAGAAAGAGGAAGAAAATTAAATATGAGCCTGAGATCAAAGTTCCTGGCCTTGAATGCAACAGAGCCCTCCCTGAAGGAGTTAGATTTGTGAACAACATGGTCATTGAACAACCTGAGAGAGGTCTCTTATTCACTGATGCATTTGATGACCCAGCCTTCCAAAGATGGAACAACATTGATAAGGCAGGAATTAAAACTATGCTTGGTTACCTCATGATGGCCTCCCCAATACAGAGTCCTGAAAATGTGAGGTTCTGTCATGACCTGAGAACCAAGATCCAAGAACATCCTGACCAACATGAGCTGGAATCTAAGAGACCAAAGCTTGAAGCTTTTGGTTACAAATTTGACTGATGAATCTGCAACCCCACCACTATCCTTTACTTTGTTTAGTTGTTAGGACTTTTGTAATAATATTAATAAAATGATGGCCCATGTTTTTTGTTATTTCAGTGTCCTTAATAACTTTCTAGTATATTCAGCATGAGAAGAAGTCATTAGCTCACTCATAACTGATCAAAACAATTCAGCATAATTTATATCCAAATAGGGGGAGATTGTTGGGTCCGTCAGTACCCAAGGATCCTGAAAACAGGATTTGAATACAAATTATGCTAAGTGTTAATCAACCGAAAACATACTTAAGTCACTGAGTGAACAGTCACTCAGTGAGTTACCTTCAAGATGCTCAGGACGAGTCTAAGAAGAAAGACTCACCACTTAGTGAGGCGGAACTCCCTGAGTGTTACTTGAGACAAAGAAGAAGGTAATGGGTTCAGTGAGTGTTGGACAAGAACTCACTGAACCCCAGTCTCCTCAACAACAATAAGCGATTGAAGACTGAAGACTGAAGGTGAAGACTGAAGAACCTGAAGCCTGATTGAAAGGCGGGATTGAGCGGGAAGAGTTTGAAGAGATAAGGACAAGTCTTATCGGGCCAGAAACAAACCATCCCTAAAGCGGCTAAAAGTCAAGAAGTGTCAGTACTGAAACTCGAAGACTTTTTGGCGCATTCCAATTGGTTCTTGGAAATGACAAAAGTTGTTGTAGTTGTCAGACACGCCTTCTTATTCTTTATGTATTTTAATCTTCTGGACTCTTTGATGTTTGCCTATAAATAGCAAATAGATGGAGAAAAGTAGGTTAAGTTTTGTGCATTAAAATCTTAGACTTTCACAAAACCCCTTTTCTCCTCCAAAGAGTAACCAATCCCTGAGATAGCTCAGTGTGTCGATATTGTTACCACTTAAGCATAGCTTGAGTTTAGATAGGAGACACACCATACCTTGTCTATTCAATCCCAAGTGTTTGTTCCGTAAAATACTTGGGTAATAGATTCTTTGATTGATTTCTAATAAGAATTTAAACGTTGAAAAACTCTATTTTTATATTTGCCTTTTACTCGTTTGTTTATGTGATCAATATGATTGTGTCATAGATATTAGTAGATATAAAACCACCTTGTCAAGTAAGGAAACGTACATGACTATCCTTAAAACCACAAGTGTCTACAATTGGAAAGTAATTATCTCAAGACATTCTAGAGATAATTTGGGTTACTACCAAGATGACAAAGCTTGTAGCTCCCACTGAATTACAGATCATTACAATAATTCACTATTCAGTAATTACAACACAATGCTCCCACTGGATTAGACAACATTGTAAATGTTTCATAACCAGTTAAAGCAAATAGTGTGCTATTAACTTTCCTACACCTGTGAGAAGACCCATTCGTAACAATTACTTAGGTACTAAAGAGTGTATTCGACTATGTAGATGATGGACTATCCATCAATGCAATTAACTTGAAAATTGGGAATGCAATTTTTCCTTAATATGTCTACCATCCCCACAATGGTATGTAGCATCTTTAAGTGGTCAAAGCACAACAACTAGATAAATCATGCTAGTTTGCCTTTTACCAATTTTGCGGTAATTAGTCTAGCTTCTAATTTAATAACTCATAAAATGTGCAATTTTCTTAACTATTAAAGTTTGCTATGAGTTATTTCTTAGAATTTAGACAATTCTAATTTTCCTATCTTACCTTTCTCGTTCATAAAAAAAAATAGGATTAAGTCTCACTCTTCTCTCAAAGAAAGGAGACTATGTTTATTCTTTTAGTAAAGTTGACTCTAGCCAAAAACCCTACGGTGTAGATCAATTTACCACTAAAAGAATGTCCCACGTTTATGGTTTAACAATCTTTTCAAGAAAATAAAATACCCAACGAAATATTCATATAACCATTGAATTTTCTTGAAAACTAGGATCTAAATTTTCATAGTTTCACTACATCAGTTGATCTGCTAGTAGTGAAAGTACAAAATATGGTAATCTGTCGAACAATAATCGGCAAACAATTTCCGACTCCTAGATCATTATGGGATTTACATTTGCCAAATACAATTTGCAAAGTAAGCATGTTTCATCCCATCTCATGCCTTAAGTTTCTAGGTCTCACTAACAACTTAATTAAGTCTCTAATTTAGAAACTGCAAATTCTCCATATATGGTCTCACGCATTAACGGAAATTTTCCTTGTCATTAAAATCTAGTCTCATTTACGCTAAATAATAACTTCAAGTGTTTCTTATCATTAGATAACATGGACTTAAATTTTAGGGTATTAATTTTGATGTGATAATCAAAATATGTACGAAGAAGCATGCACACATCTTCGTATCATAAGTTTTCAAAACGTTTTTATTTACCAATTAGGCTAAGATTTAAATCAACAAAGTTTTAATTGAGGTATTGGGTTCACCAATCAAAGAATTTCCTACAATTATCGCCCACTATATCCCACTGCTGCATGAGTCAAAAGACCCAAGTTATTCAGATAATTACCACAAAAGTGGCGCGTGGAATTGAGGTCAATTCACCCTTAAGATGGTTTTGTACAAAAAAATGCTTACTTGGTAGCTCCAATTAGACGCACAAAGGAGCGGAGAGACAAACGTCCGCCCAAAGGCTAATTAAAAACACGTCTCTTTCGGATGACAATTTAATGTCAAGCCTCCTTATACCCCTCTTATAGTTTGTCTAAACTGGGTGAGCCGTTCACACTATTGGTACAAAACTCATCACTCAATAAAAGTTTATGATTATACATCTTAAAAAATATATATTATAAACTATAATATTGCTAGTCTCGCCTGAGAGCAAATTATCGTGCGAAGCGAGCCAGTTTCGGCACATAAGACTTTGTAATATATAATTTATCACATCATAGTTTCATAGTATTAGGTCAATTTATTTTCTATTCGAAAAATTACCCATTTCTTGCTTACAATTCGTCATATAATTTTTAAAAAAAAAACAGGTAATTTAATAAAAATAAATAACCAAATAATACACATAATCTTAACCATTAAATCATGTAGCCACATGCAAACCTTTTGATAAAATCCTATTAATAATCTATCTAGGTTTTAATATGCATATATTTAACTAAGACTCCCATTGGTTTTCGAGCAAATGGTACCAATGGACCACATACACCAAACAATTTGGTTGCGTAAGTCCTAGCAAATATATACCAAGTAGCACATAAATAGATTCATTAATTTAACAATTGAGGTCTTCCCTAGTTTTAGATCTATCTTATTACATGTGATAAACAACTTAACAATTAATTATAAACCCTAATCCATAATAAACATGCATGTTTCATCATAGATTAATTTACAAGTCACAAGTACGTAACCCTTTACACACATAAACACGTTACAATTTTAGGGTTACAAAACTAATTTTATAATAAAGAGGGCATCGCCCCCCCCCCCCCCTAAAAATTAGGGTTTCAAATTTTTTAACCCTAAAAATTCTAGTAACTTTAATCCTAATCAAAGATTCGATTTTTATGTGTTTCGGTAATACAATTACATGTTAAACGGCTCGTGATGCCACTGTTAGAATTTTAATACCATGACAATCATATATTTATTCTAAATCAATCAAACACGTATGCGGAAGCGTAGGATTATATTTTAACATATAAGAGATTAACCGAAAAATAAAAGTAACGTACCTTTGATCCTAGCAAGAACAAGGATAAATACTTCAAATCTTCTTCTTTAATAATCAAGTGGATTAGCGAGATACCCCTTACCTTTTTGTATCTCAATCCAAGATGTATAAACTATAGTGAGTTTATACCAAGGTCTTGTACACACGTACTATAACCGATTAATTAGATTGCTAGATCTAAGAACACTAATTAAACCAAACGATTTTGCTTAATGAAAAACAAGGATCGACAATCCCAAGGGATATGTTCGATCGGTTTTGGACAAGAAGAAGAGAGAACAAGACTTAGGGTTACAGCAAGAGTGCAAAGATCAAGAAACAATAACCCCCAAGCCTTGATATATAGTGTGATAACTTAGAGAGCAAGTTGGTTTAGGATTGGGTTAGGAAACCCTTATGGCCGATCGGCCCATACATCCTTTAGGGGATTCCGGAACCTTCTTGTCCTCTAATTTCACTTACAGTCCATCCTTTATTCACTAACGGTCGTTAGTCAATTCCCGTTAATTACTTAACGTCCGTTAGTCGTTATTTTGTGTTCTAATAATTAAATACATAACGATTTATATATATTAATTATTATACATTAATCCTTCATACGTAATGTGTGCAATCCCATGGTCCCGAGTTCGATTCTAGTCATACACGTTTAATATTTGTCCATAAACTTAACAGAACTGTTAGAGAAACTAACCAGAAAAGGTAAAGGGAAACAAATGGTGAAACCATAAACGGTTTTGGTAATTTGGTTGGACAAAGTTTAAAGTTATTTTATTTTATTTTTCATATTGTTATGTGTCATTGTTTTATTAAAAATTTGAATAACGTGAAACTATCAAATGATTGTTTATTTAAGTTTATGTTTTAGTTGTTAAACGTTATTAGTTTAAACGTAAATAGTTGCAAACGCTAAAAAAATTCAAATATATATATTATATATATATATATATATATATATATATATATATATATATTTGTTTTTCATTGGCCTTATTCATTATTGCATAAGGTTTTTTATTTTATTTTTTAAAAAATCGGTTGCTAGCCGAGTAGACTCGAAGAACTGGAACCAAAGCCGAAACCGAAAACTATATTCGGTTCTCGGTTCTTACTTTTCACAAAATTCGATTTCCGGATTTATCGAGTCCGGTTCCAGTTCCAACCGACTCCGGACGCATGCTCATCCTATGTAAATGCACCTTTAAATATAATTTGCTTGTAGAGTATAATGACGACGCAGCCAAGCAATGAGCACAAAGCGAACTATTCTTTCGCCTTTTACTAAAGAGTATAATGACGTAAATATACTAACGTAACTTTTTCTTATAATTCTCATTCACATTTCACAATCTAATCTGCATTGGCAACTTGCTCGTCAGTTTCTAGGAAATTTCCTTATTTGTTTTCATGTTAACTTGCCAACCTGAGATTCTTTGATTTGGCATCCGTTTTCAAGTACTCAAATAGCTTTACGTACAAAAACAATTACGCAAGATCGATCTCCCAACTTTTCGATCAGCTCTCGACATTGGCTTCAACCTATTTTATACTCATTCTTAATACGACAATGTGGAGTTTTAGTTTTCCCAACAGTAACGATGGTGGCACATTGCGGATTTGCCGTACTTGGTAAACGTTTTGGCTTTGAGTTCAAATAAACTCGTTTTTTGGAATGGTTAGATTGCTTTATGTTTATTATGTTTAAGTCTTGATAATTTTGTTGAACGTAGGTTGCATTTTGGGTTGGTTTAATTAAGTGTGTCATAAGTCATAGTTGGTGTATATTTTAGAATTTAGATGGTTGAGATCTTTTGTTGTTGAAAAAATATAAAAGATAAGAGTTAGAGTGGTAGAATTTGAGCATTAAGTGTTAATATTGAATTTTGGTAGCTTTTAGCGCAAGTGAATGAGTGATATGAGGTTAAACAAGTCACTATAACGTGGCCAGCTTTATTCCTTATCTCTCGATTTATTTGGATTTATTATGATGGGGACATATTAATTTTTTAGTTCAACGATCCTCGATTTTGTTACAAGTCACCCTATATTTATTGTTAATTATTTCTTATTCTATTGTAAAGTGTATATAAACTAAGGGCCCGTTTGGTTTGTAGATAGGTTTAAGATTAGGATTTGAGGGGTCGTTTGGTTTGTTGCTAGAAATCATAATGGGTATCGGATTTGATATGGATTGAAAGAAATAAAAATTGAATGATAGTATTAATGTTGTTTGTTTTTTTTAAATGTAATTAAGAATTTGGGATTGGAGTTGATATAGGAGAGAGAAAAATAAGTAATAATGAATTAATATGTGGTTGATAATTTTAAAGAAATAAAAGCTAAAATATCATTGGTTGGTATCTTCCAAAGTAGCCACTAGTGACTGGTTTCACATCTTTGATTCTATATCCATTGTCAGACAAATAAAAATGAACCAAACAATGTATTTGACATTTCTTTTAAACCATACCCAGTGATACTCTCATACCAAACGGGCCCTGAATTTGAATTTGGATTCGGATTCGGATTCGGATTTAGATTTAATATAGGTTTTGAATTAAATGAAGAGAAAGAAAATAAATGATTGATAAATTTATTTTTTATATTTATTTGAAATAAAAAAGTAAAAAATTAAAGAATAAAAAAATATTATGTGGCTGAAAAAATATGTACTCCGATAAAAAGTACACTTGATATCAATACAATTTTGAAAACCCACAAAAGGGGTGGGGAATAAAAATTTGGAGTACAGACCACTTTTCGGACATGTGTCAGTGGTATCAAAAGGAACCAAACAAGGCCTATATCATAGGAACCCCGCCTAACATGTGGGGGGCGCCTATTTTGGTCAAAATGTATAAGTTTTAAAGCAGACAGTATAGGCGCAACACCCCCCTACAGGGGGTCAGGATAAGATGGGCCACCAAACAATTGTTTTAAAAAATATTTCATTGTAAACCAACTGAAACCGTGTACCAAACAACTACTAATATTATTGTGTTAGCTTATATAGTATTCGTTTTTTTAAAAGACAGGTTCATCTACATCACCTTTGTTTTAATCCAGACTTGTAATCTCAAAATCTTTTGGTAACTTGTAAATTATGTGGTAAAATATTATGTTGCGAACTGGCAGTGATCATGCCCAATCGTCCTGTGTTTTTATCTCGTGATTCATAGTATTCAACTATTCATGACATTTCAAAAATAAATTTAAATAACCATCTAGCAAACATTGTCATTACTTTAAACCTTAAAAAATTATAATGATATTTTAAATTAATGTCAATAAACCAGAAAGTCGTGAAAAGAAAAAAAAAATGAAGTGGTCCAGTGGAAGCAAAAAATCGAAAGCCCCAATAGGAAAAGGTATTTTTGTGGGCCTCTAACCTTTAGGTGAGATGAGTTGTGACTTTTGACCCCTGTATTATAAGATAATTTAAAAGTTTATAAAAATGTAAATGAAGAATGGTATATTCAAAAAAAAAATTTAAAAACACATCCGATGTAGCAAAAATATTAGTCCAATCAAAACAATTATAAAAAAACAAAAATCCATTCGATTAGACAAATTATTTACTTTTTTCTGTAGATCTTTTATAAATATAGCATTTTTCAATGTAAAATACATCAAACGAATAATTTTCAACTTAAGTACTAAATTTTATTTCCAGTTTATCCAGAATTTTATTTTAAGGAATGGTATGAGATTTATTCAACGAGTATGACAGCCCGCATGTTGCTGCGGGTTTTTCGCATCAATTTATTTTGGTGCGTGTGTTTCGTTACATGTTGGTCGCGACGTTTGCAGAATCCTGTTTTTCTTATAAAATTGTAACTTTTGGTGTATTTAAATTTGTTGGTGTCATTATATTGATGATACGTTGCGGCGGGGTTTTGGCTTTCATTTTTCTTAATCGAGATAGCATACCATATGAATGGAAGATCAATAGCAGATAAGACGATAAGTTATAAAAAGTTAGCATGATCTGCGAATTCGATAATGGGTCTTGACATGTCTGGGTTGAAATAAGAAACTTCTTTAGAAAATAACATGGCTGCAAACATTTTGTCCATATATTCTATGGAGTAGTAACTTTTTTAATGTGGCATTAATGTATGTTCTAGTACGAATTTGAATAAAAAAGTTTAACGACAGTAAGGCCACAAATTAGACAACAACAAAAAATAGAGTAAATTACAAAGATGGTCCATGTGGTTTGCGTTGACTCACACTCTTGGTCCCTTGACTTTTTTTTTTGCATGTACAGCCACCAACTATGAAACCCTTAACACTGGTAGTCCCTTGACCAAACGTCCGTTAGGTCAAGGCGTTAAGTTTTTTACATGTGCGTAATGGGTGTGGGTATTTTCATCCAAAAAATATACTCCCTCTCTGCTATAACTCTTGTCTTTCCCAATGCCACTAACAAAATCATCTCATTTCTTTCTTTAACCTAAATCATCTCATTTTCTATAACCTAAATCCCCAAATCTAAACCCTAATTCAAAAGCAAAAATCTTACAAGAACAATGGATACGGTTAGGTGCCATTGTGGAAGAGTTGCCATTATTAAAACCTCTTGGACGAATGCTAACCCAGGCCGTCGGTTTTACTCTTGCCCGATTCAAGTAAGTTTGTGTAAGATTGAATTAATTGAATCAAACTAACGTAAAGAAAATAATTGTTGGTGTAATGTTGTTCAACAGGGATCAAATTGTAGATGGATTGATTGGTATGACACCCCCCCCCCCAATGTGTAATCGTTCTCTTGAAATCATACCGGGTTTATTAAGATCAAGGAACAATCTTGAACGAGCTATAATGGAAGCCCAAACTGGTCGTGCAAAAATGAAGAAGTATCTTGTTTGGTCTTGGATCTTGTTTGTTGTTCTTTTTGCTATCAAGTAGGAAATGTATGAAGTTGGGTATTTTTTTTATGTTTGAAGTAAGTGTTAGGTTAGTATGTTAAGTTTAGACATTTAACAATGTACCAAGTTGTATTTTGGCATTGATGATGAATGAAAACAAGCAGTTTTATCTTAACAGAAACAAGTAGCATTTCATTACATAGATGCATACATAGATGCATATTACATTACATAGATAGATGCATACTTCATTCAGAAGATAAAGTCATACATTTTTAACAAAAGACAGTGGTGGGAATGCTTCAAGTAAGTCTCCTTTTCCCTTTCCCTTTGGCTGTGATCTTTGCATAAGTCTCCTTGTTTGCAAGGTCTAGCACTTGAATCCTTTTGCCAGTGATTGAAAGAGCTTGAGTGGTAACAGGAGGATTGACATAGCTTGAAACCTTTTTGCAAGACCTAGCTGTTGTACTCTTTTTTGAGACAGCTTGATAATCTTCAGATGAGGTTGAATGATAGCTAGACACATAGCTAGGAAAAGAGTTGGAATAAGTGGAGTCTGAGCTTGAGATTATCTTGTTTGAATTTGTAGCATTATTGTATGGTAAATTCCATGGTGGTTGTGGAGACATTAGTTCATTAGAAGAAGTTGAATCATTTGAAGAAATTTTAATGATTTCTGGCTTTGAACTCATTGTTGAGAATTTTGGAAAGAGTTTAGGTTTTTAGTGGATGTAATTTGTGTATTAGTGGATGTATTGATGTGAATTTAAAGGCAAATCCTACCCATGTATTGAAGTAAAAGTTAATGCCATTGAATGCTAGGTTGTTGTACTGATTTATGTGCTTGAAACAAGACTTTGACTTTTACAAATTGACCAAAACAAGCATAACTGAGAATATTTTGGTGTAAACATGTACCAAGACAAGGAAAACTGAGAAGCAAAGAAGCATAACTACATTCTTCACTTGCATCAGCTAACTTTAGCAAATGCAGACCCAAATGAATTTTAATAAAGTCAAACCTATACAAAGTCAAACCCATACAAAATTTAACCAAATGAATCTTTATGATGACTCTTTACTAAATTCAAACCCATACAAAATGGACCCAATTCAAAGACAAGCATTACAAACCAATCCAAATATGACCAAAATGAATCTTTATGATGACTCTTTACTAAAGTCAAACCTATGCAAACAAAACCATCCATATATGACCAAAATGAAGCAGGCAAACACAACAAGGTTTTAGGGAAAATTTGATGTCATTAGCAGCTATTAACTATTGGATTAAATGAGTCATCATCCTGTTCTGGTATCGATAACACATAAACAGAAGTCAAATTGTCTTAACAACCAACCTAGCCAAGGTTATCGTGCATACAAGCAACCACTGACATAAACACAAATATGACCAAAATGAAATATTGTTTACGGTACATAGAAGCAACCATTGAGATAAACTGAAAAGTAAAATGAAAACTAGCCAAGGTTAATCACTTTCTTCCTGGGTTGTTTCTTCTTGGAACCTGCTTCACCAACTGCAATACCCTTTCCCTTATCCACACTTCTTCCACTTACACCAGCTGCATCACTTGCACCAGCAGCAACATTTGGCTCAGTTCTTCCACTTGCACCAGCAGCAACACCAGCTGCATCACTTGCACCAGCAGCAACATTTGGCTCAGTTCTTCTACTTGCACCAGCTGCAACATTTGACTTTTTCTTCTTGGTCTTTTCAACTCTTGGACCTGTGCAACTTCTAGAACTGTGACCATGACATTTACACTTGTCACATGTAACTATCTTTAACCTTCTTGAAAGCTTCCAGTTCTTGACCATTCTGTCTTTCATCTCCAAGGCTGACCTCATTCTCCTTTTCCTTGGCCTGCCAGGTTGATCCTTGTGAACTGGTGGAATGATTGTTGATGGAACATCACACTTAGGCCACATTTTTGGTCCCTTTATTAGCATAATCTTGAATGAATAGACTTGCTTCCATGTCTCTAGCCTGTAGCAAGGATGGACCCAGGTCGATGGACCCAGGTCTCTGGTATTGTTGGGTTCGTAAATACCCAATTATCTTAAACAGGATTTGAACACAAATTAAGCCAAGTGTTTATCAACCGAGAACAATTCAAGTCACTGAGTGAACAGTAACTCAGTGAGTAATCTTCAGGAAGCTTAAGGAGAATTCAAGAAGAAGGATTCACTCCTCAGGAAGGCGGGACTCCCTGAGTGTGACTTAAGCCAAAGAAGAAGATGATGGGTTCAGTGAGTGGGACTCACTGAGGTACAACCCACCGCCCTGACCAGCTACATGTTAGTAGTCAATCAGGGTGAAAATGCAAGCTCCCCAGTACCTTCACCAACCAAGAAGGTGAAGAAGAAGAAAGGGGGACAGTCCAGTAAGGTGGTTAGACCTAAACCACTCGTCACTGAGACTGTTGCCTCAGGCACCCTTAAAGTTGTGGCCCAGACCTCTGAGACACCCACTACAGAGACCCTTCTGACCACAAAACAACCGTCACCGGAGGTCACTGAGAAATCATCCTCAGTGTCCTCGGACAAACCCTTTCCGCATGTTTCCTTTGACATAAACAAGTCAGAGGGATCAGGAACATCCACTCATTCACATCCCAATGAAGGCACTGATAAATCACAATCAGAGCCTGAGGGAGTACAGGGTTCTATATCCTCAGTGGGGCAGCACTACTCCACTGAGAAGGGGACCCACACCCACTCACATCCCGCTAACGTCTCTGAGAAATCACACTCAGAGTCTCAGGGAGTTCAGGACCCTAAATCCCCAAAAGGACAGTCCAATCCTGATGGGAAGGGGGTCCATAAATCTTCACAAGGAGTGCCTCATGATTCCACTGGAAAACACCCATCAGTGGTTGAAGGCGCTCAGGGCGACAAAGACTCGGAGGGATATAAACCACCCGCCAATACGGAACCCAAAACCACCTCAGGCATCTCAGGCACTTTTGTTCTCTTGGGAACTGACCCTAAAAGTCAGGCTGGGCAAACCCCCCCAGTTATTATGACTAGTCAGGCTGGTCAAACCCCACCAGTTATTATGACAACAGAGTCAGAACCTGGCCACAACGAAGGTGAGCCCTCTTCTGAGGGGGAGCCGGATATCCTGAAGGCTCCTTCTCTGGCTGACTATGAAAACTTGTTAGCTGATGAGTCAGAGGAGGAGATTGATTTTGGTGATGATGATATCCCTGATGCTGAGGAGGAAATGGAGGGTCAATTAAACCCTCCTCAGCACTCTGAGCAACAACATTCTTCTCCTCCTCCTGAGGATCAACCACCCAGTTCCCCAACAACCTCATCATCATCATCAGGTGCTTCAGCCACTCTTGAGTGGTTGCAAAAGTATGACAATGCTCGTCCGGCATCTGAAAGGCAACTGGCCAAATTCCTTCGCAAAGCCAATGATGGTCTTTACAATGTACTCACGGATGAGCAATGGGATAAGCACACTGAAGTGGCAGCCTCCTATGCCAACTTCAGGGCCTCTGTAGAAGAATATCAGGAAAAGATTCTTCAGACCGCAAAACTCACTGATAAACAACTTGGCGATCTGAACAAATCTGTAGATGAAATAGCCACTGGACAGCATCAGGAACTCTCCAACATCCTCAAGGCTATTGAATCAGTCCAAGAACAACTTACAGATGATCCCATCTTAATCAAAAGACTGGATGCCTACTTGGCCTCTCAGGCGTCCACCTCCACCAATATTACTGAGCTTCTAAAGCTCCTTCAGGGGGTAGATCTTCAAGGTCTAAGGACATAGCAGGAGTCAATTCATCAGGCTGTTATTGCATCCAAGGAGCACCTGATCAAAATCTCTTCAGCCTATGATCAGCTCTCAACAACACATAATGAGCTGATCACCCACTACACCACCCATGTCAATGAACTCACAACCCACCAAAAGGAAATGGCTGCCGAATTAAGTGCCGTGAAGAATGAGACTTCTGAAACAAAGTCTATGGTCTCCAGCATTCTATCCATTCTTCAGGCCTCTCATGTTACTCCAATTCCTCAGTCAGCAGGTGTCTCCACTGAAGTTCCACCACCTGTTGAGGGGGAGAAAAATGATGATCCGATCCCTGATCCTACTTCTGCTTTGGTGACTGTCCCTGAAACATCCACCAGTCAACCCCCTCCCATTGACAAAGGGAAGAAAATCATGGTGACTGAAACAAACCCTCCTCCTGAAGCACGCTTAGTTAAGGCTTCAACTGAAAGACGTGAAGATCCTGATGCACCATTCTATGTTGATTTAGAGGGAGGAAAAAGGGTCTATGGGACTCATGAAGAATTAGCTGAAATCTTACACCAAGAAGATCTCAGGAAGGACCAAGAGAAAGAGCAGGAACTCAACAGGTCTGTAATTTATGAGGTCGCCAAGGAGGAAATCAAGGAGTCTGATAAAGAAATTCAGGGAGATGAATTCATCAGGCTACAAGCTCAACTTCTTCAAGAACACAACAAACAAGCCAAACTTAAGGAAGAAAGGAGGCAGAGAATATATGAGAGGTACGTATGGCACATGACCAAAACCAAGGATGAAGGCACAATCACTGACATCACCATTCACAACACCAAACCCCTAAGCATAACAATTCATAAGGGGCCAAGAAAGTCTGAACATCTTCCAACAATCAAATTTTCAGACTATGGGTTAAGAGAATGGGATATGATGATGCCCATCCTGAGGAAGAAAACCTCAAGCAAGAATGCCCCAACCATCATCAAGTCTCTAAGTGCTAAGTATGAGGAACTCTAGAAAGTGGCCAAAAGTCTTGGAATTGACCACGAGAGGGCACTTGCTTCTCAGGGACTGACTATCCCTGAACTTACTCAGAAGGCCGGGAAGAAAAGAAAAGTTGTGGCTCTAGAACCTGAACAATACATAGCTGCACTTCACTGCAACAGGATTCCTCCTCAGGGAGTCAAGTTCTGTCCCAACCTGGTCATCAAGGAACCTGAGTATGGTATCTTCTTTGTGGATGAATTTGGTCAGGAAGCATTTCAGAGAGTCTCTGACATTGATAAAGTGGAAACGACAACACTCCTTGCCTATAAACTGATGGCGTTTAATATTAGGAGTCCTGATAATGAGGAGTTTGTCAGCCTGATGGATCAAATGATGAAGGAACGACCTGAAAAAGATGTGTTGGTGTCAAAGAAGGCGAAACTAGAACTCATGGGTATCCTTCAGGAACCTTGAGTATTTTGTTTAGATGTTAGGACTTTGTAATAATATGAATAAAATGTTGGTCCATGTTTATGTTATTTCAGTGTCCTTAACTGTCTTCTAATATATTCAGTATGAGAAGAAGCCTTTAGCTCACTCATACTGATCAAAACACTTAGGCATAATTTATATCCAAATAGGGGGAGATTGTTGGGTTCGTAAATACCCAATTATCTTAAACAGGATTTGAACACAAATTAAGCCAAGTGTTTATCAACCGAGAACAATTCAAGTCACTGAGTGAACAGTAACTCAGTGAGTCATCTTCAGGAAGCTTAAGGAGAATTCAAGAAGAAGGATTCACTCCTCAGGAAGGCGGGACTCCCTGAGTGTGACTTAAGCCAAAGAAGAAGATGATGGGTTCAGTGAGTACTGACAAGAGCTCACTGAACCCCTCAGTCTCCTCTACAACAAATGTAATTGAAGAGTGAAGACTGAAGACCAAGCCTGAAGAATCTGAAGTTTGAAAGAAAGGCGGGACAAGGCGGGAAGAGTTTGAAAAGATAAGGAGAGGTCCTTATCAGAGCAAAGTCAAACTTTCCCTGAATGGCGTGAGAACAAGAACAGTGTTATCACTGACGCTCAGAAAGCAGTTTCAACCTTATCCCAAAATAGATTCTTGTAACTGTCAAAATACTGTTGTATTTTGACAGACTAGCTAGGTCATTCTTTTTGTACTTTTAGTCATGGGTTGTTCTTTTATACTTGTGTATAAATAGGATAGATGGGGAGAAAAGTGGGACAAGTTTTGTACATTAAAAGCTTAGACTTTCACAAAACCACTTTTCTCCTCCAAAGAACAACACATCCCTGAGATAGCTCAGTGGGTCTTTTTGTTGTCACTCAAGAACAACTTGAGTTTAGAGAGGAGAACACCATACCTTGTCTATTCAATCCCAAGTGTTAATTCCGTAAAACACTTGGGTAATTGATTCTTTGATTAATTTCTAATAAAAATTTAAACGTTGAAAAACCTTTGTTGTTTTTATCTTTACGTTATTACTTATTTGGTAAAATTAATCAGTACATTATATCAGTCTTAGTACACGTTTAGGATAACTTTGTAGTTATTTCTATAAGTGTAACGGGAACATCAGGTATGCCAACTTCTTGCCTGTTTTGTACCATGTTGAAGTTTACAGCCACTGCATGCTTGCATGGTAGCCCTGTTAATTCCCACCTCCTGCATGAACAAGCTCTCTCGACAACATCCACAACACACTGATCTACCCAAGGACCTCTCACTTGGTAGTGTTGACCTCCATTCCATTGAACTGTGTACTGGGTAACCTCTTTCTTGATAACATCAAACAACTTCTCTACAGTAGGTGTGAGAGGACCACTAGAACTAGCAATCACTTTATTCACTGTCGTAATCCTCCTCATCAAATATTCCCTAATGTATTCCAGTGTTCCTATGATAGGCTTGTCCCTTCCATCAACCAGTTTACCATTAAAAATCTCACACATGTTGTTCAACAATACATCTGACTTTGCCCTTCCTGTTAATATATTTGTAATTAGATACTATCTAAACAAGTTTAGCATCTACACAACAAGTTTAGAAACTGTAAACAATTTTGTACCTGAAAAATGGGATCTGGCCCAATGTTGTGGAGGAATCTTCACTAACCAATCATAGCATGGCTTGCTGAAAGCCGTTAACTCCTCCATTGGTATCTTAAAGTATGGCACAGTTAGAGCAGTAGCAGCTTTCCAAAGAAGGTCTTTGTATGCCCTTCCATTCCAGCTTTGTTTCATGTTTTCATGGATATGTCTAAGACAATATCTATGCTCAGCACATGGAAACAATTTGGAAATTGCAGGTATAAGACCCTGTTTATTGAGTAAATTACACTAAATTAATATACAGTTAAATAATGATAAAAGTGAAGTTGGAGTTTCTGTAAAGAATTAAATGTACCTTTTGACGATCACTGATAAAAGTGAAGTTGGAGTTTCTGTAAAGATCAAGATCATCTCCAAGGCAAGTCAAAAACCATTTCCAAGACTGAAGGTTCTCTGTTTCAACCATCCCATAAGTCAATGGATAGATACCATTGTTTGGGTCAATGCCTACAGCAGTTAAGAGTTGACCTGGAAAAGGTCCTTTCATAAAGGCTCCATTTAACCCCAAAATGTCTCTCATACCAGCTTTCAATCCTTCCTTACAAGCCTCAAAGCAAACATAAATCCTTTCAAACTTTCTAGTATCTGAACATTCCTCCTCCCTAGCACATTGGATCTTCACAGTTGTGTTTGGATTTGTAGGCATCAACTCCATGCAATAATCTCTCAGCATCTCGTATTGCTTTGTGTAATCACCCTTCACTTGGTTGCTTACTTGTGCCTTAGCCCTCCATGCTTTCATTTAAGAAACTGAAACCTCATGTGTCTTTTGTTATTGATCTTGAAGAGCTCTTATAGGTATGTCTGGGTTTTTTCCAATCTGATCTACTATATCTTCAGCAAAGAACCTTGATGTGGCATACAAGATTTGTCTTGATTGTAGACAATGGTGGGTAGCATCATATGTTTTAGTCTTCCAAGTTTCTGTGCCCTTAACCTTTGACACATGCAATACCCATTATGTAACACCCCCAACTCAAAATATGGCAGCAGGACTGAGCTTGGGGTGCTACGTGAGGGGTAAGACAGTCACAATCACATAAAACGATCTCATAACGAGACATTTTTAACAAATCATATCATTCGAACACAAAATTTAATGTTTAGAGTCTAAAAGACTCATATCACAAGTAGCAGCGGAAAATAAAGATAGTTTGCAGCGGAATAAAGGACACAGTTTTAAAAGACTATTCGAATGATAAAGATAGTAAGGGTAAAAAGCAAAGCCCAAAGATAGCCATCCTCAACCTTTAGCCACTCCTGGTGCTCACATCATGCATCAATTACCTGAGATAAAACATTCTAAAAAGTCAACACAAAGGTTGAGTGTAATCCATAGGTTTAGTAAATAATAGTTGAGCACAAGATTTTAAGTTTGAAAGATATAAGTAACAAATACAAATATCGGGTAAGCGTCACATAATCATTCATTCTCTTTATTGATTGCTAAGCTCATGACACACATAGCGTTAACCAGCACCAGTAAACCTGGCGTAAGTCGACAGTAACCGTGGAATTTCATAACATAATAGTTGCCCCCAAAGCTAGGTATTTTGCCAGATACCTAGTTAACTCAATTATAGTTCATCACATGCTGACTGACCTTAGTCAACATGGCGGGATGGTCAAATCCTATAAGCCTATAAACTACAATCGCGCTCACTCGCAAGTGATTAATGGTTCATGATCGAGGGACTTACTTTTGGCAAGGAAGGTACTTAGCATTATCGCATGAGTCAGGAATAGCATACCAATAAACAATTGTGCTCATAAAAATAAGTAAGTAGCATGTATCTCCCCCATGGGTTTATAAACAATTTAAAAATAAAAGTGGGCCTATGAATCACACCTTAGTAGCAGAGAAATGAGATATCAGAATATGATCAAATGGGATAGCACGGCAAGTGAACCTCAGCACAACCTAATATGTGAATAATATGTCTCAGCAATAACCTTAAAGTGATTTCTAAAACAATACTCGTATTTGAAATGAAAATGTTTTATTTCAATGGCGTTTGAGTTAAAATAATAAAGCTCAAGACTCGTGTGGACACGAGATGTTAAAATAATAAAAGTCGGCAAACACAGTTGATACGAAGAAAGAATAACAAAGAGAAAAGAGGAATTAAAATTAAGAAAAAAATAATAAAGAAAGACAAACAGAAAACATCAATAGATTGTTTCGGTGTTTTACCCTTTTCCCCAAATAGTTGATGAAATATAGAAATTTTGGAAGAAAGTATATAAGTATCGAAAAGGTTTTTAAGATATTTGAGTAATCATAAATGATTAAATTATAAAAGGTTTTATTGAAATTTGGGCATGATGTGCCCGTTTATAAAACATTTCTAAGTCATTACGACTCTTGAATACAAGTTTTATTACCTCATTTTACAAATTAAATATATATAATTTGATACTATCATTCGCGTATATATTAGTTATTAAGTTTATCGACTATTTTGTTTATGTTCGGATCCAAATATGTTAAGCTCTTATGAGTCTAACATACTCTTCCGTCTCATTTACCAAAATCGTCCATAAGCTCATTGGCTAATACCGTAAATCCAATAACGTCCAATTTTATTCAAGCATAGGAAATATTAATAACCATGCCCGATGTCCAAATTATATTTCATGTTTTTCCAAATTAATAACAGAAACACCATATTGATTAACAAATAATTAAATAATTGGCAAAACAAATAAATAAAAGATATAATGGCCCAAGTTATTAACACTTAACCATTTAGGACTCATCTGAGTCCAAACCGACTCGACACCAACCCGAGGTTTTCAAACCTCGAGTCTTACATGGCCGAGACTCACTTGAGTCTCGACTAGACTCATTCCAACTAGTCGTGGCCCTTTTGGGTCACGGCTTAACCACACTTGACCAAATTAACCATTAGATCTTGGCCGTGACTCATTGAGTCACGGCTCGAGTCTATTCGAGCCAAAGGCTCTTGGCTATAGCAATAAGCCAATCTAAATCCAAATATCAACATAATACAAAACTATGCCATCAAAGCTATGTCGTGACTCAATTGAGTCAGGCATTTATTTCCACCTACTTTCATGTAACTAGGTTTACCTCCTTTAATAACCTTTATCTTATCCCTAGTCCACTTTATAGGCTCATTAGTTGACCCAGATGGTTGACTAGGCCCAACTGCTACATTTGGCCCAACACTAGACCCAACTTGTTCCTTTTGCCCTGCACTAGGCCCAGAAGTTTCAAATGAAGGCAATTGACCAAAACAAGTTGCTCTGACCCTTCCTTTATCATTCTTCACGATTTTAATTTCTCTTCTGGTTTCAATTGAGTGCCTTTTTATCAACTTCTTAACCTCTGCTACACTACCAAAATCTTGCCCAACATAGAAGTAGGTTTTTTAAATCCTACCTTCACTATTACTCTTCGCTTGTTTCCATAATTGTTTGAGTTTCATTCTCCTAGCCCTATCAAACTCATCTTCACTCTCAGACCCACTTATAAACTCTTCATTGTCAAACACATCATCAATATCAGCATCAAGATCTTGTACACCATAATCACTATCACAGCCAGTGAATTCTGCTTCCAAATCCACATTCAGTCTGAAATTCTCCATGTCCACATCAACTTCAGATACATCATTGTCTAAATCTACAATGTACTCACTATCATCACTGTCATCCTCTGTCCCATCCTCTGTCTCATCCTTGTCAGACCCAGAACCATCAACCTCTGGTCCACTTTCTAATGTAATCTCTGGGCCACTTTCTACCCTAACCTCAGTCTCTGTTTCTACCCTAACCTCAGTCTCTGGTGGAAGAATTTCATCTAGGCCATCAAAAGGGTTGAACTCAGCATCACCCAAGTAAGGGTCATAAGATGAGTAGAATTCATTGACAAACTGACTAGGTACATCAGTGGTTTGAGAAGGTAACTCATTAGCAACACCACTACCTTGACCATGCTCTGGTATCCTAAGTTGACTAGACTCGCCAATTTTAGATGGTATTTCTTTAGCAATACCACTACCACTACCTTGACCCTGTTCTTGTATCCTAACTTAACTAGTGTCACCTGTTTGTGAGGGTATTTCATTAGCAACAACACTAATATGAGTTTGGGATGGTATTTCAACAACAACACCACAACTTGATTGCCCATGTTCTTGTACTAAACCTTTTTTATTGTTAAGTTCTATCCTAAGTCTCTTAATCACTCTAGTTGGTGATTGTTTTGGTACATCTTCTTCTATTTCCTCTGTAACACACCTCTTTTTCTTATTAGATGAAACTAACAATGCGTAGTAGAGATCACGGTTGGTCCTTTCATGTTCAACATACACATGCAACAACGTATGACCAAACCTAACATATTTACACATGTTAAGGACATCCTTATCACTAGCTAAAGGTTGTAGCCCATTGTCCAAACTCTCACCAGGTATAAGAAAGTGATAAAACATAAGTGAGTGACCATCATTACCTAACTCTTCCACCATAGCATAAATTTCGTGAACAGAGAACTCATTCACATCTACTATATCCACAAAGTTAGAGTAACCACCTTCGTAGGTTCTATCTGGTCTATCAGTGAACTTCCCACCATAATGAACCTTGATTGAAAACAAATCAGGTTCATTTTCTGCAAAAAAATTAAACAAAATCAACTTAGGGTTTTTCAGTCAAACCATGCAATAACAAAATGTAAATGATAATCGATACATACCATATAGTTTGTGAACATCACAATCATCTTTTGATTGCCGTATATTCCACATTTTTGTTCCAACCATTGTCGCATTGATGATGAAATTAGATCAAAATTAGGTTATGTTTGTGTTTCTGAGATTTGTTTATGATAGAGAAATTCAAGAGGGAAAATGATACGGCGGGTATTAAATGCCTGCATATTTAGAGGCTCAATGTATTAAAAGTTGAATGGACGAAATTACCCTCTCCCATTGCGCACGCGATATAACTTAACGCCTTGACCTAACGAACGTTTGGTCAAGGGACTACCAGTGTTAAGGGTTTCAGAGTTGGTGGCTGTACATGCAAAAAAAAGTCAAGGGACCAAGAGTGTGAGTCAACGCAAACCACATGGACCATGTTTGTAATTTACTCAAAAAAAAAAAAAAAAAAAAAAAAAAAAAAAAAAAAAAAAAAAAACCTGGTGATGCAAAACATTTTATTACAACTATCATGTACGAAAGTTTTTTTGCATAATCATATATGATCGTGCACCGTCTAAACCTTTTGCGTCCGTCCTCATGTAAGTCCACCTTGCCTCATGACTTCTTTAATCAGTGCCTTAAGCTCGACTACTGCTTCAGTACAATTTATAATATATGTGTTGACGATTGTTTTTCCTCCATTCCTATGGCTTTTGAGGATCCGATAATGCCCATAAACCAATTACCTTGGGTCTTACCTCTTTTTCCCACTTATGCCAAACAAATTCATCAATTTTTAGAACACGCAAAAAATAAAACGACTATTCTTGGCATAATTACATAACAAAAAATATGTAATGAAGCACCTGTTGAAATTCGGGCCGTTTATAATAGGCATTGTAGTGCTATGCAACGTGAGCAAAAATACCTGGACAAAATTGTCGTTACAGTAGACATCTCCAACAAATACAATCACATTAATGGTGGGAGTATTTTGCTATATATGTCAGTTATCACAATAAGTTTGACTAAAACTCAAACTCCTTTAGGAAGTATAAAATACTCTCTTTAAAATTAGCTGTTAATTATATAAAATCAAACATGTAGTACAATTATTATATTGCACATATTTCAAGATTTCAAGATAGGCTTATAGAAAATAGAACGTTTGCATTTTTTTAGTAAGAGGCTATTGAAGAGACCAATCTCTAACCATGAAACCTCGTTCCAGCATCCACACCAAATAAAGTCGGGCCACCATCTAGAACACGCTTTTTTACAGACGCAAAGCATGTTTGTACATCTTTTGTTACATAGTTTTGAGGCTTCCTTTTACGTCCTCTCAACTTATAATAAGAAGCCAGACCTATAAAAACAGAAGCGAAAGTTAAAAGGGAAGTTGAAGTCTAAAAACATATACCGAGATAAACACAATGTAGCATAGAAAATATTGAACGAAACCATCTAAATGACCACCTCCATTGGAACAGCTTTGATCATGGTGGAGGTAAAAAAACCACATTGTGGAAATGTCCCCTTACGCCCTTTAACAGTAATTGAAAACCAAAAAAAATAACTGTTACACAATATAGAAAAGATAAGAAAAAGAACTGATCAAAAACCTCGAGTTGTTTTGTCTTCAGTCTCTCTTCATGCCAGAAAAGAGCGCCATAATGACGACAAACCCCATCACAATTTCCCAGATACACATACTCTAGTGGCGTTCCTGTACAATTATCAAGAAAATAAGAACGAATAGTCAATGAAAAAGGGGAAACCAAACAGTATTTAAAAAATCACACCAGAACATTTACAACACATAAATAACTAATAGTCAAATAACCTCAAGCTGTCGAATGTGTACGGCCATCATTCCCATGTAATACAGTCATACCTACAATAGCAGTAACCATGAATACATTAGTATTAGGTTTACGGTTCAATAATTTCATTGTGTCTAAATCTATAGATTAGCTTACGTTGAGCAGATTGCTGTGAACACATACATTCGCTATGCGAGTTACCGCGCACTCTCTGTGATGATTTGTTTATACCTATGAAAGTAATAGAAGGCTCAAATTTAACATGGCATAAACGACCAACATTATTTGACAGACAACCAACATACGCAGAAGGGTTAACAGTACCAGGATTCTCCAGCAATTCATAGTCAGCACTGTAAATAAACCAAAGCAGAGGTTTATACTCAGTTATTCAGCAACAGGTTTCCATCATACTCTAATCATCTCCATCTTTCACACATATACGCTGACGGTAAATAGCAAACCTGTCCCAAAATTACAAAAGTAATGAGCTGAATGTATAGGCAATGATTGTTCTGTAAACCAACAAACTAACGGTATGTTTGAAGTGCAAGATGCCTAGGCTCAGAAGAAAATAACATACCAACACAAAGGGTTGTCATCCTCAGAAAATTGTTCATACATTTCTTTTCTATGAGAAAACTTTGTTTTAAGTTAGAAAGAAATATCATAGTGTATAAACCTTTAATAACTTTTTTGTCCAAACATCTAGCAATGTAGTTTTTTCGGTGCAAAAACTACATCGTTTCCCACAACATATAAAGTATAGTATAATGTTATAACTTATAACCATTAGTTCAAATTCAAAATGCTTATTAATAAAATATACTGCAATATTCATACTTTGTCCATCATATGTATACAAAGGCATTAGTACTTGTCAAATACTAAGAATTAATATAAACTGGATCCAAATTAAAGGCTTGCTTACATGCTTCCTGATTAGGCGCAGGATTAGCTACACTTGCAGTCATGGCTCCGTACACCCTCCCATCCATGTCAGCTACAATAGTTGCTTTATCAGCTTTACGTCTTGCTCCATTAGATCAAGGGCAGTAGGTCAATTCTAAACTAACTAATCTTGTACGTAACTAAATATCCTACACATATTATGTATAGATGCAAATGTTCTAAACTATAACTCAACGTACCAATAATTTCATGTCTTTCAAGTTCGAACACCACTTGTATGTCTTTCAAGCGACTGAGGTCGTCAACCCATAACCTGATATTTCACGCACAAATAATCAAATAAGCAACTTATATATATTAAAAAAAAAAAAAAAAAAAAAAAAAAAAAAAAAAAAAAAAAAAAAATCCCAAAAACCATAAAAATTGCTTATCTAATGTATTAAAATGCAGTAAAAAGTTGGCTTGGATTGCTTATTTTAACTGCCTATTTCGTATATTGTATATATATATTTTTAATGACTAAATATAAACTGGTTATTATATTCTACAATAACATAAAATAGCCAATTTGGAGTTTGGACATGTGAAATACTCACAATAGGGGTTTGTTGACACATTCCCATTAGTGCCCAGCTTTTCCACATCCACTTGAAGCTGTATACCTGAACATAAATCAATTCGGGGAAAAAATGGATGTTAGACACTAAGAAAGAAACAAATACATATTTCAGGGACCAAAAATTTGAGTTTTAAAAGCATTAAATGGTTAACCTTGTGAATTTCCACAGACCACAAAACACAAACAAATCAGTAAAAATAAGCAATTCAAAACACCCCTTCAACTAAGGTTAAGTGAACTGGAAAAACAAAATAACAATAAAATTGAAATTAAACCTTCCACCACTTGAGTAGTACGCTGCCCTTTTACAGCCACCACTAAGAAGTGCATCTTCCTGTTTATTTTCTTCCTTCTCGCCTACCATATTCTGAAATCAGAAACACGATTAGGTTCCAATAAGTTACTATCCTACAACAGTAAATTATCTAAAATCTTAAACACGATTACAAACCAACCAAAAATATGATTACCAGACACAACATCGAAGGACAATGAGTCCTTGACATATTTAGCGTATGTCACAGTACCACCTGATCTCAACCCATTGAATTCAGGCACCTCCGATCTCTGCAAACAGACCAGAACATTATCCAATTTTTTTTTTTAACAAAACCCCTAAATTATTACGGGACGCTAATTTTCAAATACAAAAAAATTGAAAACAAATACCTCAAAAGGCTTTGTTGCCAACATCATCAGCAAGGCATCTTGCAAAAGAAATCAACAAAACCTCCAAATTAACAGAACCCTAATTTAAAAGAATAATAATAAATAAATAAATAATAAAAAGCATAAAATTAAATACAATCATAAATTCCAATTTAATTAAACCCCAATTTTAATATCCAGATTTTAATTTATTCGAAATTAAAATAATAATAATAATAAATGAGATGGAGGCTACCTTTCTTCTTCAGCCGATCATTGGTAGATGATAGATGATTCATCATCCTCAGGTTTCTTTTTCCTCTTTTTTGATTTGCTGGGAAACTGGGTATGTGTGTGTTTTGTGGCTGTGGTTTGTGTTGTGTCTGTGTTTTGTGGCTGTGGTTGGATCTAGAATTTGATGTTACTGATGAGTGTGGTAGCTTCTGGAGAAGCCGAGAAGGAGAATGGATGGATATATTGTTTAGAGAGAAAAATAGCTTTCAATAAAATATAATATTATAGAGCTGCTACTGTAGCAACAACTGTAGATTAGCTACAGTGCTTTTGCACTCACATACCCAAAGTGGGTTTTAGTATATTGTATAATATAATATCTTCGTTTATGATCTCGAAGTCGAACCTTTGCTCAGACATTTTTGAAACTAACCGAGAATTTCATTATAAATTTATGTTTTTGCGCATGTATTACAAATTTTCTTCTTCTATGGTCACCTTCCGAATAGCTCACAAACAAGTCACCCTGCGTTGTTGTTATTATTATTATTATTATTATTATTATTATTTAACATTATTATTATTATTATTATTTAACATGGTTTCTAACATTTTGACCAACTAATTTACGGGTTTTGAAATTACAGCCACACACACTCAAACTGGATAAAAGTATCCCTATACTCTTGCCTTAATAGAGTATTGGATTAAGCTATTCCTCCACGATAACTCGAGGATCGCTAAGAAATTGAGTAAAAAAGGTTTTGCTATTATCTAAAAAAACTTTTCAGTAAAAAAGTATTGGATTACCAGTATCGCTTTATCACCGATTTTATGTGTTATTGCTGTAAGGTTTATTCTAATTTTGTCATCGAGGTTATTTTCATTCAAAACACATAATTTTTTGACTGAGAATAGTGTTAGCTTCAAAAGACAACAATAACTTAGTTTTATACAAATTTGTTGAAAGGAAACAAGATAACACCTATATCATCGTTAATATCACGCGACATAAGGCCCATGGTGCATGTCAAATTCTTAACCGTAAATCAGGGTCCATTTTTCTGTTTTTCCATGACAATAGCCAAGTTGTATATATAAATTTCACGATAAAGCCCATGTTTATTCTTTCATTTTCATTCATAAGAATTTATAATAATGGATGGAGTTGCGTATTTTTTTGGAAAGCAGAAGCATATTATTACAAGTATATACCCAAATAACAAGCAGTTCAAGCAACAAAACCAAATAGCATACTACCAAATAAATAACACGACATACAATAATCACTTTCAAAATGAGATATATGAGGTAAAATCATAATAAAAACTACTCGTATGTTATTTACAAAATACAAACTAGATTGAATTTTATTAGACTCTCAATGCAATTTCTCTCGTAAGTAATTTGTAATTTCTGATCAATATTCAATATATTGTCTTGGTAATTTGAAATTCTGCAACTTATACCAAAATATATACATGTCAAACTGTTTACGTAACAAAATTCCACTCACAATATAAAAGTGATAACTTTTTACTTAATTCTTAGCATCACATATTTACATGCATGAGATTCCAATGTAGAACCCGAAAATATAAAGTAAGGATATCATAAGACCAAGAGTAGTGGTGTTTTAATTTTTTTATGTGGGTTAGGGCAAATCACGACACTTGTCAGTGAGAGAAAAAATGGGCGTTGAAGCAAAATTAGGGGTAATTGTTCAATAGGCGTTTTTTGTAAGTGTAATCATTACACAATTATTATTATTATTATTATATATATATATATATATATATATATTTATAATTAAAAATAACAATTCAGTAGATCTTCAAAGATAAACTAACAATCTTTGCATCATGTATATAACGTACACATATTATCTTCAACAACTCATCTCCACATCACCTTTCAAAGATCTTCATAGATCTTCAAAGATCCGGCCATCAACAACCCATCTCCACATCACTTTTCAA
Source organism: Artemisia tridentata subsp. tridentata (assembly GCA_021014915.2). Classification (NCBI taxonomy): domain Eukaryota; kingdom Viridiplantae; phylum Streptophyta; class Magnoliopsida; order Asterales; family Asteraceae; genus Artemisia; species Artemisia tridentata. The sequence continues at coordinate 69,233,852 of CP139504.1, read as the reverse complement.
AGGTGACTACATAAAGATCTTAAAAGATCTTCAAAGATCCGGCCATCAAAGATCTTGAAGCTTATAAAATTAAATGAAAAGAAAATATTTAGTGGTTGGGGTCCTACCTGTAGGAGCATGAATAAAAGAAACGCCCGTTGTTGGATCAACGAGCGTTGATTTTTTTGGTTTTTAATGGGATTCAACGGTGCAAGGGGGCGGTCCAACGCCCGTTGAATGGGCAACGAATCCATATTCAACGCCCACTACTCTTGGTCTAATAGAAAAATAGTGTTTTGGATTGAGGGGGGTTGGTGTTAAAATTACGGGAAGAGATATATACATTATTTTATTTGATAAATACATTATGTATTTATTTTATACAAACTATATAGCACATTGTATAACACCGCAATGTACAAACGATGTTGTATATATTCATCGAAAGAACTGGTGTAGATATCACCTCACTAAAATTATATAAATTGCTTTTGCATGCCATTAGACTACCTCCAATGGGAGATGCAAATTAATTACTGGTGGTTGATTGATCAACAACTATCGATAGGGGGAGTTTATACGGACGCTCACATGGGAGGTTTCGTGGGGCTCTGTGCATTGCGGGTTTATACATTTTGATCAAAAGCCTCTATTGTCACATCATAAAGGGTCTTAATAACATAACCCCTATCGATATGCATCTATAAAAAAAAAAGGTAGATGTACACCTATTGCAAGAAAAGGATAGCGATCGATTGTGAGAATTTTGAAAATATCACAGAGCATTTATTCGAAATGAGGTTTAAAGTAAAAAAGGTTGATCTTTTCCGGTAGACAATATAGCTCAAACAAATGTATCCAAGGCATAAAATTAAATCTGAATAATTGTTGTTTGTATTTTTTTTTTTTTTTTTTTTTTTGAAAAAAAAATAAAAGTGTAAATATATTATGAAAAGGTTGATTGCTATTTCGAGTTTTGACATGAGATATTTTTGGTTTAGACATGCACATTGCAACACGAGTGTTCTAGATGACAAGAATTTAACCATTAGTGGTTACAAACGTGAAGCAAGAAACATGCAACTCCGTTGGATTTTCCTTCTATGCCCACCAAATCACCAATCGCATCTTATCCCCAATCAACTGTTCACACCTCACACTTCACTCCTTTTATGATCCAAGAAAACAAATATGTTAAGAAATTTCTAAAACAAATGTATTACTTCGTATAAATTTATTTTAAAGTATAAAAATAAAAAGTTTTCTATAATGTGCTGAAAAAAATGTGAGTTTCGAGTAAATATTTTAGATGAGTTAATTTGAGGTATCCACCTAATAAAATATCAAGCTGTTTACACCTAACTAATTTGAAAGTATAAAAAGTATATAATTAATAGAGTAAATTACACCGTTAGTTCCTGTGGTTTGGGCCAAATACTTACCACAGTCCTTGATCTTTTTTTTTTTTGTTTGTTTGCTCCTTGTGGTTTGAATATTGCACGCTGTCCATCCTTATCTCTAACGCCTGTTAAATTTGTCCGTTTAAACCCCTCATTTTTTTTTGCTTGTTTGCTCCTTGTGGTTTGAATATTGCACGCTGTCCATCCTTATCTCTAACGCCTGTTAAATTTGTCCGTTTAAACCCCTCATGTGACTTGCACATGAGGGTAAAATAGTCATTTTTTCTTTTATTATTTTATTAGTCCACTAATTAATGAATTACTAAAATAATTGAGTAAAATGTAGCAAAAAGAATAAAAAATATTTAACAGTATAAATTTTTCTAGACCAGTTCCAAGATTGGATCTATTTAGGCAAAATTTCTTTTGATTTACATGATTTGTATGTGACAATGATCTTTTTTTTACAACACTTACAGCCCAACTAGAACAATGGATCAACAGCCAAATATACCATTAACATTGAAGATAATTATGGGACGGAGGGAGTATAACATTACAAAACAAAAGATACAGCAAATACTCACATAAGCAACAACCAAAACCCATAAACAAAATAAACACGCAAAGCAAACCAAGCTTAATTACTCGAACACAACCTGTGCACTTGAAGGAGTCAAATTAGAAAATGCCTCCGGTGCTTTGACTACTTCCTATTGAACCAAAAAGCTCGGGTTTTTCTCATTTTCGTTCAGTTTCGATATACAACCAGCAACAACATACCAAGATCTGAAATTTAATGAAACACACTTCCCACCACTATCATGTTCATCATCACCGTTAAACACACAAACACAGCAGGATCTGTAAAAAGTCATGCAAAGGGCTCGTTTAGATCTGAGAAAGAATGAACCATAGGTTACGAAGGCAGAGGCGGCTGATGGTGGGGGAGTAGATCGGAAGTAGCACTATTAGACAGACTGCGTGGCGGCAAGACAGGGATTGCCAGGCGGTGTTGATTGTGGTGGAAAGATGATAAGACAGATC
>CP139504.1:69132608-69231326 GCA_021014915.2 Artemisia tridentata subsp. tridentata | reverse complement strand
AGTTCAAGAATATCTTCATTAGAAAACATGTTAAGCATTTCATCCAACTCACTTGTATCAATGGCTTCACAGCTCTCTGAAGCCGAAGAAAGAGAACGTGCTTTTTCTACACGTGGACGTTGGAATCAGCTTCGTTCGATGGCTGATGCAAAAAACCTTCTCCAATATATGTTCAACTCTCTTGCAGATGCTAGGTATAAAAATGGTCATTTTATTACTCTAATACTTAAAAAAAAAAAAAAAAAAAAAAAAAAAAAAGTAAAGTAACTCCCAATACCTTCTTCCACGGGTTATGGGTCCCAATACCGTCTTCCACGGTGTATGGGGGAGGTTGAGACGTAGACGGCCTTACCCCTACCTAAGGTAGAGAGGCTGCTTCCGGTTCTACCAAAGGTAGAAAAGGACCTTCGGCCTTGCAAGGGGTGAGGATCGAACCCTTGACCTCTGTCTCCGGAGGCAAGGGTGTTACTCTAATACTAAATTACACAAAGTAGGTAAGTACTTATTTTATGGTTCTATCTAAATAGGTGCCAATCATGGGAAAAGGATATTGAAATAAAAGAAATGGAAGAACAGTTGGAAGAGCTTGTGGGTCTCCTGAGACAAAGTGAACTAAGAAGAAAAGAAGCTGAAAAGGAGCTTAAAATAAGGGAGCAGCAAACTGTCGCTATTGCATTGGCTTCATCCACTCCGGTATGACAATAATGCACGAAATAGTCTACTATTATTTTTTGGTGTCGTGGTCTTTTTTTTTGTGCTCGCTTAAAATTTACAAAAAAGGTTCATGGACTAAAAATAGTGAATCATTACTAGTTATACCAAAATTTATCCCAAAATAAACTAACTTTGTGATTTCTAACTTGTTGTCCGAAACAGAATAACTCCCACAACTCACTAAAGCACGTGGCTGATGACATGAGTGGTCCGCTATCTCCAAACTCTGTTCCAGTACCAAAACAGCTGAAATACACAGCTGGCATAGCCAATGGTTCAGTAAGGGAATCAGCAGCCTTCATAGACCAGAAACGAAAGGTTCACATCTTAATTAGTTGCTATTTATTCTTTAGTTTCTATAGTTTACTAAGTATATCGTAATGTGCAGATGGTTCCAATGAGCCAACTATCATTAAAGAAGCTAGCAATGGTCGGGCATTCTTCTGGTAAACTGTGGCGATGGAAAAGGAGTCATCATCAATGGATAATGCAATTCAAATGGAAATGGCAAAAACCATGGAGACTCTCGGAACTTATTAAACACAGTGATGAAACTATCATGAGATCAAAACCACGTTCACTGCCGCCACCTGTATCAGACGTCATGTATCATAGACATTAACTTTATATATGTATATTCATTCGTATTTCACTCACTTTCATCTCCAACATTACAGTATAGTCAAGAATATGAAGAAAAAAAAATAAGTGCAGTGTGATATTAGGTGTGTGTTGGAAATTCATCCCTGCTTGTAGATGGCTGGTTGGTTGATGTGCTGATTTTGGATAGCTATAAGTTTATAATATTGAACCGGAAATGGTGGCCGGCTTCTTGTGAAGTCATTAGGGCGGTTTCTGAACGTTTATGGTTTTGGATTGCGGTTGCTGATGTGGACTTCCTCTGATGACCTCTCCTTCAAGATGAAAATAGCGTGTGTTTTCTAGTTTGGATTTTTGGAAACATAGGTTTAGTAGTATTATTGCTAATTTGTTTGTAGTGCATAGTATGAGTGCAAATAGTGATTTTATTGGAAATTAACTTGTAAACATTTATTAACAATGGCAGAAAATACTGATTTGTGATGTTTGCCAGGAATGTTCCCCATTTTATTTTTCGGGTTGCTTGGTTAGAATTGTATTGCGTTCTAGTCATGACACTGGCACTTCATCGTATACAATAATCTTACGATATTTACGTGATTTTTGAATTTTGATAACAAGTAAATACACCGTCCGAATGATGAAACTAATATCCAGGAAAAAAAATAATCTTACGATATTTACGTGATTTTTGAATTTTGATAACAAGTAAATACACCGTTGGAAATGATGAAACTAATATCCAGGAAAAAAAATATCATAGACTGACCGGTCAAATTGCAATCGCGAACTGGTGATTACTTGTTTCAACTTGATCAGGTTCCGTTCAACAACCTAAGACAAGTCATGGTTTTAAGTGGTACATCGACTCTTGTAAGATTGTTTATTTGTTTTCGTATGTTATTGTTACTAGCAGGGTACCCGCGCAATGCGGCGGCGGGTACCGTGTGACTAAATTTGTGGCGAGCAAATATTTTTCATTTATATGTTTTTTTTCTTCTAACTGTAACATTAGTAATCAACGTTTTTTTGTTGTTCAAAAGGACTACATAATTTATATAAAGTTAAGCTTTATGGATAGGGGTGTTAAAAAAATATGTGAAATAGAAAAATCGAGCCGACCTGCTCAATCTGAAACCACAAAAAACGATCATTAATAAACCGAAACCAAGCTTATGGTTTTTAACATTCAGACACCCTTATAGAAACCCGAGCCTAAATCAACAACCACGAACCTAAGGGATACAAAGAGTTAAGAAAAGTTTGTAATCGTAGTTACTTATTGTAATCTTTTATTAAATAACTTAAGAGATAGAAACAATTAATATTAATTCATTGACGTTTTCTTCTACACTTTTAAAGAAATGATTACAATTTTAATATTAGCTTAACATTATTTTACAAATAGCATGTATAATTGTAATCGCAAAATTTAAAAACTTTTTTTATTCATGCATTATAAAAGAGTAAGTTAGCCGAGTACATGTGCCTAGTGACAATCGTTTATGGTATTTATAATTTTATGCTTGCGATGATATTTGTTAGCGGCCGCTTTATCTTGAATCCTAGTGTAATATTTGCGTGTGGGAGTTTTTTTCTCTTATTTACAATTTTAGAGGGAAGATTGATCGAGATAAATAATCTTGAAACATGATAGATAAAATATCCTTGTGTGTAGTTAGATACAAATAGCCTAGCGGCAACCGGTATCTAGTTTTTTTAAAAAGATTTGGAAATAATTTTCTTTGAACAAATTGTATTTGTTAACCTTAAGGACTCCTTTTCAAATAACCATTTCTCTAAAGGCATACTTGCATAGCAACAGGATATATAGTTTTTCAATTTTTATCATTAATATACACGAATGTTACAAGTTAATAGCCGTTCAATGTTCAATTTTTTAGCAAATTTATAAAATGGTGGTTACAAGTTTAATGGGTTACTTTTATTTGTGAGTATAATGCAAGCTATTCATTTAAAACATCATCAAAAACAAAATATTGAACGTATATTTGAAGATGAATATTTGAAAAGAAAATTCAATCTTAAAATTCATGAACGTATGGTTTCGATTCACGCTTGTCTACAAACGTGGTACAGTTACATCGAACAAACACAAATAATTTAGCCCGAAATTAACAAAAAAATTTATCATCAAATTGAGCCCAAAAGTAAACTTAATCCAAAAGATACAAGGCTTATTACCAAACTTGGCCCACAACCTCAAACTCTAACCTAAGGAGATATAAGGCTTATTACCCTAATATCACTCACACAAAAACCACGCCTACACACAAATGCAGTCAACATTCATATCACCTCATCCTTTTTCTTGTTATCTTTCGTTACAAACGAAACACAAGCCAAAAGCACCCTTTTTTATACCGAAGCTAAACCAAGAAAAAATCATAGCTCATTTGAATCTTGTGTTTGTGATGGTTTCGGATTAAAGAACCATGAAATCGGATTTCGTCTTTGTTGTATTTCGAACCCATGTAGGTGCTAAAGGGTTGTTAGGGTGTAAAGGGTCTGGAGGGCTTGAAGATCCTGAACCACAAAGCACAGCGAAACTTTATACGATCTTAATAGATCCTGAACCAGAAAACACCACCAACCCTCAAAACTAAACACACCAAACCAGTTAGATCCCGAAACATCCTGTTAGATCTCGTCAAAGATAGAACACATAAAGACTCAAAACACGACCAAGCCACAAAAATTGCATCGATACCACTAAAATATCAACTAAACCACCAAACTCAAACACCACTTGTTTTAGCAAGAACCGGTGGTGTTGGGGGCGAAAGTAGTTGATGGTGGTGGCGATGTTAGTAGTGGCAGCAGAACCTAGTGCTCGTGAGTAGTGACGTCCGAATGAACTGGTGTTTGAGTTTTTGAAATATAGAGAGTAAATAATAGGATGGAGGGGATGGTGAGTTTGTGTGTTTTTGTTTCTTTAGAGAAAAGAGGATTGTGGTAGGTTTCTGTATGTGATATGTTTTTATATCTAGGAGGTTTGGGCGGTTAAATCTTAAACGGGCTGTTACAAGTGGGCGCTATTAATATAAAATGGTTGTTACAAGTTTTTGAAATGGTGGTATTAAAGTCTTTTATTGACATTTACATGGCTTTTATATAACATCATAAAGTCTATTTTTCCACAGCCATAAAGTCATGTTTTTGGTCATAAAGCATTTTTTTTAGTACAGGCTTTTAACGCATTGACCATTTGTTATTTCACATATTGCTATTGACTAAATGAGTAAATGGATTGTTATTTATAGTAGGGTACTCGCGCGTTGCTGCAACTGCAACGCGCGGGTACCCTGAAATTAAATTTTCCGGTGAATAATGTATTTTAATTTATTATGTTCTTTTTGACAATAAATTTACGAATATCAAGAATTTTGTTTAGCCCGTGCCCGTTCGGGCTCGAACCCATTTGGCCTGCACCGGCTCGGGCTCAAGCTCATTTGGCCCGTTGCCCGTTCGGGCTTGAATATTTGTATAACGTGTTTTATTATTTGTATTAGTAACATTTAATGTATGAATTGTGTTTAATTTGGTTGTACAATATGCTTGATAATTTGTATTTCCTATGTAAGAGGTGTTTTAATAGCTGTATTAATTGTATTTATTGAGCAGTTAATTAATTGACTACATTAAAAAGCATTAATGTTTTTTTTTTTTTTTTTTTTTTTTTTTTTTTTTAAATATGTGCATTAAAGTGGTGTACATTATGCTTCTTATTTTGTAAGTCTGAAAATTATATGTATTAAAGTGGTGTACATTATGCTTCTTTTCTTGTAAGTCTTAAAAGATTACAAGCATTGAAAGCTATACTTGTAACAACCTAGACTTTTTAAAGACACTTAAATTTCTAGGCTTTTAATTATATGTGTATGCATCTTTCCTATTAAAGAAATGTTTTTGGTCTTAAACATTTTAAGACTTCTAAATATAGATGTCCTAAATACATTATAAGGTAGTATAGATTAATACTACTGTAGTATATAAGTAGCAATCTTAGGTTACTAGTTAACCTAATCTTATTAAGCAATCTTCAGAAAATTTGTTTTCGCATGTTATTGTTAATACTGGTTTCGGTAGTAACTAGTAACCTAAGCTTATGTCCATTAAAATGAGAAGTGTTTCATTAGCCAGTACATCTATAACTACGAGTATATAAGTAGCAATTATGGCCTAAGATGATCAAAAGTTACCACCATATTTTTTTTCCACCCAAGTTTATAATAGGTGATAAGGTCACTATTAAACTAAAGGGTACTTGCCATTCAAAAAAAAGATACTTATCTTTCAATATTCTCCTTAATTGAGACTGCGGCACTGCGCAACTAGTAAGCGAAAGAGTAATGTATATTATATTATTATAGACACTCTTCAACCATTGGTCTAGTGATGTAATGTTTCCAAAATCTCATAACAGACTAGAGTTCAAACTTCAACAAATAAATTGCTCTTGGCTTCAACATCTTGACACTCTGGTTCCATCACCTGTTGGGCTGCACAGGTTTAAGCCTAGAGCAAATCAGCAAAATCGTTGATTCTTAGTTCACTTGGGCAGTATTCGTTTTTGCTGTTGAGCTACATTTTTTTATCTGTTGGGCTGCACAGATTTATGCCAAGATGAGAAGCCTTCTTTTGGATGTTGGGCTGCAATCTATTTCTTTTACCTTAAAAATGAAAGTTGAGAACAGAGTGTTTAGTTTTGTATCGTTCATTTCTGTCTCGAGCTGCTAAAGCTACTACTTTAGGCTTTTGATTTCTTTTTCAAGTCTTTCAATTTTTATACACACTGGCAGGGCTATCTCGTGAATTTCGGGTACCCTGTGCCAAGATTAAGAAGGAGGCCCTTTGAAGCAAAAACTTTACACTTTTCTTAGGAAGCCCATTTATATATGTCATCGTAGCTTGAAAACAAAATTCGGGAGCACCGAGCACATGTGTGTTTGAAACTATTTATACAAGTATGGAACAAAGATGTAAGGAATATAAAACCGTCACTGGCCCAGTGATCCCAGATCGATGGCACCGTTAAAATTTGACGCTTCTTTATCTTTATAATTTCTAAATGCTTATGAAGCTAGAGCTGATTGGACCTTTCACTTTGAAGTACTATTCTTGTTTATATAGATCATAGGCTTTTATTAAAATTTGAGGCCCCATCAAAATCGTGAGCCTTGTGCTGTTGGGCAACCCGCCCAGGGGTATATCCGGCCCTGCACATCCGACCTTTTAGGATTTCTTGAAGTACATTATTCAATTCGTAAATGCCTCTATAGTGAAATGGGTCTAATACAAAAGGCATAAAAATTTAAATTCTTGAGATAAATCTTAACTCATGTTATACTCATTGTGTTTATGATAGTTTATATATTTGTAATATGACTGATCCAGGTTTTTTAAATTCTTAGATAGGGTTTTTTTTTAACTTGTGTCCTAAGGGCACAAGTTAAGCACACCAAAAGTACTATGGGGCCTTTGAAAAAAGACTTAGAAATTCACACAAAACTACACATTTTTACTTTTGTTTGGGTCCTCAAGTACTTTTCTATATTTTTTTATGTGCTTAACTTGTACACCTAAGAGCACTGGGTACGCATGAGCCGTTGGGCTCGTGCTGTTGGCAAAAAGTGATGCCACGTCAGCAAAACACTCTATGGCACCAGAAACCTTTTGACATTACATTTTGTGCCGTTACCCTTGGCATCAGAAAATGTGGTGCCGCTGGAACCTTTTTTTTTTTTTTTTTTTTTTTTCATTTACATAATTTATACGTCCTGAAATATTAATACGTAATTTTTAAGACGTAACAAAATATTCAATTTTTTGGCTTAATTGACTTTAGAATAATAGGATTTTTTTGTTAATGGGCTTGAATTGTTTTTGAGGAAATTAATGGGCTTGAATTACAACGTATTATTTGAAGTATGAGAAGTTAAAAATAGGGTTTGTATCCTGCTCACAGCCATCTTCTTCCTCAATCTCTCTTTTTCTCACAGTAGCAAAAATACTCAGATAATATGAAAGTAACTCATTAAATTGAGTAATTGACAAATGAATCCTTACCCCACTAAAACTAAAAAAAATAATAATAATAATAAAAAAAATAAAATAAAAATAAATCCCTTTTAGATGGCTGGTGGTGACGGCGCAAGACGGGGTACGCTGCGCCGTTCTTCTTTCTCGGCTAGTGGCTTGGCGCGACCCAACCATCCAAGCGTACCCTGAGCTCTAAAGCAAACCTTAGAAAAATCCGTTTAGATAACACCATAAAATTTTTAATTAAAAAACGTCTCGTCTCAGCTTTACGCGTCAACCAGACATGAGACAATCCTGGTTTTGCCATGTCATGTACAATGCTAGTGCTATCTGCATTGCATTAGGGGGGAGGGAGTGGTCACTCCTTCCCCAAACTTCCCCAAATTGCCACCTCATCATCATCCAATAAAAACCCTCCAACTCATTTCACCCCAATCCTTCCCCAAACTTCCCCAAAATGGTGGCAATGGTCCCCAAACAACCCCAAATCCCACATTTTCCACATCACATTTTTTTTCCCATTTATTTTTAATACATAAACTATTTAAAAATAAAACACATACCATTTCATTAAAAATAATAAAAAAAATCCTATAATACTTAAAAAAAAAAACACAACTTAAAATTAAAAAAAGTACATGTTACAGTACTTAAAAAAAAACACAACCTAAAAAAAAATTAAAAAGAGTATCCGTTTCACTCTTTGTCTAAAACCATCTGCTCACTCTCAAATTAAAAACCATCTGCTCACTCTAAAAAAAACACATACCTTCTTCTTCAAATTAAAAACCATCTGCTCACTCTCATTCTCATAAACTTTGACTAAAAAGTCAAACTCAAAAACTAAAACACCAAAACATTGACCAACATCATCTCCCATTTCACTATAGTGTGTTACTGTGCTGTTTTACATATAAAGTTTCTTTCAGGGAGGTTTAATAGAGTTTCCATCGGCAAAGGTTCCATCTCCACTTTAATCCATCTTCAATAATTTTTTTTTTTTTTAGCCAACGGCTACTTTTGGCTGAGTTGGTCAAATATGACCGTTGCAAACACTCCTCTTCTCATCGGTGAACTTCACCGAAATAACCAAGATTTGCTCGGCGCCGATCACCGGCGGCGGTGTGCCCGATCGGCACCAAGCGTCGCCGATCCAAACCCCGCATCCACTCCCTCCTGCCTTATGTTTTAAGTTTAGAATTCCATATTAAAAAGTTCTGCTAGCCTTTAAAATCTTACAAATATCCTTGAATTTATATGACTTCACAAATTTTAAGAAAAAATTACATTGAATGTATGGTAGCTTTTTTACACTGAAATTGATACATATAATATGAATTAGAGTGGACATTTTATTTACGACGTGTAACTTTTCTCAAACCTTCTACACGCTTTGGTTCCGTTGTTAGATACTTAGATGTACGATTACATGCTACAAAAATGTGTAGGGACCAACTTGTAATGAAGGTCGTTTTCATTGTCGAAAATTTCATAGCATATGGTCCTCCCAATTCTTGTCACCTGGTCCCTACACAATTTCTTTTAGCACATAAAATATCTCTAGAAATTATGAACCAGCATTTTCCCAATTATTTGCTAGCGATGCAAGAAAATCGGTCGTAAGTGGTGCTAAAGTTTCAACTTTCAAATATGCATCGTTTTTGGTAAAAGTATGTTATATCCGGTGAATAGATTACTCTAAAAAACGTTTAAGTACAAAGAATGTGAAAAGTAAAACAAATATAACAAAGCAAACTACTTCTACAAACAAAGGAACAACTACTACTAGATTACATTTGACTCAACACGACACCAAATATTGTTAGAGTTATGAAAAAATATTAAATCGTGTATGACTAGAATCGAACACGGGACCTTGTGATTGCACACTTTACGTATGAATGATTAATGTAAATAATTAATATATGTAACCGTTATATATTTAATTATTTGAACACGAGATAACGGCTAACGGACGTTAAGTAATTAACGAAATTGACTAACGACCGTTAGTGAATAAATGAAGGACCATAGGTGCAAATAGGAGGAAGGAAAGTTCTAGAATTCCCATAATGGGTTAATGGCCGATCGGCCTAGGGGTTTCCAAACCCAATTCTACCCTAACTTGTCCTCCAAGAAATGTAGCCTATAAATACAAACTCAGAGGTTATTAGTTTTTTACCTTGTGCACTCTTGCTATAACCCTAAAGTTTTCTTCTTCTTCCTTGTGCTAAATTCGGTCGACATATCCCTTAAGGGAGTCGATCCATTGTTTTTCTTGTTTAACAAATTGTTTGGTTTAATCGTGTTCTATTGCTAGCACCATATATTAATTGGTTATAGTACGTGTGTACAAAACCTTGGTAATTAACTTACTTTAGTTAATACCATCCTGGATTGAGAAACAAAACGGTAAGGGGTTTCTCGTTAATCCATTGTTTATTCAAGAAGAAGAATTGAAGTTAGATCCTTGTTCTTGCTAGGATCAAAGGTACGTTATCTTTATTATTCGGTTAATTTATTTACATGTTAATTATGATTCTTTGCTTCCGCTATGTGCTTTGATGTTATAGATTTATTTATATGAATGTCATGGTATTTAAATTCTAACAGTGGCATCACGAGCCGTTTAACATGTAATTGTATTACCGAAACGCATAAAAATCGAATTTGATTTGGATTAACATGTTTAGTCGATTTTTTTTTATGGTTTTAGAACATAAAAAAAAGTCGAACCTAATTTATTTTTGGTGGGGGGGGGGGGGTTCGATCCCTCTTTAATTAAAAAGCTAGTTTTGTAACCCTAAAATTAGGAACATGTGTGTTTATGTGTGTAAAGGGTTACGTTCCTTGACTTGTGAATTAATCCATGATACTTCATGCAAGGTTATCATGGATTAGGGTTTGTAATTAATTGTTAAGTTACTTGCTACATGTAATAAAAAGATAGATCTAAAGTTAGGGAAGACCTAATTAATTAAATTAATGAATCTTTTATGTGCAACGTGGTATATGTTTGCTAAGGCTTACGTTACCAACTTGTTGGTGTATGTGGTCCATTGGGCACAATGAGCTCGAAAACCAATGGGAGTCTTAGTAATTATATGCATAATAATTCACATATAGATTATTAATAGGATTTATCAAAAGGGTTTGCATGTGGCTATATGATTTAATGGTTAAGATTATATGAGTTATTATGTGTTTATTTATTTTTATTAAATTACTTGTCTTTTTTGTTTAAATTATTGTTGAATTGTAAGCAAAAAGAGGGTAATTTTTTGGAATAGAAAATACATTGACCTAATAACTATGAAACCTTGATGTGGTAAATTATATATTGTCAAGTCTTATGTGCCGACAGTGGTTCGCTTCGCACGGTAATTTGCTCCCAGGCGAGACTAGCAATATTATAATTTATAACATAATTTTTTAAGACTTAGTATCATAAACTTTTGATTGATTGATGAGTTTTGTACCAATAGTGTGAACGGCTCACCCAGTTTAGACAAACTATAAGAGGGGTATAAGGAGGCTTGACATTAAATTGTTATCCGAAAGGGACGCGTTTTTAATTAGCCTTCGGGCGGACGTTTGTCTCTCCGCTCCTTTGTACGTCTAATTGGAGCTACCAAGTAATGCTATTTATTTGTACAAAATCATCTTAAGGGTGAATTGACCTCAATTCCACGCGCTACTTTTGTGGTAATTATCCGAATAACTTGGGTCTTTATGACTCATGCAGTAGTAGGATATAGTGGGCGATAATTGGAGGTAATTCTTTGATTGGTGAACCCAATACCTCAATTAAAACTTTGTTGATTTAACTCTTAGCCTCAATTGGTAAATTAAAATTGTTTTGAAAACTTATGATACGAAGATGTGTGCATGCTTCTTCGTACATATTTTGATTGTCACATCAAAATAAATACCCTAAAATTTAAGTCCATGCTATCCAATTATAAGGGACACTTGGAGTTAATATTTAGCGTAAGTGAGACCTTGACCTAAATATTAATGACAAGGTAAATTTCCATGGCGTGAGACCGTGACATGGAGTATTTACAGTTTCTAAATTAGACGACTTAATTAAGTTGTAAGTGAGACCTTGAAACTTAAAGCATGAGATGGGAAGAAACATGCTTACATTGCAAAATTATTTTTGGCAAATGTAATTCCCATAATGATCTAGGAGTCGGAAATTGTTTTGCCGATTATTGTACGATAAGTTACCATCTTTTGTACTTTCACTACTAGCAGATCAACTGATGTATTGGAACTATGGAAAGTTGGATCCTAGTTTTCAAGAAAATTAAATGGTTATATGTATATTTCCTGGGTAATTTTATTTTCTTGAAAAATTGTATTATCAGAATACTAATATTTGAACTTTTTCTGTAGAAATGGCTCATCCCGAAAACGCTGTACTAAGTTCCGCTTTCAAAGCTCACTTTGAGAGGGAAAAACTGACTGGCCCAAATTTCAATGACTGGCATAGGTCGCTTAGAATTGTTCTGAGAGTGTCCAAGAAGCTATATTATTTGACAAAGCCTTGCCCTGAACAGCCAGCTGAGACTGAAACTGATGAAGTCAAAGCAGCATGGCAGTCTGAGTTCGACATGCATAATGAAGTTGCGTGCTTAATGCTCGGAAGTATAGTTCCCAAGCTGCAAAAACAGTTTGAGAACTATTTTCCTAAATATATGCTGGAAGAACTCAAAAAGACATATGAAAAGCCACCAGCTGTTGAATTGTAAGATTTGATTGATCAATTGCACGGCTGTAGGCACGGGGAAGGTAAACCCGTTCGTGATTATGTGTTGGAGATAAAAAGCTACATGGACCAACTATTGCTCATGAACTATCCTTACCTTGAGAATGTGTGTGTGAACTTGATCAATAGGTCCTTGAACAAATTGTTTGGTTTAATCGTGTTCTATTGCTCAAGGGTTATTAGTTTTTTACCTTGTGCACTCTTGCTATAACCCAAAATTTTTCTTCTTCTTCCTTGTGCTAAATTCGGTCGACATATCCCTTAAGGGAGTCGATCCATTGTTTTTCTTGTTAAACAAATTGTTTGGTTTAATCGTGTTCTATTGCTAGCACCATATATTAATTGGTTATAGTACGTGTGTACAAAACCTTGGTAATTAACTTACTTTAGTTAATACCATCCTGGATTGAGAAACAAAACGGTAAGGGGTTTCTCGTTAATCCATTGTTTATTCAAGAAGAAGAATTGGAGTTAGATCCTTGTTCTTGCTAGGATCAAAGGTACGTTATCTTTATTATTCGGTTAATCTATTTACATGTTAATTATGCTTCTTTGCTTCCGCTATGTGCTTTGATGTTATAGATTTATTTATATGAATGTCATGGTATTTAAATTCTAACAAATATAACCTACACTTTCCTTCGACCACGAAGCTTGATGTCCAAAGCGTCACAAAAGCCTCTTGTTCTTCGGATATACCATGTATATAGTACTCATCATCATCATATGGGTCACAATCTTTATCATTCAATATTTCCTTTCAACGTTCGTACAAGCTCTTATCCCCATATCCACTGCCACATTTCGAATGTTTTGAAGCCATAAAGTTCCCAGTTTCATCATTAACATTTTTCACATCACTCTCACTATCATCACCAGCATGCACACTCAACATACTACACGTAGCTGCTGGTTTAACAACATTAGGAATGGTTGATCCACGCCCGATTAGCATAGTAGGCGTGTTATTCAAGTTCTTAATAGGATCCTCATTTACTTATTGCCCCAAGTCCAAATCACCAAGAACATTAAACTTGGTTTTAGGGTTTATTTTTAGGCCGACTGCTTTCTGGTCTTTTTTGGTGCTCAATTCGTAATCCTAAACAGATCTAAGGTATGTTTATGGTTCATATTAAATCATATACTTGTTGTTAAGCGGTGTGCTGTTGGTTTGTCTGAGTAAAAAACCTAACTGATTCAACTTTGGTGTCGGGTTTTTCATTCGTCTTTTGGATCTTATAGCCTTAAACTGATTGTAATTGATTCTTTGTTGGTTATTTGACGTTGGTTGAGAGTTTGTAACTGTGTTTAGGCTGGGAGATTCGTAGGTAACTGTTTGTGCTAGTATTTCAATCGTTATATGCTAGGGTTTGTGGTGCACATGTAGGATGAAGAGTGGTTTTTTTAGTCCGGTAGGGAGGGGTGTAAAACAGTAGGAGGGTTCGAGTGCTAGTAAAACAGCTTGTAGGGATAACTCAAATAATTCCTCAAGTGCTAATAACCAAGATAATTCCTTGAATGCTACTGATTAGGGACAGTTTCCAAGCTTGTTAAACGCTTATGGTAGTCCAAGTCCGTCTTCCTTAGCTGAAAATTTTATGCTATTGAAAGGCAAATGTCTGAGGATAAACTTGTGTTACTGAGAGATGATGGGAAGCCTTTAAAACTGAGTAAAAGTACGCATGTGGTTCTATCATCTCATGAAGATGCTTCGCTTGAGGATCAGCTGGTAAACACTAAGTCTCACGACGGGCTTGAAGGTGATATTGATCAGGCGACTAGGTTAGCTTGTTAGAGTTTTGAGGAGGCCATGCAAGGTGATACGTCCAAGCTTGGGTCTCCATCATTTGCTAAGATTGTTAATGCTGAAACTTCTATAAGCAAGGTTAATTTTCGTCTTCTTGAAACTAATGACACACTTAATGACGTTGATTTAATTATCCCTATATCGTAAGTCGAAGAGATTAACAATAGATGTGCTAATACACTATACGACTACTTCACTGGAAAGAGGTTGGCATTTTCAATAGTTCACCACTTTGCTCGAACTATGTGGGCTAAGTATGGTATCCAATGTATCATGATGAACTCGCAAGGTTTCTTTTTCTTTAAATTCTTAACGAAAAAGAACATGGAGGTTGTACTTCTCAATGGCCCTTCGATGGTTCATACGGTTCTGATAATTTTCAAAACTTGGTCGACTAGTGTGTGCTTATCAAAAGATGATTTGAGAAGGATCTCGGTTTGGGTTAAAATACATGATGTCCCTATGGCCGCATACACAGGTGATGGTTTAAGTATGATTACATCGAAATTTAGTACACCCATGCTTCTAGACTCATATACGAATACAATGTGTGAGGAGTCGTGGGGTAAGAATAGCTATGCTCGTGCACTTATTGAGTTAAATACTGAAAATGATTTCAAAGATTGCTTGGTGGTTGTTATCCCTTTATTAGACGAACCTGGTTACACTCGAATGACTATTAGATTCGAATACGAGTAGACACCTCCGAGATGTGATTCATGTAAGAAATTTGGCACAAAGATATACAACGCTCGAAGACTGCTACTATTTCAAAACCTACTATTGCATTGAAGAGGGATCAGAGAGATGGGTTTACAGAAGTTAGACGTAAAGGACCTAATCCTAAGAAATTTAATGGTGTATCAGTAAACAAGAAATTTGCTTACCGTCATATTGTGAAACAAGCAACGAAGAACAAGGTTTCTTCACCTAAGGATAAATCAAAGGAGGCTTCCACATCTAGACAACCAAATAAGGATGCTGATTTTACAATAAATTGCACGACCAGGCCTTCGACGATGATCAAATGATATATGGGGTGTTGAGGTTGCGCCAAACTTGTTCTTAACCTGAAATAAGAAATACTAAAACACTACGTTAAGTGATTGCGCAGGGGTTGGACCCTGCGAACCACCTCCGGCGTGCGAATAAGTATGTGATATGATAAGTTGGTAGTGAAATGAGAGAGTCTAGTTTGCATACCATTTTTCTTGCCCGTCTAAGCTATTTATAGGGGAGGAAATAGGCCTTAGAGAGCTCTTGCACATAATTTGGAGATCATGGGGGCGTCCCATGATTTGTGGTAACCGCTAGGGCTTTGTGGCCCACGATCTCATCCTTGGTGGGAAAGCCTAAGGGAAGAGGAACGTGGGTATGACCAGGTCATGATGGTTCTCCCTTCTAGTATCCTCGAAGGAGGTACCCCGAAGGGCTTAGGGCTTCGATTGGCGGCTTCCCAACTGGTAACCACTTCATAGATGAATGGTTTTACGCCAACGAAACGTTTAAGAAGATTGACCTGGGCCTTTGAAGAGAAGGCTTCGTACAGGCTCGAAGGGGAGTCATTCGACCCGTTCGGAGGGTACATCATCAAGCCCCCCAGTCGAAAGTGATATATACGTACGAGTATATATTGCTTTCGACTCAAAAATCAGCGTACACCCCACCCTCTTCTTCACAAAATCGTACAAAAAAGAGATAAGTGCTTAACTAACTGCGCATTAAATGCGCCTAATGATGATCCGCCCACTTGCGTCCTAGGCCATAACGGCTAGGATTTCGGTAAATGTAAACGTCCATTCAAAAATTTAAAATCCCTTTGAAGTCCGCATATGTGTCAAAGATGGATAGACACGTGTGCGGCTAGGATTAAAGATACAATGGGTATATAAACCCTTAGGTACGGTAAACCCTAGCTCATTTTTACCTTCCGCCCAAAATACACATACACATTACTGTGCTTTTTGTGCTTCCGTTGATTCGAAAGGTAAAATTCTATCATCCATCTTTGATTTCTTGCTCTTATTATTTGAATACGAAATGAGTATGGCCGCTAAAAGAATCATCAGGAAACAAAAATGCACTTTAACAAAAGAAGCTTTGTCTGATTTTCGTGACCAATATCCCATTCCCAAATAGTTCAAGGTTATGCTTCCGAGCAAAAACCAGAACATCTTTGATGCACCCGCAGGGTATGTGGGCCTATATGTTCATGCATTCACCCAATCTAACTTTAGGATACCAATCCACCCATTAATTTTGGAATTTTTACAATACTACCAAGTACACATCTCTAGGTTGAACCCTTTTGGCCTAGCCAAATTGACTACCTACATTGTAATGTGCAAGGCTTATGGTTACGAGCCTACACTAACTGTGCTTAGGGGCTTTCTTAACCTGTATCCTGGTGGTGATTGGATAACTTTGGCCAAGAGAAGCGAGCATGATGTGCCTTGCTTAATAACTAAACCCTTTGCCAATATAAGAAACTGGAAAGGTCTGTTTTTCTATGTACAAAACACAATCATACCTCCCGAATATACAGCCTTGTTGGATAAAGCATTACGGTTTGACGAGAAACGCTTTGATGACCCTTTGCCATACCACATAAGAAACAATCCCCTTTACCAGCGTCTTGCACGCCACCCATTTGATGTTCAAACATTTCCTGAGCCGATTTTGTACATGGCGGGCATTGTTGATCGTTGGGAAGGCTTTCCGTTGAAATCTGAGATAATATGTGAAGGAGAAAGTATGTATATTCCCATTTAAATAAAGTAAATAACTTATCTGCTGATATTTATCGTTTTTCTTTTGTTGTTGCAGAAATGGCGTTCAGGAACTTCGTTGTGTCAAGAGGTGCTAAGGAAGTTAGCTTCATTCCCAAGGATCTGAAGGATGTGAGCTACGGAGCAGGGTCTCCGTCTGTATCTGTTAATAACAATGATGTTGATGCCAAAACAGTTCAGCCTATTGCAGTGATCTCACCTTCCAAGCCTGTAAGCACTGAGGAAGCCCCTCAGTTTGTGGAAAACATTGCTGATTCTGATGATCCTTCCTCCGAGGGTGGCCAAATGACAATCATAGGGTCCTCCGGCATCGCGGACAGAGTGCGAAGCAGAAAGGGGACAAGTGCAAGGCCTTCGAAGGCTACCCCCAAGAGGAAGTTAAACATCCCTACTCCTACATCAAGGACCACAAAGCAAAAGACTTCTCATAGGAAGGCGATCATGTACTCGACTGAAGAAGTCGCTGATGATGATGACATCCATGGTAAGTAAAAATTTCTTTAATTCCCTCTTCCTTAATGTGCTCCGTATCTGATGGATGTGTTTTATGCAGGATTGCCGAACACCAAATAGCTACCAAATGCACTCACCTGCCATCTACTGGTTGAGAATGTTGCTCCTCCTAAATGGAGGAGAACTCTGAGTGATATGTCCATTGAGAAGCTTTGTGATTTGCATGACAAAAGCTATACAAGACAAGTCATGCTGGATAATCATCTCAACACCCGAACAAGGGAGTTGATTCGTATGGTGAAGGATGCCAAGGAAGAGGTAGCTGTGATTGTTGCTAGGGAGAAGAACAGGGAAAGTCAGTATGCAGAACCAGAGGCCAGATGTGATGCGGCTATGTTGGATTTCGAAAAGAATCCTCGGTATGAAGCCCTTCGAACCAAGATTGACAACCTTGAAGAACAATTGAAAGAGGCTCAAGCGGAGTGTGGTAGACTGAGGATGGAGGAGGCTAAGGTTTCTGGTTATAAGACACAAGTTACTACACTTGAGTCTAAATGTGCCGGTCTAGAAGCCGAAAGGGCTAAGTTGGTGGAGCAGGAGATCAAGCTACATGAGGAGTTAGATGGACTAAAACTCCAATGCAAGAACTTGAAGAAGGACAGAGCTGAGGTGGTATCGAAGGTTGTTCCTTATGTTGCAATGGAATTGTACCACAGTGATGAGGTGGGGGAGATAGTCGGGAAGCTGGTGAACGCGACCATTTTCGATGGTAAATGCACGACGTTGGAAGAAATCGCAGAGACAAGAAACCAGTGGTCTTGTCGGAGGTACCTTACTACCGCCCAACGTCCGAGCAGGAGTATAACGATGCTGGCAACGCGTACACTTCAGCAGAGTACCATTTCCTCACTGAAGCAACCAAGGACCCCTCAGCCTCAATAGAAGATCTCCTATCAAAGAAACCGAGGAAAATTTAGCCTCCATCTCCAACCAAGAAGACTGCATCTGTGAAGCCTCCGTTTCCATCACATCAAGAGGATCCAAATTCCTCGAAAAATGCATGAAGGCTGCCGTGTTGGCAGTAATTTGGCCTCAAGGGTGGCATGTACCCTTTGAACAATGTCCCATAATGCTTAATAGGCATGTGCCTATGTGTTGAACAATTTATCTCTTTTGCTGTCTGGGCTTCGACCCATATTTCAGACAATTGCTTTGATTTTTATTGTTGGCTTATGACTATATTTAGCCTTATGAATGCCAATCAGGGGACAATGTCCCGCTTTTGATATCATGCTTATCTTCTCTTACGCTTATGCATAAACGTAAAGATACAACCTAAGGTTATAACCTTATTGTGTGTATTTTGGACTAAGATTTTTAGCAATCGTATAATTTGATTGTGACAGAGGGTCGCGACCCACTCCGTCTTTATCCTTAAGATACAAAGGGCTTAGAATACCCTAAGACTTTATAGGAAAGTTAATATGAATTGTAATGGATGTTATTTGTATACAAAATATGTGTCCTGATTCATCCTTCGACATTGAAACTTGTAAAGTACTTGGCTGAACAAATCTTTGTTGTATAGAACAAAATAAGAGATTTTGAGGGAAATATGTTATATCATTAATTGGGTAGAGAGAATTACATCATTTTAAGAAATGAACACTAGGACACCTACCATTAATGTTTCTTTCCCAAACGAGAAGAATGCAATACATGAATTGAAAACAAGCTAAGTGTTTTAAAAGTGGTAAGTTTCATATGTAAAACTTACAAAAGTTAGAACCATCCCAAGTTCTATCTATGAATTATATGGTTCGTTGCTGTTGTTACACCCCGTGTCCACTTAGACCAAAAATTAAAACTTTTTGCGCGGAAACGCTTGACTTTTACGGATATCCTTTTACTCTTTTGACCATTTCTAAAAATCCATAAACATTCAGACCTTGAGACTATTTTAAAATAAAACTAGACTCAATTACCTTCAAAAAGACGGGTGGCGCGACCCGTAACGACTAACGGTTTAGAAGATATGATATTTCGAAAATCACCAAAAACTGAAAAATGATTCCCAACCACTGGTTAGGATTCCCAACCGCCGGTTGGGCTCCTCAGAGAGTCCCAACCGCCTAGGTTGAGATCTCAACCGCCGGTTGGGCTCCTCAGAGAGTCCCATCCGCCCCGGTTGAGATTCCAGCCGCCGGTTGGGGTCTGCAACTTCAAAATACTTTTCGTTTCTAGCCCGTTTTCACTATATACAACCCATACGACTTCCGTTTTACATCAAACTTGGCCAACTTCATTAACTTAACATATAAAACATGTTCCATTGACACTTGACCCGTTTACAACCCAAAATAGGTGAAAACATACTTGTGCCAAACACTCCTTAAACTTTACCCATTAACCCATAAAACGTACTTTGACACACCGGTAGACCCCCAAATCGTTATGACCTCTTTAACATACATTTTGACACTTGAAATTACTTTACAAATCACTAATAGACTCTCGGGGGTACAACCTTGACTCGAGCTCGATATTCTACCTAGCTCCTAACGTTTATTATCTTCCAATTCGCTTCCAAATCCTTAAGCTATAACCCATGAACTTTCTCTCCGTCGCGCATAAACCTACAAGGACATTTAAACACTAAAACGTAAGCTTTCGCTTAGTAAGTAACTAGATTAATATATGATCAATACTTCCATTCACATTTATATGCATCAAGAACACCTTTAATCATTTGGCTCATGCCAAACCAATCTCATTACCATTATCATAACAACATCATAACCATATCACATTAACATAATAACATTATACACATGACAAACATAAACTTACCTTATACCTCTCAACCTCATGTCCTATCTCTTGAACCTATCTCATTAATACACCTCCTATTAACCCACTTACTAATCCAAGGCTTAATCCTATCAACTCATTCATTAACACATAACATGAGAACATTCATATTAAGCATATAGAAATCAAAGTTACTTACCTTTGCTTCCCAAGCTAGGCTACAAATCATGATACCACCATCATCATCATATTCATCATTATCATCACCATCATCACATCATCACCATTATTTTCCCTAGTTCATAATTATCATTCATACACACTTAATAACACATAACCAAAAACTATAACAACTAACACACCCCTTTAACATACTTGATCATCATATGATCATACTTTGATCATATGATTGACACCTTTAAAAATACTCACTAAACCCATTATCAACCCATCACATAATCATCATTTCCTCTTAATTGAACTTAAAACACCAATTACCTAATTTCCCCAAATTGGGTACATAAACCCTAACTCTTGAGTTAATCAATTAACACTAATTAGAGGTTACTTACTTGCCATAATCATGCTAATGAGTAGCCATCTTCAACCCATCTTCATAGCCCATCAACCTTCATCATTTTCCCTCCCTTTTTCTCCTCCAAGAACCGGACCTCAAACTCCCTCTAAAATAATGATAGAAATGTCCAGAATCTACTAGTTTATACTAGTTAGATTGCATCTTTGGCTAAATGACATAACTAGTCCCTTAAGTCCTCTTTTTCCTACTTTGGCCACCACTAATTTATAACACATTTAGTCCTTGGCAACTTAGGTCCTTGAAATCTATTTCCTTTATAAATGTGCCACATAATACTTTCCATAACATTTTAACCCATTCAATGATTATTAGTTGACTATCGGATTTGACCGTAACGTAACATTCATTGACTGGCCAATCACGTAAAGTCCTTAGCAATTTCCATCTAGGGTGGGGCCTATTCATAACCGGGATATGGGTCTAACAATTCTACCCCCTTATTTAGATTTCGTCCCCGAAATCTATCATTCTTTACTAACCAAAACCTAGTCACATTATACTTCTCATTCCTAGCACCTTAATTCTTAGTTTATTTAGTGCAACGATCTAAGTGATCTTGCAACTCTATGCATGCTATAACACATCACATGTCCTTAATCCACATTACTTTCCGCTTACTTCTATAACCATACAACTCTTACTTAGATTATTACATAATACGAGACATACTTACTATAACTAGTTATCATTCCGATCCATTTTATTACCGCTACATCACATTCTCACTTGCTTTATCCTATATTCTCATTCTTTGACTACATGTTACTTGAGAAAATCGTACTATTTGACTTTACATATTTACACTTGGCTAATACTTTCACATTCTATCAACACCTTTTAACCATTTCTTTTACGTTTCTACAATTACCTCATTTCTTCTACTTCTTTCTTCATGTCATTTTCGTTTACCTTTATAGGTCTTATAGAAATATTACATGAATTGACTTATAACATCATACTTGAACATTTGCCGTCACATTGCACATGACACTTATCATCAATTATTTCCATTACTCACATTTTGTGCCACGCCACAAATGCGTACTATATCATTTTTAAACATCATTACAATTCTTTAATTCCTTCAACTTATACTTAACACTCAAAACATAGGTTTCTCATAATTCTCCCTAAAAGGCGTACTTTAATTTTAATCCTCCTATCTTAGTCCTTATAATTTCTAACTAATTCTAGACTTCCGCTTTCTACTTCTCTAACCCTACTCGTGCCATGCCGGCGACACATAAGCCCACTCATTCATACTTCCTCATTTACATGGAAAGGCGTCCCAATCGATGTAAATCAAGAAACATAAACTCATGGTTATATATATTTCCAACACAACACAAGTACTCCTATTTCCTAATTTAACTTTTATTCTCTCATCCTTTTTATACTTCACATTTCCTTTTTAGACTTGGATCCATATCATTAACACATTCATTATGGGGGCATTTTTATTACCAAAGATGGAGGCAACCCCATTACCGATGAAGGCAATACGTTTTATCCCGAAGGATCTTTAACATATCCCGAAGGATCCTTTAACATTCATTAGCTCGGTCATCCCGAAGGATACCATCATTCATCATCATTAGCTCGGTCATCCCGAAGGATACCATCATTAACCTTTCACATTTCCATCATGGATCCAAGTCATAGCATTGTAACGCGCACATTATCCCATTTATTTATTTTTAGTGAAAGCAAACTCATAGAGCATATGAACCTGCTTATTATAATTACACATTTCTATGTGTTTATCATCCTACATCCTTAATCCGCATTAATCATTTTCACATCTTTACTTTACCCTTTAGCCTATCCAACTTTTTCCACATTTAAACCTTACATAGGTTAATTTCATTCTTTCATTAGCATCATTCGTTCTTCTTACACCTTTTAAGTCGTTTACTCATTCTTATCTCGTTTAAATTTTTCACATCACATCTTTTCGCTTAACTCATCACATTTTATTATTCAACTCTTTCATCATAATGATCACCGCTAATGGGGCACATTGACCGTGATATAATAATTTCCGAACAACACTTTAACCTCATACATACTCATCTCATTCTCTCTTACATTCTTAACTCATCGCATTCTTATTCTCATACCTTATCTCATTTCTTAAATCATTTATGTATTTAAGCAATATTATTCTATCTCGCCTTTTACATATATACCCTTCATGGATCATTAACTATAACACACTCATTAGCGTCACCTTTTCTTCGCACACATTCTATTACATAAGCTCGTTACGTTTACCACACAATATTTCATTACATTCTGGCTTTCGTACTTAACTCATCTCATTACTTATCTATGCATTTAGAGCAATGCCGCTCTTGGTCATCATTTACATATCATTTTGCTTTGATCTCATTCTATAACCTTTATTTTATTAGACATTTATCAATCAATACTTCAAGTCATTCTCGCTTTCGTTACCTATCACCATAACATCGTTATCATTACTACACATTCATGTATATACTCAATCCTCCTACCTACTCATCTCATCCTCATTTACATTCTTAACTTATTGCAATTAACTTTTAGCATTCAAACTTTTTCGTTTAATTTCCATCCTTTATATACCAACACTCTTTATCACAACTTCACGTTTAAACTTAAACCTCAAGTACTTTACCTTACCGTTACCCCGTCTCTAAACCACTTTAACATTAGTCTTTAGTCACTAAATATAATGAGACCATATGTTGGTCACATTTTATGCCATCATTCCCTAACCTCATTCTTTAACCTTCAAGTCATTAAACACTTAATCATTAATTCGCTAGTTTCATCTTGTCTTTTCACGCTATACCTTAGTACGCTTAATATCATTACGATCTACACTTAAAGCGTCATTGCTTAATTCACTTGCTAGCCCATCTCTAATACCACTTATCATTCCTACTCATATTCCATTACCGTTACTTTAACATACATTCATATAATTACAATATAATTACCGGCACTAACCAAAGTGCACGGTAAACAATTCGTTACGTGTCATCACCAATCAGTCGCTTCTAATTTACTAATTCTATGTTCACTAATTATTCATTATTCAAGCATTTCTTAGACTAATACTTTTCCGTTTTCTTTTCTCCTTGCCTTACACATTTTAATTACTCACCTATCACCTTTCGTTACTTTGACACCATCTTAGTAATACTCATCTTTTTCATACTTCCGTACATATGAATATATACATTATATTTCATCTGGGTTGTCACATTTCACTTGTCGTTTTCTTGTCAACTTCACGTTATTCTCTTACTCCATTTTACACATGTTCATTCTTTTAATGTTATCTATTTCAATCCCGATTGACTCACCTCTATTTTGACATGGCTTAAACCAACATTAAACGTAAATTACTTTCTAGGTCATACATTGGTCTTACGTTGTAATCAAAACTCGTTCATCTACCCGGCTTCTATCATTTCATGCCACGACAAGAATTCTAGTCATAAATCGTCTAATTCGGTTCCCTTGCAGATTACTTTTTCAACTTATTCTATACATCACATTATAACACGCATTCATAATCACCTTGCCTATGACAAAATAACACCTTACACATAAACGACAAACACATTAGTACACACTTAATCTCACTCATACTTAAAGTCCACATTCGATCTTTCTTTCCATAAAGATAAACGCCACTAAACATTTATACTTCATTAGTCTATTATCTAATTATGATTTAAAACTTTTGAACATGTCTATGTCATGCCATTCGTCTATTATCATTGAGGTACTTACTACTTTACTTTACCAATCTATGCAATAGCTACTTTATGTATCATTCCTTACTCACACATCTCTTTAATACCTTGTAAGTACACATTTTAACAATTCGTGTTACCTAAACATCTAAATCCTCGTCACGTACACATCCTCATATATCATCTCATTTACATCTATAACTCCTCACTATAACGACATTCTATTTTCGCCTTTCTATAATAAGCATACCACTTATCCTTTCTAGACACATCCTTCTATTACTTCTATAATACACCTTCACATAAACACATAACGATCACCGACGCAACCCGAGGTGCACGGTAATTCCCATCACTTAAACACATCAAGTCTCTCACGGACATATATCACATACACAATGGCACATAAAACACATTCATAATTTATCATCATTAAGCTTATATAGCAATCACATGGTCCATATCATAACTTAACCATCACATCCTATAACTTAACCAAATATTCATCCGTATTACTTAACCTTACATCCAACGCATCTACTAGTGGTTTAAGTCTAGGCAATCCTAAGAAAAACCTAATTCACTTAAACCGAAGCTATGATACCAAGTTGTTACACCCCGTGCTCGCTTAGACCAAAAATTAAAACTTTTTGCGCGGAAACGCTTGACTTTTACGGATATCCTGTTACACTTTTGACCATTTCTAAAAATCCATAAATATTCAGACCTTGAGACTATTTTTAAATGAAACTAGACTCAATTACCTTAAAAAAGACGGGTGGCGCGACCCGTAACAACTTATGGTTTAAAAGATATGATTTTTCGAAAATTGCCAAAAACAGAAAAATGATTCCCAACCGCCGGTTGGGCTCCTCAGAGAGTCCCAACCGCCCCGGTTGGGGTCTGCAACTTCAAAATGCTTTTCGTTTCTAGCCCGTTTTCACTATATTCAACCCATACGACTTCCGTTTTACATCAAACTTGGCAAACTTCATTAACTTAACATAACAAACACGTTCCATCGACACTTGACCCGTTTACAACCCAAAATGGGTGAAAACATACTTATGCCAAACACTCCTTAAACTTTACCCATTAACCCATAAAACGTACTTTGACACACCGTTAGACCCCCAAATCGTTATGACCTCTTTAACATACATTTTGACACTTGACATTACTTTACAAATCACTAAAAGACTCTCGGGGGTACAACCTTGACTCGAGCTCGGTATTCTACCTAGCTCCTAACGTTTATTATCTTCCAATCCGCTTCCAAATCCTTAAGCTATAACCCATGAACTTTCTCTCCGTCGCGCATAAACCTACAAGGACATTTAAACACTAAAACGTAAGCTTTCGCTTAGTAAGTAACTAGATTAATATATGTTCAATACTTCCATTCACATTTATACGCATCAAGAACACCTTTAATCATTTGGCTCATGCCAAACCAATCTCATTACCATTAACATAACAACATCATAACCATATCACATTAACATAATAACATTATACACATGACAAACATAAACTTACCTTAGACCTCTCAACCTCATGTCCTATCTCTTGAACCTATCTCATTAATACACCTCATATTAACCCACTTACTAATCCAAGGCTTAATCCTATCAACTCATTCATTAACACATAACAAGAGAACATTCATATTAAGCATATAGAAATCAAAGTTACTTACCTTTGCTTCCCAAGCTAGGCTACAAATCATGATACCACCATCATCATCGTATTCATCATTATCATCACATCATCACCATCATTTTCCTAGTTCATAATCATCATTCATACACACTTAATAGCACATAACCAAAAACTATAACAACTAACACACCCCTTTAACATACTTGATCATCAAATGATCATACTTTGATCATATGATGGACACCTTTAAAAATACTCACTAAACCCAGTATCAACCCATCACATAATCATCATTTCCTCTTAACTGAACTTAAAACACCAATTACTCAATTTCCCCAAATTGGGTACATAAACCCTAATTCTTGAATTAATCAATTAACACTAATTAGAGGTTACTTACTTGCCATAATCATGCTAATGAGTAGCCATCTTCAACCCATCTTCATTGCCCATCAACCTTCATCATTTTCCCTCCCTTTTTCTCCTCCAAGAACCGGACCTCAAACTCCCTCTAAAATAATGATAGAAATGTCCAGAACCTACTAGTTTATACTAGTTAGATTGCATCTTTGGCTAAATGACATAACTAGTCCCTTAAGTCCCCTTTTTCCTACTTTGGCCACCACTAATTTATAACACATTTAGTCCTTGGCAACTTAGGTCCTTGAATTCTATTTCCTTTATAAATGTGCCACATAATACTTTCCATAACCTTTTAAACCATTCAATGATTATTAGTTGACTATCGGGTTTGACCGTAACGTAACATTCATTGACTGGCCAATCACGTAAAGTCCTTAGCAATTTCCATCTAGGGTGGGGCCTATTCATAACCGGGATACAGATCTAATAGCTGTAGGCTTCCAAATGACGTAGGGTCCTTCTTATGTAGGCCCTAGCATTTCCTCCTTCTCCACTTTGCTTACGTTGTTTAACCGAAGGATATATTCCTATGTGCCCGCAGAACCCGGGGTAGTTCGTCTACCCATCCATGATGTTGTTGCCCTAACCTTTTCTCGATTCCATTTACAATGCCTTTATCATTGGCTTTACCTTGTTTGTTACCATGAGGGTGGTATACGGAAGTGAATGACTGTTTGATGTTTAGTCCTTCGCAGAAAGCTGGGAATGCTCCTTCGGTAAATTGTTTCCCTTTGTCGGAGATGATAATATGAGGGACTCCAAATCGACAGATTATGTGTTCCCACACAAACTTTTCCACATGCCTTCCTGCTATTGATGCCAAAGGCTTGGCTTCGACCCATTTGGTGAAATAGTCTATGGCTACCACCAAGAACCTTACCCCTCCTTGAGCTACTGGTAAGGGTCCGATTATATTGATTTCCCACTGGCGGAAAGGCCATATAGTCATTACGGAGGCCATGTCTTGCTCTGGTGGTCTTGGAACTTTGGAGTGAATCTGACATGCCATGCACTTTTGTATTGTATCTGCTGCATCTTTGTCCATTGACGGCCAATAATATCCCAATTCCATTATTTTCGAGACAGTGGAGCGAGGGCCCGCGTGCAATCCGTAGGATCCTTCATGTAACTCATAGATGATCTTCGAGGCTTGCTTTGTCCCCACACAACGAAGCCATGGGGATAAGAAGGACCGTCTGTAGAAATTATCCCCAATGAGCCTATATTGGGGAGCTTTGACTATGACTTTCCTTGCAAGCTTATGATCTTCAGGCAGGATACCATTGAACAAATACTCGCATATTGGAGTCATCCAATTGGAGCCTTCGTCAGCTATGGTGTCAGATTTTTCACTTCGTTTGATTGACCTTTCGGCCAATACTTCCGCTAAAACCTCCTTTGTTAGGTGAGCAAATGCCATCAAAGGCAGCTTGCTTAATGCATCTGCTTTTTTGTTTTGGTTTCTGTGAACAAGTGCTATCTCATAGGACTCGAACCCATGAAGGAGTTCTTTAACTTTTCTCTGTCAATCGGAGCACCATTGGTAGATACTTGTTACACCCCGTGCCCACTTAGACCAAAAACTTTGAACTTTGACGCGGAAACGTTTAACTTTTACGGACATACTGTCACTCTTTTGACAACTGAAAAAAATACATACACATTCAGGACTTGAGACTATTTTTAAATGAAAGTACATTCAATTACCTTCGAAACGATAGGTGGCACGACCCGTTTCGACTTACGAATTAAAAGATATGATTTTTCGAAAATCGACTAAAACCGACAAAATCTGGAAAGGTACCATACGGCTGTATGGGAAAGTACCATACGGCCGTATGGCCACCTGAACCTTCTGAGGTAAACACCATACGGCTGTATGGAAAAACCCCATACGGCCGTATACCCCTTCTGTCCCAAAAATCCATTATCGCTATCTCCGCTTGGAAACCCGACCTCCTGAACTCGTTATCCAACCAAACTTTCCAGATTTACTTAGCCTATCAATGAGCTCATTTTCATACAAAAACATTTACCGAACGACTTCCGGAAATAGTACTTTACAATTTAGACGGGTTATGCAAATAACCCGTTTTGACCCGTTTTCACCACAAACAACCCATACGACTTCCGTTTTACACCAAACTTTACCAAAAGCATTACATTAACATAAAAAACATGTTTCAAGGGTACTTGACCCGTTCACATCCCCAAAATGGGTACATTCACACATCAACCAAACACCCCCTTTAACTTTACTCAAAAACACATAAACCATGCTTAGACCCACCAAATGACTCCAAATCGTTACATAACTCTTGACATACAATTTGACACTTGTCTACTCGTTACAAAACGTTACTTGACTCACGGGGGTACAAACTTATACATTCGAGCTCGGTATCTACCTAAGCTCTAATTCCTTACCAATATCCTATCCTTCCGCATACATGAACCATACTCCTTATTCCACGCCATCCATAACACAAGGACCTACAAAAGGGTTAGACAACTAAACCATAAGCTTTCGCTTAGTAAGTAACCCGACATAAAACATATTTCATACACATATTTCCACATAAGCATCATAATCACATAAAAGCCTCTAGCTACATCATACCACTCATATCATACACAACTTCATAATATAAACCAATACCAATTCACCATAACCATAACCAACTACATACCTTAATTAGTCCAAGCTAATAAACTTACTCTTAGCCAAAGTCACTAGCCACCTATTTCC
This sequence comes from Artemisia tridentata subsp. tridentata, assembly GCA_021014915.2. Lineage (NCBI taxonomy): Eukaryota > Viridiplantae > Streptophyta > Magnoliopsida > Asterales > Asteraceae > Artemisia > Artemisia tridentata. Next base: position 69,202,134 of record CP139504.1, on the reverse strand, counting down.
AACTCATAACCATTCCAAATCCAAGTCTCCTATTCTTACACAATCATAACACATATATGATAAATACATACATAACACATGTTTTAGGGAGAGTTACTTACCTTGGTCCAAGCTAACAACATCAAAGTCATCATCATCACCACTATCATCCATCATCATCATCAATCTTCTACAACATATCAAACTTAGATACTTACTTGTAGAAAGATCATTGCTATGCAAGGCTATGAACAATTGATCTTTATCCTCTTCATTCCAAGCCATCATCTAGCTTTTCTTCCCTCCCTTTTCTCCCTTCTAAAACCGGACCTCACTTATCTCAATAATGAGAGAAAAGTCTAGAATTTCCTAGATATACAAGTTAGGTGGTAACTTTGGTCCCTTGGCACATTAAGCCCCTCAAGTCCTATTCTTTCTACTTCGGCCACAATACCTATTACATACTTACCACAATGACAACTTAGGCCCCTTTAGTTACACATCATATTTACATTACTACTTTAGTCATATTTTGACTATTAGGTTTGACCACAACTCAACATTAGTTGACTGGCCAATCACATAAAGTCTTTATCCACTTTCATCTAGGGTGGGGTCCCAACACCTGGGAAACGGGTGTTACAATACTTTCTTTGCTTCAATCCAGGTATATGTCTTTTCTATTAACCCCTTGTAAGTTTTCGGAAGGTCAGTGGACAAGAATTCCACCAGACTTCGATTTCGCAGGCCATGTACGAAGCCAGAGATACGCTGATCTTCATGTAGACCCAAAATCTGCAGAGTTTCATCGGTGTACCTAGTGACGAAAGCCCTTGTGCTTTCGTTCTCCTTTTGTTTAATGTTGTGCACCGTCAGATGGGTCCTTGTGAACTTCTTTTGCTGACTGAAGTGTGATCGAAACTTAGCCTTGAGATCGTCGAGGTTGACAATGCTGCCAGGCTTTTGCTGACCAAATACGGGCAGAATCCCGTAGGGTGTATGTAAACATGTGACAGGCTACAGGCATGACCCACTTTTGCATCTTAATGGCCCCTTCGAACAAATGTAAGAAATTGTCTGGATCCCCCTTCCCATCATAAGTCCCAATATGCGAAGGCATTTTCAACCCATCAGGCAATGGGTAATCTTCGATCCACCTAACGAAGGGTGTAGCCGAACCCATGGGGTCCGAATATAGGCAATTATAGGGTGGTGCATACATAGGAACAACATTATATGGATTATGGTTTGGGGGTACTCCCATAGGAGTTTGGCTAGGGTAGGACTGATAAGATGTGTTCATGCCGAATGGATAACCATTTCCCATGGCATACGGAGGGTATACCGTAGGATGCCCAAAGGGTATGCTCCCATAAGGTTGAGGGAGACCTGGGTTATTAGGCTGCCCATTTACTGGAGGATATAAACTTTGAAGGTAAGACTGAGTTTGGAACGAGGGGTATATACCATTGGGAGGAAGATTTCCTCACATATTAATTGTAGGCGGATTGCCTTCTACGCCAGATGCGTGAGAAGGCTACAACGGAACCCCTGTTTTAGTTCTCCCAAGATGAGCTGCTAACAAGAGAGGTAGATTCACCCCTGTTTCTTCCCTTCGTTGGCTCCTCCCGTTGGAACCTTCGGCAACCGCTCCTTCTCTCCTAGTCGGAGCCCTCTCCAGGACTCCTTCGAACCCAACGGACCTTCTACTTGGCCTTCGACCAACTTGTGATCCTATCCTTAGGGCCTAGGGTGTTGCTCCTTGCGTCGGAGGCCTAGGCTCCATTTTCATTTCTTTCTCATAGTCATCACTTGAGTATTCCAACTCCCTTCGCATCTCAGTGTTCCGAACCTGCCTTCTGCGAGCCCTTAAGAGGGATTCCAACGCTTTGTGGTTAGCTTCGACAAAGGCTGGGCTGATAACAGGCTCCGGATTGGCTGATGTCGAAGCATGATGGTTGGGTGTTATTTCTGGGTGAGAACATGTTGTGAACGTGGAAGCGGTTATTGGGGGAAGATTGTTGGAGTCGTTAATTGGTATTGGCGCCAAGGTCGAGAAACCCGGTGAGGGAATATCTTCTCTCCCTTGATCCATGCCGGATATATAGTGAAAGTAGTTGGTTGGTTATAAGCTTGGAAATAACGAGACCAATGATAGCGGTCCCACGGATGGCGCCACTGATTGTACAGTAAATTGCACGACCAGGCCTTCGACGATGATCAAATGATATATGGGGTGTTGAGGTTGCGCCAAGCTTGTTCTTAACCTGAAATAAGAAATACTAAAACACTACGTTAAGTGATTACGCAGGGGTTGGACCCTGCGAACCACCTACGGCTTGCGAATAAATATGTGATATGATAAGTTGGTAGTGAAATGAGAGAGTCTAGTTTGCATACCATTTTTCTTGCCCGTCTAAGCTATTTATAGGGGAGGAAATAGGCTTTAGAGAGCTCTTGCACATAATTCGGAGATCATGGGGGCGTCCCATGATTTGTGGTAACCGCTAGGGCTTTGTGGCCCACGATCTCATCCTTGGCGGGAAAGCCTAAGGGAAGAGGAACGTGGGTATAACCAGGTCATGATGGTTCTCCCTTCTAGTATCCTCGAAGGAGGTACCCCAAAGGGCTTAGGGTTTCGATTGGAGGCTTCCCAACTGGTAACCACTTCATAGATGAATGACTTTACGCCAACGAAACGTTTAAGGAGATTGACCTGGGCCTTCGAAGAGAAGGCTTCGTACAGGCTCGAAGGGGAGTCCTTCGACCCGTTCGGAGGGTATATCATCAGATGCAAACTTGGTTAACACAACAAACTCGTTTAATGTTCTTGGTGATTTGGACGTTGATGAACAAATCGCACCAAGGATTAATCAGAAACGATTAACCAATGGTGAGAATAGTTTCAACACCTGGTTTAGGAAGTACAGTAGGTGATTATAATCGTTAAAGATCAATAGATTTAGGCAGAGAACAAGTTAGGGTTAGGGTTTTTTTTCTCTCCTAAATCACCAGGTCTAGAGGGTTTTTATTTATTTATTTATTTATTTTTAACTTTATAACTTTCAAATATGCTTGTCTTAGCTTATAGCGGCAAAAGCTAGCCTTGACATGGGGTTAGCCCCGCAACCAAGCTCTGATGTGAAAATAAGTTTTCGAAATTCATCTCCTTTTTCTGTTACTAGCCGATATCTGCTTTGTAGCAAAGATATGTAAATAACTAATTCTCGTCACTAAAAAGATCGAGTTATACACCTTGAGATTGAATGATGTTGGTATTCTTATTGTTCATTTTAAATTTTATACGTCCCTTTAAGTTATAAATGCCACATGATGTGTATTTATGATGAATAAATGTTGGTGGATGAAGTGAAGATAGATGAAGTTGAACATGTTGATACGCTAGCAAGTTAAAAGAAGAGCTCAAAGGGAGCAAAGTCTTCAAGCTGTTAAATCTCTCGAGTGAAACAAGTACAGGTACTTCAGTAAATACTAGCAGTTGTATTTCAAGCTGCTTTCAGGAACATGTTTTAAATGTTGCTGCTTGAAGCGTCAAGGTTTAGAGTACCTCCTTTTTCGTATAGTAACAATTTAATGGACTTGAAGTTTAACTTCGACACTAACATAGTAACATTCTTTTATGGTATCTCAGATAATTTCATACAACTTTTTTTCGTATTTTGATTTTCAATCTAACCAAAAAAGACTTACAAATAGCAACAAATATATATCCACATCAACATGAACGTGCATATAGTTTAATTCCAACCCCACCCACGTTACAACTGCCTGATCTTTTTGGTCCCATTCATTCTCTAATTCGTGCAAATAATTGACCTCATAATTTTCATTTTAGAAACCCAAATCTTTACAACACATACAAAAAAGCCAAACTACTTTTAGTTACTACGTTCTATGATGATGTCTCATTCACTTCCTCGTTAGCTGCAGCTTCCTTAATCTCTTGAATCATTTTCAACACTTGCCACATTGTCGGTCTTTGCTCGGGCGAGCTCACACGACAAACTATGGCCACTTCGACTAGCATTATCAAACGGTTATCTTCCGAGTCTCCTCCACCATTGTCCCTCATTGCCTTTACCCATTTTACCATATCGTCTGGCATCAAATGTGGGTGATCTGTAGCAGGCTTACCCGTTAGAAGTTCGAGTAGTAGAACCCCAAATGAGTAAATGTCGGATTTGGCTGTTGGTTGGTGGTTTAGCTTGCGTGTTTCTGGTGGTTCATAGGGATTTGATTCAGGATTGATGGTGTCGGGGAGGTGGGGGACTAGGGCTGAGAGGCAATAGTCGGATAGGCAGGCTTCGAAGTCGGAGCCTAGGAGGACATTTGATAGTTTAAGATTGCCGTGAACAAGCCTCCATGCTTGGTGGATGTAGGAGAGACCTTGTGCTATGTCTTCTGCTATTTTTAGACATGATGTCCAATGCAATGGCTTCGCTCTCGTTGACTTTGAACCTGAAAATGTCAAAAATTGTAGTTGCTACCTTAGTTTTTATGAACAAAACTTAATATATTAAATAAAAGTATTAATCAAGTATTAGCTTATAACAGAATAAGCTGGTTGTTAGAAGCAATAACGGAATTTGTTTACCTAAAAACGCTTATTTAAGTTGTAGGTTGATGGATAAGGTATGTAAGAAAACGTTGATATACATATAAGCTAACCTAAACACCCTCAGGAGGGTGTGGTCATGGGTTTTCCTTCGCCACATCAGCTTTTTCTCTTTCAAAAATATTTTCCTTCAACAACCATTGCAGCACTTTCTCTCTCTTTCACAATTTTTTTCTATTTTTTATCATTTAAAAATACCCCTAAAACACATACCTCACACAACAACCAATAAAATAAACCATCTCTCTTAAAAATCTATTTCTCTCTCCTAAAAATCACTTTTCTCACTCTCACTCTTTAGTTTTTCGGGAGTCAAGTCCCGCTTGAAATATTATTTTGGTTTTGCCGGTAAAAATGGTGCACTCTTCCCGCAAGAAAAGGACTAAAAACAGAATCTTTTGCTCTTTCCCAACCCACACCCTACAGCCTTATATGTCTCGACTTTTCAAAAGTAGTTCTCGTTGCTATCGGGTTTCGAAATAAATGATTATGTTTGCTCACATGGTAAAACAATTGTTCTTGTCTTTTTCTTGTTTTGTTTATTTTCACATGGTACCTAGTAAATATTTGCCAAGTAGTTTGTGTATAGTCGACATACATATCACTACATGCACTAAATAATCTAGTGAAAGTGACAAGAGCTAGAGTGTGTGATCATCTTCCTTGTAATTTTGTCACGTTCAATGGTGTTGTACTCTGTAATATAAATAGTTTTACCCCTGTGTTATATTTTGATTTTCAACTACACTCCCAATTTACCGTCACTTAAACACCTTTTTTAAACTACTCGACAAAACTACGGACTATTTCTTAAAATGTAAAGTTATAATTGTTGATATGAAGATGACTTATCATAAATATCATACCCCTACCTCTAATGTTCATAACTGACATTAGTTCAATATCATAAACATCCCTTGAATTTACATACACAATGTACAGCTTTTTATATAAAAGTTACCCATCCCTTTATACATTAAAGGGTTAATGGTACAAAAATACATCAAACTTGACACATTTTACTATTGTATGTATCTAACTTTTAATTTTCCTATTGTATATATCAAACTTTTTAATTGTTCATAACTTCATATTGTATGTATCTTTAGTGTTAAGCCCGGGCGTTGCCCCGGGATTTTTTTGTTTTTTTTTGTTTTTGCGTTATTTTTTATTATATATTTTTTTTGTCGTTGTTGTGTATTTGCATGTTCTTAATAGGATTTCACTGTAGTGTAAGTTGGGTCTAATTTGTTTAGGTTCTATAAAGTTGCGCCTCACCAATTCTCTTTCCATAAAGTTCAAAACGGTATATGTCCTACTTTTCCTAAGCGTTTAAAAATTGCTGATGAAATTGGTGATCGGTGAATTGACAAAATTTATGCGTATAGCAAATATGATGCTGCTGGGCATACGTTTTTTTGAACGTAACATTGTTAATGATTGTTATGCAACCGACACTTTTATTCCATAATTAAAAAGCCAGTCTTAGCTTTCATTATATGTATGCACTATAAAATGGTCTTAAACTTTCATTATACTCGTGCACTGTACTACAGTGCAATGAGAAGGGTAATAAATCACTCATTAAATGCATGATCAATCAAATGAAGCCATCTGGCCTATTATTTCTAAACAAACCAATAATATGACAACACATAAGCAAGAAGCAATAAATGCTCACATTAAAAACTTGCCTTGGACACCATAGCTTTCCTTACCTTTTAGTATATATAATAATAATTATCAGATGACACCAATTAATTATGGATAATCAGTTTACATATATTCAAACATCATTTCAACATTAATTTAGCACCACAATACAACAGCTGAACCAAACACCCCTTTCTTCAACCTAACTCCACTTTTTTTCGTTTTTCACAAGATCCATATTTTGCAACTAAAATAAAACCTTAAAACCTAAAATCAAGATATTTTAGTTTTATTCGAACACAAAGAAGACGACTTTTAGATTACGGAGAGAGGAAATTCTAGAGCCCCATGAGTTTGATTCCCAGATTTAGAGGCTGTTTTTTTTTTCCCGTTCAAACACGAGTTTTTTTTTCCCGTTCAGATTCAGACATTTACGCCTCAGATTCAGATTCAGACCCTCTTAATAAACAAACACCACCTTAGTTTTTATCAAATTGCAACTCAAAATCTTTTGCTTATTAATAAAATCAAGAACATTAAGGGTTGTTTAAAATTTATAACACATCTCGGTAGTGGTGCAATGATTGTGATGGTAACAGTTAGAGCATGAGCAAGCCATCACGTCTTTAAACACTTGACGCATTTAATGACTTGGGGCATAAAGAGATAAAGCTTTTATCAAAGCCATGAGGTTAAGTCTTTGTAAAAAGCTACGTAGTATTAAAAAAACTTTTGATGCAATGCATAAAAACCTCTTCCAAAAACTTTTGTTGGTTTTTCCATTGCGGATGCTCTTAGAGAAATAAAAACTGCGGGTTGTGGTTCCGATCGACTTTGATTTGTTTGGTTTAGTTCTGTAAAAATTAGCTTTAAGTTTTTGTTTGTGACATAATGATTTTACATTTGAAATACAATAATACATATAATAAGAAAAAATTAAAAGTTTGATACAAACATTAGGAAAAAAATAAAAATTTGATGCATGCGAAAATTAAAAGTTGAATACATGCAATATTAAAATGTATCAAGTTTAATGCATTTATATACCATTATCCCCGCATTAAACGAAGTAAACTAGTAAAAAATGTCAGTCAATGCAATGTCATATTCAATAGACTTGCGTCACTTCCCATATCAACCCACCAACCTGCAAGATTCCCCTATAGCAGCTAAATCTAGTGGTAGTACATTTAATACTTTTTTAGCATAGTTAAATATTCAGTATGTGACAGCACACTGAGTCAAACCAAATTTACCGAGTAAACCGATAGTAAAGTAAAAACTTACCGTGAATGAGAGAAAACAAACTTCCATTCGCTTGATAATCATAAACCAACAACCTTTCATCTTTAGCCTGAAAATAGGCTCTAAGCGGAACCAGATTCGGGTGCCGCAAACCCCCAACGGCTTCCATATGCCTCTCGAACATCTCCTTACTCGTGCCAGCCAATTTAACCGCATCCAACCGTTTCACACAAACGATTAAACGATCATCAAGAACCGCTTTATACGTTGTCGCTAATGAACCTCTACCTAACAACTCAGCCGAAGCTCTCATCAACTGTTCTAAGTTATACATTTGCGCTTCACCCGCGAAAAAATTTAAGTTTCCGCTTTTTCCAATAGTAATTTCTTGTTGCACTTTTCGTATCTTTTCTTCTAGCTCATTTGTTTCATTCACGGCCGCATCAGCTGCGGCCGCCATTTCCAATATCTCACTTTTTGACATCACATCCTTTTTTCTTTCCCTTTTTTTATCCGACTTAATCGATATCACAACACACAAAACTAAACTAACTAGTATTATCAAACCACCGGTAAACCCTAAAATCAGCCCTAGTCTTTTATTCTTTCTCCCCTTTGAGTCCGTAAAGCCCGAAATCCCTTGTTCCAACTCAGCGCTTTGTCCGAGGACAACACGCGGAGGCGGCGAAGACGCCACAGAAGATGAAGGTTTACTTTTTCCGAAAAATGGTCCTATAAAACCACATTCCGTACGGACTATCTCACCACATAGTCCAGGATTACTCAAAAACGAAGACATACTAAACCTAGTCAATGTAGATGTAACAGGGACTGGCCCAGATAACCTATTTAGCGAAACATTAAAGATCTGAAGTGAAGACTGGTTAAAGGGTGGTATTGAACCGTTAAAACCGTTGGAATCAAGTCTTAAGTAGTTTAACCTATCTAGCTTTACAAACCCTAAAGGAATAACACCAGATAACTTATTATAGGAAAGATCTAGCGTACGAAGACGGTGAAGCAAGGAGATAGACCCAGGAATTGACCCACTAAACAAATTATGATCAAGAAACAATGTTTTAAGGTTAACCAGACCAGCTAGATTAGGTATAGGACCAGTGAGTTTATTAGACTGAAGACTTAAAACTCGTAACTGATCTAGTCTAGTTAATGTGTTGTCAGGAAAAGTACCTTTTAGGGTTAGATTTTCAAGCACAAGGCGAATGACCTTGCCATTTTCTTGGCATTGTATTCCGTACCATTTGCAATGTGTGGATGTTGTGTTTATGGAGTAATGTAAGTTGTTATGTGGATCTGCTTTTGCTTTGAATGCTAGGATGGCTAGTGCATCGTTCTGTGGTGGGGATGTTAGGGTTAGGGATTGTATAGATGGGGTGTGCAAGGTGAGGATAATGATGGTAATGAGGATTAGGGTTGGTTTCATTTTAGTGTGTGTGTGTGTTAAGCGAGTAAATTGGTCATTTGAGTGAGTGGTTATGGAGTTATTTTAGGGATGTGGGTGGGGAAGAAAGGAGAGTGTGGTACCTGCTAGTGATACACTGGAAGAAGAGGGTTCACGTGAAAGGTTTTTTAGGATAACAAACCAACAAAAGAAGACTATTGTCGGTTTGAAATAAGGTAAAAGTGGAGACTGTTTTGTCACATGGCTTTAATTTAAATGTTATGAGTATATTTAAGCTTTAGTGTTTAATAAATTACGGTAAATGGTTATATATAAAGATTTATATTAATCTTTTATTGCAGAAAGACAAGCTTTAATATTTTTCTCAATTAAGAGTCATTAAAAATTTTGGGCCCATTTTTCTCTCCACTAATAGAAAAGTAAACATCCCGTGAGAGTGCTTCGTGTAGGGCGTGATTCGTTCGCCAAATCAACTAAAAACGGACGAACAACATGTTATATTACACCACCCTTTATGCCTTTCGAGTATTATTCGTCTCTTAGTTGTTGCAATGGCTGGTGTCATTCGTCTTTCTTTTTCTTTCTTTTTTTTCTTTTAAATTTTCTTTTGTGAGTTAGTGAAGTATTTTTGTTGGGGTGTTTTGTTGGACCTACATATAACAATAACATATTAGTATTAGTTTTTTTTGTTGGAGAGGGTATTTTAGTTATTAGTGTATTATTAGACCACAAGGTGTCATGACATAGGTAAAACTCCTCATTCGGGCCCCACGGGGTGCCACGTCACCATGACATACCACAACTTACAACCCTCTTCCCATAACATACCACAACTTACTCATTTGGGCCCCACCACTATCTATTTTTATTTCTTTTATTCAAATACCCAAATAAACTAAATTCATTTCATAAAAATAAAATACAATACATCAAATTTAAACACATACTAAACATAAAGTTACGATACAAAAAAAAAAAAAAAAAAAAAAAAAAAAATGATACGGGAATTAAAATAACGATACAACAAATACTAATAACACATACTAAACATAAACTTAATCCTCGTCTTCCTCGTCGTTGACTTGATATTTTTCCACGATTTGTTTTTGTCTCCGGCGAATGATAGCGGCTTTGGCCGGTGTGGTTTGGTCGGGATCTATCATCAGAAACCTCATCTCCTCCATCTCTAACGTCTTCAGTTCCATCTCCCTCCTCGCCTCGTACGCGGATATTTGAACGTCCGCTTTTTGTGAATATTTTTTGGACAAGTTGCCCGAAAAAGAACTCGTTTGACTCCCACCCGAGCTCGCCGCGCTCGACGTTGAAGTCGACTTCTGTTTCTTTGCAGCCCGCGCTTTGTAGGCGCCGTCGGGACGAGGACGTCTGTCAGGACCAAAAATATCCTCGAGACATGTAACGTCAATGGGATCCTCCGCATCCCATTTGTGATACTTTTTCAAAATATCCCACACGTGAACATATACGAACTTTCTTCCGGCAAAGTGCTATTCGAAATTTTCCTTCGCATTCTCAATATGATTGACGTCGTTTTCACCGCTTCTACGCTGCAAATGTTTGTAGACAGCGTTGAATTTTTGGCAATCACCATTAACCCGTGTCCATTTACCGGTGAGCATACTTCTGGAACGAGGTTCACGGCCAGATTGATCGTTGAACATCTCCAGAATCTGGTTCCAAAAGAATTCTTCGGAACGGTCATTTCCGATATCCTTGTCATGCGAAATTTCAATCCAAAGTTCCGCAAGCAGCTTCTCTTCTTCCTTGGACCAATTTCTCTTCGAAACTTGAGCCACCGCCTCAAGGTCATCATCATCGTCATCGTCCAAATTCACGACTATTTTGGATTTTTTTTGCCATTGTTTCTTTCCCGTGTGATTTGGACGGATCAACGGGTTTAGGTACTTTAAATTGAGGTTCTGATTGTGGTATAGGAAATGATGAAGGTTGCGATGGGTTAAAGAACTGTGGTTGAGATTGGGAAACTTGACGTTGGGGGTAATTTGCGAATCCTTGTAACGCAAATTGTTGGTTTTGGTAAATCGCCTCGGGAGGCAATTGCGTCCCATACGGAGGAATTTGTGGCGATGAGGAGTTTGAATTTTGTAATGAAGGGGTAGACGGGTTTGACGAACCCCCGTATGGATTCGAGGCGAGGAGGTTAGTGAAATACATATGTTCGTTTGGATTTTGCGACATTATTTTTTTGATAAGTTGTTTATTTGATAAGTGTTGTGTGAGTAAATTATATGTGTATGTTATGATATATATATATAGTGGTTTGTGAAGGGTTTTTTTAGAAAAAAGGCCCAACGTTATATTTATAAACGGTAATATAACCGTTTGAAAATTAATGGGGAGTAAACGTTCATATTGTCAGAAACTAAGCCTCCTCGTGCAGACGAGTATCCCTTCCACGGCGAGCCACGGCGAGGGAGCCCGGTGTCATGGCGAGCGACGAGCAGATGGCCAGGTCATCACGGCGAAGGATGAGCAAGTCCACACCGGCTGCTCTTAGAAGGGTGATAAGGTGGCGTTGAGGTGACAGACGAATAATGTGTTATTCGTTACTCCCACATCTAGCTCTCTAAGCAAGACACACTTGTCCCACTCTCGGATAGCTTTACATCAATATTTACTTCTATCACCAAAAACAAAGTGCCTATTGAATAGTATTAATTATCCAACCATTAGATAAACATAAGTTACTTAAATACAAACATATCTCACATATTACCTATTCCAAATAATCCCTCTGTCTCAAAATTATAATAACAATTTCCATTTTGAGATAACTCAAAATAATAGTCTCTTTCTTGTGTCAACTAAACAAAAGAGCTAGAGTTTAGTAGGTGAGGATGATATTTGATTGATTGAATAGTATATAGTGGTCTCACTTTCTTAAACTATGTGTTTTTTTTGTCTGTGAACAATAATTTTAAGACAAAATTAGTAGTGTTAACACACACCAAATGCAATGAAATATGGTTCGGTGGTATTTAATGACCAAATCACCTTTTAGATCAGTGGTTCCACTTGTGAAGGACGGAGAGTTGTAATGGTGCTCAACGGATGACGGGGATGCCAAGTAGGCTAACAATGTGTGGTTGTTTTCATTGCTACGTTTTCCATTAAAGTGGAAGTAATAAAGTGGTGTGATCGTGTGTTAGATCAATTTACATAAACATCCACTCCCACCATAAAAACACCGTAATATATAGTTTGTTGGTGCAATGATAACCAAAGCCCTTATAATATTTTAATGATGAAAAATATAGATTCAGAACACTTAAAATCAAAAGCGATAGCCAAAAACCGAAAACCATAGACCATGTGTCTGGCGCGCCAGCTCACACGAGCTACCTCCCTAGCGCGCCGGTCTTGGTATACAACGACGTTTCAGTTTTTCCAAGTCGGCTTTCATTTTACCTGACTAAGGTGTTTTTTTAATTCAGATTTGTACATGATATTTGAAAAGTTTACTTTAAGATTTAGGCTTAGAGAGGTGCCCAAAACAAGTTAACCCGGTTTTACAAAAACGTCAACTCATAAACATTTTTACCAAGCCTCGAGCCAAGGCAAAAAAATTTTTCCTCAAACATAGGAGGTTTACACTTTCACTAGAACTTCAAAGGAAAGTATATTTTTAAGTGACCAAAAACTTTACGTTTATCTTTACTACTCACGTAACGGGTTTACTCCCTTATTGGTCATTTAAGTCGAGTCACTTTGCATAAACACAATTCTCTCATTTATGAGATGTTTATTTACCTTGATTCAAGGCACTCATTTTACTTGCATCAAGATGATTAGTGAATAATTTAATTGAGGGTTAACTAAGGATTGCCAAGTTTGAATTCTTGAAATATAAACATCCTTTGAATATTTTCAAATATCCCACACACAAATATTCACTTAAATTCTCTTACACACTATTTTATTTCTTGTCCCCTACACCACAACACAATCTACTGCATTCTCTTATGTCTCATTCATTCTCTAAAATGCCAACACATACTCATCTTCTTCTTCACACACTCTCAACATTCATACTTGAGTTTGAATTACTCTCTTACACACATACTATCACACGCCCAAACACACCCACACATACACACTCACAACTCTTCTAATTTGAATTTGAATTTAAATATCACATCCCCTATACAACTCATCTTTTACACATCTTCTTACACACCCTACCATCTATTTATTCTCCAACACACTTCCCTCTCAAAATCACCAACTAATTTGAATTTGAAATTCAAATTACACCTCTCATACAACCCATCTATTACACACTTTTCTTATACACACACTCACATACTCAAACCCTTCCTCTCCAAGTTTGAGTTTGTCAACTCACTTCACTCACACACTCTTATAACTTTCTTACACATTCACTTACACACTCAAACCTCTCGCATCATATAACTCATCTCTCTAACAACTAGTTTTTAAATTTGAAATTTGAATTTCAAATTTGGGAGGCAAGGTAATAACCAACCCTTGGGGAGCACACAAAGTTGTTACCCAACATCTATTATCCAATGGTTCTTTTCTTTCGCTTTGAAATTGGACTAAAGCCCTAACTATCTAGTTTTTACCTCACAAATGTTTTTAAATACCAAACCTAGGCTAAATGAGTTGGTTGACCTTATCCCACTTTGAGTATTGGAATGTTATTAGAAATGTCAAAGGTGAAGTACAGTTGATGGTTTAACAAGAGTCGGGCATAAACAATTAAAACCCGAAAATTCCTGGGATAGCCCCGACGCGTTAGCGCGCCAGGCGCGTCAGGGAATTAGTGGGGTTTGGTTATAAATACCCCACTCTTGCCTTTTACATTCTTACCTCTTGCCAATCATTATTTCTTTCTATTTTTTTCTCTCAGCCCTCTAAGTCTACTATTTTATTGTGTTCTAACTTCTCATCTTAATCGTAAATTGAAAGAACACTTCTTCCGCAAGAGATATTCACAATAACCTGGTCACACCTCCAAAAAGTCGCAGTGAAAAGGTAACTGGGGGTATGACGTTCATGGAACAAAGTCAAGAGTATAAAGAATGACCTCTACATGAGTCGTTTTAAAAAGGTACATTCGATTAAGAAAATGATTTATAGTTACAACAAAACCAAGTTTTATAGTTACACATCACAAATGAAAATGATTTAATGTTCACATCGGATGTACTACAACACAAGAAAATCTTCATGATGAGATGCCCACATGATGAGACTCGGTGAATGCTACTCCAATGCATACCGAGCTAGATAAGTCAACAACCTGAGAAATACAGGCTAAAATTTCAACAATAATGTTGGTGAATTCATAGGTTTAAGTAAAGGTAATGTCAAGTGCGGACCACAAGATTTCAGTGTATGACCATTATAACAAATACAATGTCATATGAAAAAGAAATACTATTGAGCTAAGGTCAAGACCCCGAAGCTTAACATTGTATGTATGCAATCAAGCACAAGTAACAGTATGCCCCATGTAAGTGTTTGCCAGACACTCAGTATAATCTAAATGATATGCGTCCGTTTACCCAGTTGGTGTGACCAACCCGGACGTGGGGTGTCAACCCAATAGATCTATTTCACAACATTCGCGCTTACGAATAATTAACGGTTCATGATATGTGTCGTCTTAATGGCTATTGTGGCAACTTAGGCAATATGTAAATGTTTTATGCACTTGTGTCCGTATGTAAAAGTAAGCATAGTATTCTCACCAAAAGTATTTCAAAATAGTACAAACATGTAAAAACAGGGCTATGAAACTCACCTCAAGTGATTAATGTACTCGGAATGGTATAACATGAATAACGGCGGAAAATCCTAAACGTGGCCTAGAAATATAAGTCGTTTTAGGGAAATGCAATATTTACGAAATGCGTATGAATTTTACCAAGTTCTAGCACATTTATATACATGTAGTGAGTGTTAATACAAATAAACCTTAAAAACGTTTATTTATATTTTACGATCTTCTAATTTTTTTTCGATAACAAACGTCAAATCATTTTAACGAGATAAATAAAATACGTAACGCTTTGAGCCAAAAGCTTACTAACTCGTTTCATTAAACAGATAAACCTTAAACATGTTTAGTTAACAAGTTTACATAAAACCAAAACCATTTTATAAAAACACTTAAGTGACTTAGTTACTTACATTTCATAAAATACATGTTACTTGTGAAAATAAACTAGGAAATACTTGGACTATCCATGACCCAAAACCAAGTCCATAACCTATAAGCCATGGAGCTTGATCCATAACCCATGACCCATTGCATGACACCAAAATGGGTAAAACCCATGATCCATGACCCAAAGTCCATAACCTATAACCCAAAGTCCATAACCCATGACCCAAGATGTCTATGACATCATGCATGAAATCACATAAATCATGGACCATAACCTATAACCCAAAACCCATAATTGTAACCCAAAACCCGGATTGATGATACCAGATAGCCGGATCCCTGGGTTTACACTAGCCGGAACCCTTTTGTAGGACCTTAGATATCAACTCTATCATGTATGTATTAAGCTCGTATGGTATGGTGACAACAAGATATGTATGTTAACTTAGAGAGAGAAAGTATAGAGATGGAAGAGAGAAATCTTATTAAGAAAACACACACTTACACCTTGAAGCACATCCTCAAATGAACACATTTGAGGGTATTTATAATTTAATATAAGATGCCATAATGGGCTTGCTTATGGCTTGGATGGGCTTGGATTGGATTGGAATTTACATAAAAGACTAACATATAAATACTAACCTATTAGATTAGTCCAAACCATGAGCCCATTGACTATTCAATTACTTATTCTATGACACGTTACAAAGTTCCTAATCTAGAATGACCAACACTTCATATTAGGGCTAACAATCTCCCCCTAAGGGGTGGTCATTCAAAAGATGCTCCACGTGATTAGGTCTTCTGGCATCTTGGTCTTGAACTTTGTATGTAGTCATAGAATAGTCTTGATTCTTTGTTCCTTCATGCTTTGTGATCTTTGATTAATGACTTTTAATCGTTCTTGCCTTTGATCAACATCTTTAATGGTTTGTCATGTCGTCTTCTCCAACATACTCATACTTCTTGAAAATACTTTGAACTTCATACTTATGTCTTCCTCACTAGATACTTGGACTTGTTCTTGACTTTCTTGATTAGCTCTTAACTTTGACGTAACTCTTTGTCTTAAACTTGATCTTTTTGTCTTGAACGTTCTTTGATTTGATCTTGTTGAGGATGGACTTCATAAGTATGAGTATGTGGTGGTGAATATGTTTGATATATGACATGATAGTGTACGGTCTTTCTCCAATGGGACTTTCATCAGTACCTGCATAAATATTGTTAGTTGAAATCACCAATCGATCACGGTGAACTTTTCTTTAGAGAATAGACCACTACGATTGTTTTACTGATGAATGTCTTGATTCCATTCACCTTGGTCGGGCACATCAGCCGTCCGAATCCGGGTAGGGACAGTTATCAATACTATGGATAAAATCCAAGTAAAGACCCACGTCTTAAGGAATCGATTCATGAAAGGAATCTCCTTGGCGGGATTTCCAGCACTTACAGGCTCAGACTTTGAAAGAATTAACAGCATAGTGTGAAAACCCTCTCTAATCCTTACAAAGGTTGTTCCTGAATTGGATACCCTCAAGAAGGCTTACAACAGATATACCGAAGTATACCCACAATTCAGGTGAGCCGCTGAAGTATACCGAGGTATCACTCCACGACTGTAGACCGTTTGGAATATAAAGAAAATATCATGATATGTAAGGCAAGATCTGAAGATCTCATAAAAGACTCTTATACAACTTGTGTCCGTTTTGGCGAACACAAGTGTATGCACAGGAAGGTGTATCCTAAGAAATCTTTTGATGAATCTCATGGCTCTAGACTCGATTATGTGCGTTTTGGTTTTAGTCGTCGGAGGCATGGAGCAGAGGGCCTCCTTTTCAATACCAACACATCTCGGAGTGAAAGTTCGATAGATTATGCAAGGTTCTCTGTGAGAAATGAAACAAATATCTTTTAAGAGATACCTGAGTGGTTAGGAGGGGTTGTACAGCGCGTCACTGGGTCCATGACGTCTTATCTTCAATACCGGTATCATCTTTGTGATAACCGATAGCAGATGTATTGACCTGGTTTCTGTTCCTAAGTTTATTGGAGGGCTATTTCTTTTCACCCTTTTCACAAACTTTTCTTTTTAATTCTTCAACCCCCTTCTTTCTCCTTTCATCACAATTCTCCTTTTTTCAATCATACCTAAGGACCTTTAATTCTAATCTATTGGAATTGTCCTTGGGTCGATCCCTCCGGCTCTGGCGGATCATTACACATAAACCTAACCTTAATCACCTTATTACTCTATGATTATCCTAGGTTGGTTCAGTGAGCACTTGCCATAAAACCTTTTGTAAAAATCTCTCAAAGTGTTTATGATTATAAAACACATTTTTGTTAACACTATGAGAGTTTTGCATTTTATGAAATACTCCCCCTTCACATGTACTTATGCGTTTTTAAGATAAGTTTGCACATGTTGGTTAGAGTTCGCACTTTTTAATAGATCGATTTTTTAGTGAACATGACCGATTCGAGACACGCTTACATCACTAGTTAGACTAGCTTGAAATTATTACCCGTCCTGGGTCAAGTTCAAAGAGAATCTCTCGAGACGGTACACTCTACTTAGATAAGTCCTATTCGAGACACGCTTACATCACTGGTTAGACCAGCTTGAAGTTATTACCCGTCCAGGACAAGTCTTTTCAATTACTGACCTTTAAGCTTCGTCAATTCGTTTGTTATATCTGATTCGAGCTCATTTGAGATTCAGCAACGATCTTTAAACTTGTTAGATCTCATTTTAATCACGTCTTCTCCCTCTCAAAAATAACATATTCGTGATATTTTTTATATCAACTGATTAATAGAAAAGCTTTTGGAGATATAGACGGATTTGTTTTTGCATGACATCGGAATATTTTTTGTTTTTAAACTCCCCCTTAAATAAAGCATGTTTTCAAACATAAAGTTTAAAATCTTGATATAAGGGTTTGGAGGGAGTTATCTTTTTGAAATACGAGTTATGTACTAAAATGTACACAAGTCTTTTTGTGAAAACGAGTTTTTGTGTGAAATCTTTTCGTTTGTTTATACTCGAACTTTTTGAAAATGATTTCGTCTTTTAAAGTACGAGTCCTGATCTAAAATAATCAGAAGTCATCATTTATGCCCGGGTTTCGTACTGAAGTATACGAAAGCCATAGTAAAGAAATTTTGAGAAACGACATGTTTTAGAAAACATTAATGAGAACTCTCGCTCAAGCATCTGTACATGTCCATATCATTGTTGAATGACATTTCTAGATATGTTCAGAATATTGATTATACGAGAGACATGTCGTGAAAAGAATATTTTTCAATTTTCTTTTTGATTTTATATTGTTTTTGTATTTTTGAAAATTTTCTAATGTTTTTGGATTTTTGAAATTTTATACTTTTGTATTTTGTTTTTGTTGGTTTTTCAAATTTTGCATTTTGGTTTTTCAAAAATATTTACAGCGAAGCTTTTTAAAAGATATTTTTCAAGAAGATTCGAGAAGACGTTCTAGCTCCTCAGGAGTTAGGCTTCGCATGCCAATTCGTCGAACTAAATCGTCAAACCTTTCTTTTGGAAGGGCTTTAGTAAATAGATCGGCGAGTTGGTAATCTGTCTTCAAGAAAAATAATTCAACTGTACCCTCTTCTACGTGCTCTTTGATGAAGTGATATTGGACTCTAATATGCTTGGTCTTTGAGTGTTGCACTAGATTTGTTGGGTTTTAGAGCTGCTGCTGCTTGTTTGGTTAAGACTGCTGATGGAAAATGCTCTAAGTCATTGTTGCTGCTAGTATTAAAGGTTACAACTGCTTGTGTATTTTACTATTGTTAGTGTTGCTGAAGATGTTCAAGTAAATACACCAAGTGGTTACTACTGCTAGGCAACAAGTTACTACTGCTAGTTCAGAGTTACAACTGCTTTCAGAATTACAACTGCTGATGAACTTGAAGAAAAATACTCTAAGTGTTTAAGTGTTGCTAGAAGAATAGTTGGTACTGCTTATGAGATAAACATGTATAGTAGGTTAGATAAATATAGAAAAGATTCTTTTAATATTTATCTTGTATAGCAAGCAATTGTAAGCCGACTAAGACTCCTTAGTCTATAAAAGGAGGACCTAGGGCATAGAGATAGATACGATTGATTCACATGATTCTTTAGAAAACTTCAAGGTTGTAAATCCTAATACCTTAGAGTATTCGTATTATTAATAATATTGAAGTGATTTGTTTGATATTGATTGTTAAATTCTTCTTAAGATTAAAGTTTAGATTCCGCATAAACTTTAATATACTCAAGACAGTTTCTACATAAGTTGTATTGGATTTATTCAATATTACTTAACCTTTACAAGCTAAGGGAATTCGATCAAGTAGTCAACTGGGATCAACAAGTGGTATCAGAGCTTGTGATCTAGAAGCGGTGAATCAAGAAGAACCTATTTAAACTCATCTTACTGAAGACATGGACTCAGAATCTACTCACATGATTACTGCATCAAAGGTGCCCATGCTCAAGTCTGGAGAGTATGAGCTATGGAGAATGAGAATAGAGCAGTATATTCAGATGGTTGATTACTCTATGTGGGAGGTCATAGAGACTGGCAATCAACTACCTAAAACTGAAACTTCTGTTGATGGTGTTATAATTACTTTGCCTATCAAAACTGCTGAAGACAAGGCACAGAGAAGGCTGGAAGTAAAGGCAAGAAGCACTCTTATGATGGGGATTCCTAATGACTATCAGTTGACCTTCAATCACATCAAGGATGCTAAATTGTTGCTAGAAGCAATTGAGAAAAGGTTTGAAGGGAATGCTGCTTCCAAGAAGACTAGGAAGAACCTCTTGAAGCAACAATATGAGAATTTTGCTGCTCCAAGTTCTGAAAATCTTGATCAGACTTTTGACAGACTTCAGAAATTTATTAGTCATCTAGCAGTTGTGGAAGTCTCAATTCCTCAAGAAGATGTCAATCAAAAGTTTCTGAGAATCTTGTCACCAGAGTGGAATACACACACTGTGGTATGAAGAAACAAGGCTGATCTTGATACCATGAGTTTAGATGATCTGTATAACAATCTTAAATTTTATGAACCTGAAGTCAAAGGGTCATCTAGCTCATCATCAAGCACACAATACTTAGCTTTTGTGTCCTCCTCCAATAACAGTTCTAGCAGTACTAATGAAGCAGTTAATACTGCTCATGAAGTTAGTACTGCCAGCATACAAGTTAATGCTGCTGGGTCTACAACCCTTGATAACTTGAGTAATGCTGTTATCTATGCTTTCTTGGCTGGTCAATCTACTAGTCCTCAGATTATGCATGAAGATTTGGAACAGATCCATCCAAATGATCTTGAAAAGATGGACTTGAAGTGGCAGATGGCAATGTTGACAATGAGGGCAAGAAGATTTTTGAAGAAGACTGGAAGAAACCTCAAGGTCAATGGGCAGGATAACTTGGGTTTTGATAAATCCAAGATTGAATGCTACAACTGTCATAGGAAGGGACATTTTGCAAGAGAATGTAGGGCACCAAGGAGCCAAGAATACAAGACTGGAGAGAGCTCAAGGAAAGCTGGGGAACCTAAGACTTCTACAGCTTTGGTGTCTTGTGATGGTTTAGGAGGATATGACTAGAGTGACCAAGCAGCTGAAGGACCAAACTTTGCACGTATGGCCTATTCTTCTTCATCAAGTTCTGATTCTGAGGTATCTAATGATTCTAGTTGTTCATTTAAATCTTGTTTAGATACTATTGAGGAACTTAAGGCTAGGAATGAAAAGCTATTAGAAGAGGTAAAGATGTTAAAGTTAGATAATTTAGGCTATAAGGTAGGCTTAAAATCTGTTGAGGAAAGACTTGAATTTTTCAAACAAAATGAGTCAGAGTATTTAGAAAAAGTTAATGTTCTTGAAGGTAAGCTTTTTGTTAAAGAACATGAAATTAAAGAACTTACTAAAAGGTTAGAAAAGGCTGAAAAAGAAAAAGATGCAGCTTATCAGGAATTAGAAAAACATCAAGTTAAGGTAAATAAGCTTGAGTTTGCATCTGAAAGTATAAATAAGACAATTGAGTGTCAAGTAATGAGGAGAGGTAGTGGTATAGGTTATAATAAAGTTCCTCCTTCAATAACATGTAAGTATGTACCTCTTATACCTGAATTGTCTTATTTAGGTGAGTCTAATGCTAAGCCCTTAGGAGAAAATAGTAAGATAAATAAGGAGATACCTAAGGCTGAACAGACATATTCTGATGCACCTATCATTGAAGATTGGGTGTCTGATGATGATGAGGAACAGGTGAAGACTAAACCTAAGGTTGAAAGTGTAACAGTTAAACCTAGTGTTGAACAGATTAAATTTGTCAAACCTAGTTTTGGTAATAAGGTGTCTAGGAAAATTGTTGGAATGGAATGATATCTCAAAGGTTAGGAAGTGACTTTGAGATGATCAACAAGGCTTGTTATCATTGTGGTAGTTTTGAGCACCTACAGGATAATTGTTTTTACTCTCAAAAACCTGTTTGGAACTATGCTAGGAGGGTAAATCATAAAAGTTTTTCTAAAAATACTCACCCACATGCCAATAGAAACATGGTTCCAACAGCAGTACAAACAAAATCTGGTTTAGTATCAGTTACAACTGCTAAGCAAAATGTTTCTAAACCAGCAATAGTAACTAATACTGCTAGATCAGTTTGTACTACTAACTCAAAAAGAACAGTGAATGGTGATAAACAATTGTCAAAGTTTTCAAACAAAGCACATTCCACTATAAAGAATCCCATTCAAAAGAATACATCTATTAGTGCTGCTAAGGCAAACGCAGTAGTTTCTACTGCTAAGTCAAAAGCAATAACTGGTACTATTTTGGGAAATCATTTTTATGCTGTTAAGGCCTCAGCTTGTTGGGTATGGAAACCAAAAGTTAAAGTTTTAGATCATGTTTCCAGAAACAGCAGTGCATCCATAGTTTTAAAGAGATATGATTATGTAGATGCACAAGGCAGATCCAAGTCAGTGTTGGATTGGGTCCCCAAAATGAACAGATTTTCTTACTTTATGTGCAGGGCAATCCACAGGTGGAATTGGAAGATAAAGGAGTATTTGACAGTGGATGCTCAAGGCACATGACTGGAAACATGTCCTATCTTGAAGATTTTGAAGCTATTAATGGAGGATATGTTGCTTTTGGGAGTAATCCCAAAGGAGGGAAAATCACTGGAAAATGTACAATAAAAACTAGTAAATTAGATTTTGATAATGTGTACTTTGTCAAAGAGCTTAAGTTTAATCTCTTTAGTGTCTCACAAATGTGTGACAAAAAGAACAGTGTTCTTTTTACTGACACTGAATGTTTTGTCTCATCTCCTGACTTTAAGTTGACTGATGAAAGTCATGTTCTACTTAATGTTCCTAGAACAGACAACATATACAGTGTTGATTTAAAGAATATGGTTCCCAAAGGAGGTTTGAATTGTCTCTTTGCAAAGGCCACATCAGATGAATCTAAGTTTTGGCATAGAAGACTTGGATATTAAATTTCCAAACAATGAACAAATTGGTTAGGGGAAACCTTGTAAGAGGTTTACCTTCAAAAGTTTTTGAAAATACTAAAATCTGTGTTGCTAGTCAGAAAGGAAAACAACACATAGCTTCTTGTAAGACCAAAGTAGTGAACTCTATAAGTCAGCCTTTACATATGTTGCACATGGATTTATTTGGACCAACATTTGTAAAAAGTTTAATGAAAAAGATGTATTGCCTAGTTGTCACAGATGATTATAGTAGGTTTACTTGGGTTTTCTTTTTATCAACTAAGGATGAAACCAGTAGCATTCTTAAGGCTTTCATAACTGATGATGTACCCTCCGAACGGGTCGAAGGACTCCCCTTCGAGCCTGTACGAAGCCTTCACTTCGAAGGCCCAGGTCAATCTTCACCCAAAGCAATCATAGTGTCTAACCTTTATTGAGGTTCAGAACCTGGCCTCTGTCAACGTTCGGAGCCTGGTCTCCGTAGCCGTTCAGAGTCTGGCCTCCGTCAACATTCAGAGCCTGGCCTCCGTAGCCGTTCAGAGCCTGGCCACCGTCAACGTTCGGAGCCTGGCCTCCGTAACCGTTTAGAGCCTGGCCTCCGTCACCGTTCGGAGCCTGGCCTCCGTCAACGTTCAGAGCCTGGCCTCCGTCAACGTTCGGAGCCTGGCCTCCGTTACTGTTCAGAGCCTGGCCTCCGTCACCGTTCGGAGCCTGGCCTCCGTCAACGTTCGGAGCCTCGCCTCCGTCAATGTTCGGAGCCTAAAGGTCAAACAGATTTGGTCAAAGAAGATCTGGTCAATAGCCATGATTTCAGCCATGACCTCCGTAACTGCCATGACCTCCGTAACTGCCTCCGCCAACGTTCGGAGCCTGGCCTCCGTCACCGTTTGGAGCCTTAAGCCCTTCGGGGTACCTCCTGCGAAGGAACCATAACGAAGAACCATCTTGACCTGGTCTCACCCATTTTCCCTCTTCCCTTAGGCTTTCCCGCCAAGGATGAGATCGTGGGCCACAAAGCCCTAGCGGTTACCACAAATCATGGGACGCCACCATGATCTCCGAAACAAGTGCAACCGCCCACTAAGGCCTATTTCCCTCATATAAATAGCTTAGTCGGGCAAGCACCATGGTATGTTTTACTGATGTTATCTAAAGTTAACTTCACTCTCTAAATTTACAACCTACATTACCATTACACATACTTACTCGCACGCCGGAGGTGGTTCGCAGGGTCCAACCCCTGCGCAATCACTTAACGTAGTGTCTTCGTATTTCTTATTTCAGGTTAAGAACGAGCTTGGCGCAATCTCAACACCCCATTATTCCTTTGATCACCATCGAAGGCTTGGTTGTGCAACTATTTGTTCAATCAGTGGCGCCATCCGTGGGACACGCTACAATTGGTCTCGTTATTTCCAAGCTTATAACCAACCAACTACTTTCACTATTATTCCAGCATGGATCAAGGGAGAGAAGATACTCCTACCTTAGCACCAATACCAATCAACGACTCTAACAACCTTCCCCCAATAACCGCTTCCACGTTCACAACACGTTCTCACCCAGAAACAACACCCAACCATCATGCTTCGACATCAGCCAATCCGGAGCCCATTATTAGCCCAGCCTTTGTCGAAGCCAATCACAAAGCGTTGGAATCCCTCTTAAGGGATCGCAAAAGGCAAGTTAAGAATGCGGAGATGCGAAGGGAGTTGGAATACTTAAGTGAAGAATTTGTGACGAAAGGGATGGCGTCTAGCTTCTGTAGCATAGGGTGTGGTAGTTGGATATTCATTGGCCGCATTTATTGCGCAAGTCTGTTTAAGCACTTATCCTTTACTCGTAAGAATTTGTGACGAAAGGGATGGAGTGTAGCATGTTTTTTGAGTCGAATGTAATATAAACTTGTACGTATATATCACTTTCGACAGGGGGGCTTGATGATGTACCCTCCGAACGGGTCGAAGGACTCCCCTTCGAGCCTGTACGTAGCCTTCTCTTCGAAGGCCCAGGTCAATCTTCACCCAAAGCACTCATAGTGTCTAACCTTTGTCGAGGTTCAGAAACTGGCCTCTGTCAACGTTCGGAGCCTGGTCTCCGTAGCCGTTCAGAGCCTGGCCTCCGTCAACGTTCGAAGCCTGGCCTCCGTAGCCGTTCAGAGCCTGGCCTCCGTCAATGTTCGGAGCCTGGCCTCCGTCACCGTTCGGAGCCTGGCCTCCGTCAACGTTCGGAGCCTGGCCTCCGTCAACGTTCGGAGCCTGGCCTCCGTCAACGTTCGGAGCCTGGCCTCCATCACCGTTCGGAGCCTGGCCTCCGTCAACGTTCGGAGCCTCGCCTCCGTCAACGTTCGGAGCCTAAAGGTCAAACAAATTTGGTCAAAGAAGATCTGGTCAATAGCCATGATTTCAGCCATGACCTCCGTAACTGCCTCCGCCAACGTTCGGAGCCTGGCCTCCGTCACCGTTTGAAGCCTTAAGCCCTTCGGGGTACCTCCTACGAAGGAACCATAACGAAGAACCATCTTGACCTGGTCTCACCCACGTTCCCTCTTCCCTTAGGCTTTCCCGCCAAGGATGAGATTGTGGGCCACAAAGCCCTAGCGGTTACCACAAATCATGGGACGCCCCCATGATCTCCGAAACAAGTGCAACCGCCCACTAAGGCCTATTTCCCTCCTATAAATAGCTTAGTTGGGCAAGAACCATGGTATGTTTTACTGATGTTATCTAAAGTTAACTTCACTCTCTAAATTTACGACCTACATTACCATTACACATACTTACTCGCACGCCGGAGGTGGTTCGCAGGGTCCAACCCCTGCGCAATCACTTAACGTAGTGTCTTCGTATTTCTTATTTCAGGTTAAGAACGAGCTTGGCGCAATCTCAACACCCCATTATTCCTTTGATCACCATCGAAGGCTTGGTTGTGCAATTATTTGTTCAATCAATAACCAAGTTAGAAAACCTAGTTAACGATAAGGTTAAAGTGATAAGATGTGACAATGGAGTTGAGTTCGAGAATAGGGATATGAACCAGTTTTGTGAAATGAAAGGTATTGAGAGACAGTATAGTGTAGCTATAACTCCTCAACAAAATGGAGTTGCTGAGAGGAGGAATAGGACACTTATTGAGGTTGCTAGAACAATGTTAGCTGATTCTAAATTACCTACTACTTTTTGGGCTGAAGCAGCTAATACTGCTTGCTATGTGCAGAATAGAAGTAAAGTAGTTAAGCCTCATAATCAGACCCCTTATGAACTTTTACATGGTAGAAAACTATTGCTAGATTTCTTAAGACCATTTGGGTGTCCTGTTACTATCTTGAATACCATAGATCACTTAGGCAAGTTTGATGGCAAGGCTGATGAAGGATTCTTTGTTGGATACTCAATGAATAGCAAAGCTTTTAGAATGTTCAATAGTAGGACCAGGAAAGTGGAAGAGAACTTGCATGTTAGGTTTAGTGAGAGTATACCTAATCTTGCAGGGAGTGGACCAAACTGGCTTTTTAATATTGATTCACTAACCAAGACTATGAATTATGAGCCAGTTGTTGCAGGTACAGAGTCTAACAATTTTGCAGGTACAAAAGCAAGTAATGATGCAGGTCAAGCTGGAAAGGTGATGTGGTGCGATGTGTCTTTGCGGTTTAGCAGTATTAATGCCTACTCAAGTTTTAAATTTATATTTAGCCGACTTATCAATAACACACACACTTAACGAGCAGTGTACCCGGTCAGTATGAATATAATGGTAAGTAGAGTGTCGATCACTAAGAGTGGAACGTATTATCTCGTTATTCTAATCAGTATTTTAATATATTAAGTTAGCTGTACAACCTATTCTAACGCAAGGGGGTTCAGCCTGAGAGACTGGCACGATTTGGTTGCAATTAAATAATAAACTAAACCAATAGGCACAAATCAGCGAATAGCACACACGTACACAGATAAATACTCGAGACAATAAGAAGAT
Source organism: Artemisia tridentata subsp. tridentata (assembly GCA_021014915.2). Taxonomy (NCBI): domain Eukaryota; kingdom Viridiplantae; phylum Streptophyta; class Magnoliopsida; order Asterales; family Asteraceae; genus Artemisia; species Artemisia tridentata. The sequence continues at coordinate 69,175,504 of CP139504.1, read as the reverse complement.
CTGTCCTGATAGATAAGTAGTTTGTCACTTGTTTTATTGCTAGTTTTATATGAAGTGTATAGTTCGATGCAACGCACCGAGATTAAGTCCTTTCTCGTTGGTTCTAATCTTATCGGTGAGTAAACCCTTAATGATTACTTATGACTATCCTATTTATCTTTCTTCCTACTTTTCTACAGACGATAGAATGCATAGGCGATCTAATAAATAGGCGAGGGCAGAGGCATGGCGACCCGATCAACGCTCAGCTAGACACAGAGGTTATCAATGCACTAATAAAAGTCACCAAAGACATCAACATATAAACTTTAATTAATGAGAAAGCAGTTTTAAGGGAGTGCAATCTTTCCGTTGTCACATTACACAAGCCACCAATCTTGATGAATTAAAGTTTACTAACACAATAAAACAAAACTACTTAATGAATTAAACACATGCAGCACCTTCTTACAGCTCTTGTATCTTCGTTTGGGTGTGTCTTGTGCTGCCTATTCGACTGAATTCGGCCTTAGGTATTTCTGGTCTTCGTACTTGTTCGACTAAAGGCTCTCGAAATTCGTCTGGTCCTGGGGTATTTATAGTTTCTGTCTGAGGGTAAGATGCGGCGCATCTAGTAAGTAGATGCGGCGCATTGACTTAACTTCGCGTGGGGTCCAAGATTAATATATTCAGGAATATTCGTACACCGCCAGAAGATGCGGCGCAACTCCATAAGTAGATGCGGCGCATGTCCTCTTGTATCTTGGATCGTATCTGGTGAAATCTGGATAGTGATGCGCCGTATGTAATAAGTGAGATGCGGCGAATCTGGAGCAAATTAGTCTTGATCTTGTACATTTCAGTAGACTCTTAACTTCTTGCATGTTTTGCTCCATAATTAGTCCAAAATCGCCAAGTTTCACCAAATGCTTGTTTTTACCTGAGAATTACAAAAGTAAACGATTAAGTATCAATCCTCATACATAATATAATAAAACAAGTCAAATAATTAGGATAAATGATAGTAATAAAATGTACTTATTTGAGTTCATCAAATATCCCCCCACTTGAACTTTACTTGTCCCCAAGTAAACCTTAGAATTAATCTTATGAAAATGTATCCTAAAAGATATTAGGATTTATTTTTATATTTAAGCATATATTCGTTTTTGTCATAATCACACAACCAAACACTTAACGAATTAGAAGTAAAATAAAATAATTTGATAAAAGCAAATCTAATCGTTTAACTGTCCAGTCGTGACGAATATTCTATCATAAGCTTGGCAAGTATACACATCTCCCTCACTAAAGCCAAGGAATAACAAGTCTAAAGCGGTAAAAAGGGTTTTTTAGGCTTAAAGGTTAATTATTCTCCTTAATCTCTATCGATCTCAAATTCCAGAAAAGGCGACAAAATCACAAATACATGATCGAATCCACGAACACGATACTTGCAATTGCTCAAATCCTTAACTCGAATAGGCTAAAGATAGGTCCAAACTTCACCAATAATAATATATCAAAAAGGGCGACAAAATCATAAATACATAGCCGAATCCACGACTACGATACTTAAGATTGCTCAAATCCCTAATCTCAATAAATCAAAGGTTTGGATCAAGAATAATATAGGGTATGGATAATATTTGGGATACAAATTGGTGTAAAATAAAAAATAAACAAAACAGATAAATTAAAATCCTAAGTGTGGTTAATCACTATCCCAACCATCCCATGAATAAGACTCATATCATAGAATAACTCACGCTTTAACACTTGAAACACACGCTTTAGGTAGACACGAATTATACTCAACAAGATCTTAATCAAAGAATAAACCTTAGTTGGCGTTCCCATAACTGCCAACTCCCATTCAATCCATAGATATAATATACAAAACTTCACATAAGTTGGTTAAAACAAACATCCAACTTTCTTCTTTTTTCTTTTCTATTTTTTTTCGATTTTTTTTTTTTTTTTTTTTCAAACTACTAACATAAACATAGATGTGTAAAATTTCACCACATCACTAAAACGATAATTCTGGATAATTTTTCCATACTTTTCATGACTTCAGAAATAACGGTAATAGTGAAAGTAGTAAACACACGAAAAATAAACTCAAAGATATACAATATTTACTTTCACTCCAATTGCATTGTGCAATTTCCCGACCTAACCATAGATAATGAATTACGCACGCGAACACAGGTAATGTAAGGAAACACACTTTGCCTAAAGCAATTAACCAACCACGGATTTTAATCTACAGGGTAGGCTAAGGTGTAAGGGTGTAACGAAATATTTTAACAAAGGTGTAAGAAACGAAAGGAATGGCTCTGAGTGTTTTTCTAGGGGTATCTTACTCTAAAAGTGAGAGTAACAAAAGGGTTTATACGAGGGTTAACTAACCAGTGTAGTTAGCTAATAACACATAACATATAAGGCTATTTGGGTGAAATCCTAGAAATTTACCAATTTAGACAAGTCATTCCAATTATATAAATACTTATTATGGTGGTCTCGAATAGTATACAAGCCAAGTTCTAAAGTTTACAAGTCACCGGCACACTCATAGATTTGTGAGTTTTGAAAAATCATAATTTTTGAAAATAGCGTCATGTGTGCAGCTATGCAACTTAGACTTTAAACAAAAACATGCTAAAAATTTTTAAGTTTTGATATATTAAGCGCATTTTAAGCATAATTTGAAAAGTTTAGGACAAGTAAGTGTTAAGTGTTCTAATTCTCCAATCCCCCCATTTAAGTTAAACAACGTCCTCGTTGTTTGTATAAAAGGTTAAAAACTGGAAAATAAAAGAATTAGAACAGAAAAACTCCCCTGAGATTTGCTCGGTATGATCCTCCATTTGTATAAGAGCAAAAATCATCTTTCTTGTGGATTAGAACGTTTAAGCTTCATAATAGATGTATCCACAGGAAATGCAGGAAACTATAATACCACCAAGGCTTTAAAACACACCTAAGTTAAGAAAGGTTCAAACTTGCGTAATACATTAGTAGTTAGTTAAAATAAAACATAAAAATTAAAAATGAAAATCATCAGGTCAGTCGATGCGCCGTATCTTATGGAAGAAGATACGCCGTATCGAGCCTGGAATAAGTACGGATCAGAATAGAAGATGCGTCGCATCCTTAACCAGGGATGCGCCGCATTAAAATAAACTGATAAAAAGTTTTAAAGTCGAAAAAAAAATGCAGAAAAATAAAGATATGACCTGTGCAGGAGATGTGTCGCATCTCAGGATTGAGATGCGCCGTATCCTCTGCGGCCTGACTGACTCGACACAAAAACAGAATAATAAAATTTCTCCGGGTTGTCTCCCGGTCAGCACTTGTCTTTATTCCAGAGTCTTCAAGTTAGACTCACGTTCAGCTCATCATTTAGTCCTTGTCACGGTCCATCCTTCTTCCTTCATCCGAAAGATGTTCCCGTATAGCTTGGCGACGTTTTCTTCCGTTCGGCTTAATCTTCTATAACTCTTGGTCTTTGTCGCAACATATTCCTCCTCTGGTCCCAAAGAGTATTTGATGATTTTAAATTTTTCAGAAATAATCATGGGTGGCTCATTATAAGGGATCCCAAGTAGTTGACACTTTCTTTTGGTGAATTCTTCCTCGTCTTCATCAACAAACTTAAAATAAGGATCCTTAATCAATTAGTCATCTAATTCATCTATTAATGACTTATTGTTATCATCATCTTGAATTGCCTCCCACTCTCTTTCCAATTCCCATTGTAGCCGTCGACTAAGCTTCGTGTAATCATCAAATTGTTCATGCACCCATTCCCAGAAAGTAGTATTTGATGTCCCTTTAAGTCCTTTCAAGTATTCAATCCTACCCTTTTCTTGCAAAGCCTCCGCTTTTTGTGGGCAGTCTTCAACATTATCGTACCACTCATAATCTTCAAAGGTTACATCGTTTCCAACCCGTTTCATCCCAATTATACTTCCCCCATTACAGGTTCCGTCACTCTTATAATCACAGGTCGGCCAAACACTACTTCCATCCTTGAAAACGAAAGGTGTACAGGTGTGATTAATGTGCTCAAATTCCCATGGTTTATCCCAAACCCATGGTATTTGGTCATTCCATTCGTAGTACCAGGTATTTTTGAAATCATCATTAGTCTTGAATCCTGGTAGATCTCCAGTTAGCACATCATCGTCGACTCGAAGAAGGTAGTTAAATTCCTTGAATTGCTTGCACAAGGGTGTCTCATAATCGAACACGTCAATGTCTATTCTGAATAATTCTTCAATGCCCTCATTGATTGTTGAATCATGAAGTGACGACCCGTAGTCACTCTCTACTTCTTCGTCTTCACCTCTCATCCAATATACCCATAACGCATCCTTAGTAGCTCGATCCATGCTCTTATGGTTATTGAACTTACTAGCCAACCAATCTGAAAAATCAACATCGTTAGGATCGTGGTTAACGTCAAAGCAAGTCTTTCCAATCATTTTCCTCTTTATCTCCATGAACTCGTTAAATTGCTCCCTAAAACTCCGTGTCAACCATGAAGTCATAATCCGCTTGACTTCATTTGCAGGGGCAAATTTTGGACTACCATATTTAAGTTCAAGCCAATCATTGAGGGAGAGGTCCATCAATCTTACCAACCTGCCATGAAATAGTAACTCCGCCACAGCATAAATTCTTTCATCGTCCGGATAGTTCTCATTTAATCCCCAGTACTGTTCGGAATAAGGCATGTAAGAGATTTGGGTATTGCCTCCACCACAGCTTTTGTTGCTTGAGTCCATGTATGCAAGATAGAATTTCCCATCATCTTCTTCGATAGTAGTCCAAGCCAATCCTTTGGATTCAATGATAGGCCATAAGAGCGACAATTCATCTCCAGTGTACCTCACAAATACATCATAAGAGAATACCCCTTTGTCAATGTTGCATAAACGCATGAATTCCTTAAAAGCAGCTTCAAGAGGGGTCTCCCAAGAGAATAAATCCGTATCAATCTCGAGTACATTGAAGTTGACATTTTCATAAACTTCCATGGATGAGTTCGAAAGCAAGAATTCCATAGCAAGATATCCGTTCTTCGACATATCTTCCATAGCAAAATCTGTCATCACAAGTAAAATCATCAGTAGGATTTGTTCGCTATAAAAGAAATTAATGAATATAGAAACGGATATAAGAATAAAAATAACTGATATCTGCAGACGATGCGCCGTATCCAAAAAGTTGGATACGCCGTATCTTATAATCGTTATTATTAAATCAGACTTTTATTCAGAAAATAGATACGCCGCTTAGAAATTTGAATGCGCCGTATCAATTTTAATAATCAAAAATCGATATTTATTTAAAATTAAATGCGTCGTATTAACAAAAGTTAATGCGCCGTATTTTCGTTACGTTTCAAAATATAAGATTTTTGATTCAGAAGATACGCCGTATCGACAGATATCGATGCGTCGTATCTGTTTAATTAATTCGAAAACTGTTTTTAATAAAAATAATAGATACGCCGTATCTGCTAAAGCAGATGCGTCGTATGGCGTTAACGTTTAGAAATTTTTTTTATCAAAAACAGATACGCCGTATCTTGGGGAAAAGATGCGTCGTATCGAATTAATTAAACACGTTGTATTTTATAAAAATTAAACGCAATACGCCGTATCTGAGAGATCAGATGCGCCGTATCGTTCGATTTAGCTCAGTACAACGATAGCAGTATGCAGAAAATACGAAAAATAAAAACAAATAAAAACACAAACGAAAATAAACATAAATAAAACAAATAACACACAAAAACAGAAAATATGCAAAATAATACAATGAATGCAAATTAATTTAATACACAACAGAATTAGCGGTTAGATAAAAAATTAAAAACCTAATTAAAATACTAATCAAATTAACAGATAATAACAATTCACTCCCTGGCAACGGCGCCAAAAACTTGATGTGGTGCGATGTGTCGTTGCGGTTTAGCAGTATTAATGCCTACTCAAGTTTTAAATTTATATTTAGCCGACTTATCAATAACACACACACTTAACGAGCAGTGTACCCGATCAGTATGAATATAATTGTAAAACCCGAAAATCTAAAACTTATTAAAAGACCAAAATACCCTCGTAACTTTGAAACTTAATTAAAATTTATATAACTTACGCATAAATCACAAAACTTATGATAACAAAACAATTATGACGCGAAATAATTTTGAGTCATCACGATATAATTTTTCAAGCTACCAATAATATTAAAGCACATTACGAGTCCAAGTAAACCAAAAATCTCATATTGCGTATGCATCTTAATTAAGAAAAACAATGCCGAATATATATTACACAATATGAAGGAATAACGTCAAGTTAAATTGTACGAGTTGTGAGTCTTAACTTTGGGCCGAACCACGTGTCTTTGCACTCCTAAATGTCGACTACACAAGCCCCAAAAACCAGCCCATACCTTGCTTGGCCCACCCCACATATGTCGACCCTATTTTAGCTCCAAAAGAAAACCCTAGGCTGCCATTTTTCTGCTCCTTTTCTACCTGCTGCTGCCGCCTACCTGCTGCTGCCAAATCGAGCCAAAGAAGCCCCAAAAACCTCCCCTCTTGATCCCATTCTAAGGTAATTAACTAATCTTACATCAATACATAGTTGTACGAATCATAAACTAACAAAAGGGTGCGTTTTGTTGGTGTTTGTGGGCTGCCGATCGCACAAAAGGAAGAAAGAAGGAAGAAAGTTTTTCTCGTGTGGTGTTTTGATTTCGTGTGGTTGTGTTCTTCATATTGTTCATCAAGGGTATTGTTCACTCGAATCCTTGTTCAATAATTATAGTTATATAAGAATCATGGAGGAAAAATATAGTGTCACATAAAATAACAACAAGAAAACCCTAATATGTAATAATTATGGATCGATCTGCATATATGTGAGGTGTAATTCGATTTTGATTATGTCATAAGCAATTATAATCTGACCTAAATGTGTTTTAAACTCACCAATATTGTTTAGTATCAAGAGTTAATGATTGGGATCATAAAACCCTAAGAAATCACATGTGATAATGAAAACAGGTTCTGAGGTGAAATTTTAACCAACTTTAACTGACCATAAATAAATCATACGAACATATATTTTCATGTTTCTGGATTCTAAAACTAAGTTCATTGAATTGGCTACCTGGGAAAATTTAGTTTGTAATTTTTAGAGGCCGGGAAGGCTACTTTTTGATTTTTGGGAAATCACATGTCTGATCGGATTTGTAAAGTCTGGAAAAACAGTCCGGGTTTTTCATTTATCATTTTCTAACCATAACGAATTAGGATGTGTCCTTTGAACTGGGTAATCTATAAGATGTATACTACTTCCTGGAATTTTTATAGATTTTTATGAATTTTTCTTAAAGGGTTCCTAATTGATAACTTTTCGTATAGTAAAATTACTCAGAAATCTGGACGAGTTGGTTTAAGTGAATTTTAATACGTACCTATACTACATAATAAAATCTGGAAAAATTTGATAAAATACTTAAGACATGTGGACATCTCTGGAAATTTTTGGGTATTTTATTACTGAGTTTTTGTATGGTTTATGATTTATAGTAAACCTAACAATTTCGTATATAGAACTGTGCGAAGTTATAAAAGGGTAAAAATTGTAAACTAAAGGGTGTGATGTGTTTATTGTGTAACCTAAAGGGTGTAAATGGATATTTGGCTAAAACCAAGGGTCATGACTTGTAAAATCTGTAACTTGATGATATTTTCATATTATACCCTAAACTTATGCTAATTACCAAATGAACCCTAAATTATGAAAACTACTATATGAACACTAAAACTTTGTAAAAGACATTATGAATCCTAAACTATGAATACGATCATCTGTAATACTTAAAATGGAAAGGGTTGTAATTCTTTTCTACCCCTCTAGGTGTGAAGAAGAGAAGGACATGATCCTTTGCATCTTATTCTTTTGGTTTGTGCTTTGCTTTGGAATAAGGTACAGATATTCTGACCTTCTCTGTAAGGTTTCCTATGATTCTTTTCCGATCTGTTAAATATCTGATTGATACTCAGTTACGATCTTTTGCTATGACACCTTTGCTTCGACCTTGATCTCTGATTTTGGACCTATGATATGAAGACCTTTTTGATATGAGATGGAAATGTTTTAAGTAAAGTATTTTGAAAGGGTTTTTCAAGCATGATATATTGGATTTAAGAAAACAATTTTTGAAGTTCGTTTTATGAAAACTATTTGAAAGACCATTTATGAAAACTATTTTGAAGCATTGTTTTAAATGAACCTTAAGAGAAAACCTTTTGAAAAGTACTTTTGATATTAAACCTTTTGAAAATTTGACCATCTGATACTTTGACCCTTTTGCTATGAACCTTTTGATATGAACTTTTTCATATGACTTTGAGATTCACTTTTGACATGACCTTGAGATATGCTTTGATATGACGTTGAGATACATTTCTGATATATGACTTTGAGATGACCTTGAGATATGACTCTTAGTTTGATACCCGAGCCACCTTTTTGTTTCCTAGCCAGGAAGGTAACCTGGCCATGTCTGTGATGCACCACTGGCATGACTCCTGTGTGGGGGAGTGATTTCTCACGCCGTCCCCTTTTATATTATGATATGGCCATGATGACTTTGAGATTATGATTTTGAGATTGACTTTGAGTGGGGGCGTATGGATTGCAATCCTAGGCATGTATGTTTAGTGGATTTAACTATGACTTTGAGTATGACTTTGAGGTGACTGGTGTTGTGTGCAATACACGCCTTTCACATTTCTGGGAGCTAGCTACTCCACCCCTTTGATACATGAGGACACCCCTCATATTATCTGGTTGCCTGAGAGGTATCCCCTCTGATTGTGAGACTATGATTTTGAGATGTTGACTTTGAGATTATGACTTTGAGTTATGGGCTCGTGGTGGATGACTGTCCTAAACCTTTACTCTTTATTTTCTTTTCTTATATCTCATTCATTATGATATGTCTATTCAGTTCCATTTGATTTTGGTTTCCGTTTATTATATATCTGTTCACTGGGCTTTTTAAGCTCAGCCGCATTTCTTTTCCTGCGGCAGGTTTTAGTAGGAAGCCAGGAGCTTGGGTTTGCTTTGGGATGAGAGATTAGCTTTTGAAGGCGATACCTTAGTTTTAGTATTCATGTATGTATGACTACGTAGATTTGGCATATTTCCTTTGTAATATTGTAAACCATTTATATTATGTAAGTCGTATGTTATGCTTGCCTTTGATATGTCACCATTTGCGTAATACTTCTACCCTTGCCGGGTTGGGGTGTTACAATTATGGTGTCAGAGACAGGTTTACGACTTGTAGTACATCTACCCTTGGCCTGTGTAAGTTAGGACCCCTAAGTTTCCACTGTAGGCGCTCGTAGGATAACCTTTGCGAAGTTGCGTAGAATTTTCCCATAGGAATATAAGTCATAACCGGTGAGGAATGGGTAGTCTAGGACATCCATGTGAGTAGTATTTGCTTCCGCATCACTCTGAATCTTGCCTTTGCCTTTAGTCATGCCTTATAAGAACGTTTGTCGCAGAAGACGAGGAAGTCTTACTTTCCTTTATTTGAAAGATGAACGTTGTATGTTAACCAATTTCCTTTTGAAGGATTTGATGTTGATATTTGTCCAGTACGGAATTGTTATCTAAGCATGCTGATGCTAATGACTGATATTCCATACATCTCAAATCTGACAGTTAAACGATGTTCGTATTACTATCGGTGCACACCCTATCATTCCTATGTTATAAGATTCCAATCTTTTGAACTGTTCACAATTCTAACCTTCAATTTGACATATTTGACCTTGATATATTCTAATACTCTCCCATCCCACACTTTGATGAACCATGTACCCAAATTTGATTATGTGAACTATCCGTATGATTTGACAACCACATTCGCTTTGAGAATCCGTTTCCCTTTGGATGCAGTTGATTTTGAGGTCTCTTGACTATGGATTGGTGGTTTTTGTAAAGCTATCATGGACTGCAATATTTGAAATGCAACCTTTAACAATCTGCTTCACCATATTTTGATATGATTTTCTCAATCATTTGAATCTGTTAAGTTTATTGTTGCTATGAAGCACATACTCCGATCTCTTTGATTCCCAAATTTTCTCCTAACGCCTGTTAGTACCCACTCTTAGAAAGCTCCGGCATTTGAAAGTTTGTTGTACGAATTTCTGGTGCTTCTGATGAACCTTTTGAGATCCGTTGGGAAATGAAGTTTGCATTGACCTGCAGAAGTTAAGAGATGGTAGGAATTGATGAAATATGAGATTGTTCACTTCAGTGATCTCTTGAATGCTCCTGTTGATTTATGAAGAAGAAAGAGAGAAGTGTGCGGCGGCACACCGACCATCGTGAATGTAACCGTAATCATTATTCCATTTCCGCGTATCAATATTTGATTTATTCTATTTTTGAAACTCCGTAGCAGACGACCTCATTTGAGTTTGAAAGACGGAAGAAGCAACCACAAGAACATCTGAGAAGGAAGTTGATTAGTTGAGATTAAGTTTCGCGAAGCATTGCAATTTGATTTGTGAAGAGAAAGATTTGTGATATGAAGTTTTCCCTAAGAAGATTTCCTGAAGCTGTTTTAGTACCCATGTGACCACTATGAGTTTTGAATGATGTCAATTGTATTGGCTAGAAGATTCATGTTTTCGCGAGTATTCGGACAATTGTCATAGTATGACAGTATGTTTGTGCTCAGAGACGAACGAGGAACACGTTGACCATTTTTAGTATGAAGTGAACCGACCCTTTGTTCTAGAAGAATAGATTCACTTGATGATCAGAGATTGTAGCAAACAACACCACCCGGTATCCGATGACAAAAGAGCTTCCACGGAAAGGACCAAGACTGAAGACCATTGTCAGAGTTAGAAACTTGTAGAAGATGTGCAGAAGAGGTTCGTGACAGGCAGTACCAAGAGAGAAGCATGTGAGGAGAAGACAGATTGAGATGAGACTCGATAATACCCCAAGCAGCACGTGGAGATTTCAGTTGGGCATCAAGACGACCAAACCGTAGAAGATGAGCTTTCAGCACATAAACCAGGAAGTCCACAGCAGTTTGAGTTGGTGAATTATGAATCATGCTAGAAGACCTGTAGGAGACACGCAACCTTGTTTCTCTAGTCATTTCAGTTGTACTAAGATGAATTGAGAGCTGAAGCAGACTCGCCAATGGAGGAATGCACGGTGATCACGTAAGAGATTCATGCTACCACACCGAAGTGTCCAGAAGAAGTGTCGAAGACTTGAGGAACCAGACTCAAATTTATGAGTTCCTTTTCACCCTGTGATCGTATGATTAGACAAGAGAGCGGCTACTTGGAATTTGAAAGGATTCGAGATCATGAAATTGAAGGGATGAAATTTTGTAGTAAACGTTTGGATTCGGAAGATTTGATTTTTGTAAAGGATGAAGATATTGAAGACGTAATTCATTTCCTCTTAGACCACTTAAGTTTCCGTTACCTTTCGATAGGATCTTTTGAATGAGCTTTACCCTATTAGAAATTCCGTTCTGTGTTCGTTATGCATTTGTTGGATGATGGTTTCGTTATGAGAAGGATGATGAATTGTGGAAGACCTAACGTTTCGACGACGAGTTTCATTTTGAGTTGTACACATTTCGTTACGCTATTTGTACGTTCAAATTCCTCCGATTTAGAATCCGTAGTGATGTTTGTTTTGGACCAACCTTAGGAGGTAGAAAGACTGATAGGTGGTTAAGATAAGTAGTTCTGTTCGCGACTTGAGATAAAGTATGACCATCATGATGGTATACTCATATGATGCTGGTATTATGACGGTTCGCGAACGTGATAATACTTACGTCATATGACGTACCCTCATTGTGTTCATAGGATATTTCGAGGAGTACTTTAGAAACCTTAGAATTTTGATTAGAGATGTGAGAATTTTCGCATTTGTAAGATTTAGGTTCGTTCCACCTATACGCTTAATCTGTTTCGCCGTTATACGACTTGATACGTTTGGATTCTCGGTACGCGGTTGTTGACCTTTGTAATTCCGATAAGAATCTTAAGTTCTGCTATAAGTTTCTTCCATTTGATATCACCTATGATTTATGTTCGGTACGATCTCATCTGATTTGTCTAATCGAATGCTATGGACGGCATATCCGTCACAATCTTACGTATCCGTGTATCTCTTCTGAGAGAATATGATAACCATTCGTCATGTTTGAATATGATCCTTGCAAATCTGAATTCCGTATGATATGTCATTTCTGGGAACTGAAGTTACTTTTGAATCAGCAATGAAGAGTCATAAGGAACAAGTCTCTTACATTTCCGTTCGCTGTCCGTTGTGTCTCCTGTTTCGTTTCATCTCCGTTCGCAAATATTCTTTGGAAGAACCACCCAGAGCGGGAAGCTACCTGGAAAACCGAGGAATTAATACGAGCTAGTTATCCGCATTCTGATCTAGTACGTTCTTATTTTGTTTTCGATCCTTTCATTTCTGACTCTTTGCAAATTTCGGGGACGAAATTTTTCGTTTAAAGGGGAAGAGTTGTAAAACCCGAAAATCTAAAACTTATTAAAAGACCAAAATACCCTCGTAACTTTGAAACTTAATTAAAATTTATATAACTTACGCATAAATCACAAAACTTATGATAACAAAACAATTATGACGCGAAATAATTTTGAGTCATCACGATATAATTTTTCAAGCTACCAATAATATTAAAGCACATTACGAGTCCAAGTAAACCAAAAATCTCATATTGCGTATGCATCTTAATTAAGAAAAACAATGCCGAATATATATTACACAATATGAAGGAATAACGTCAAGTTAAATTGTACGAGTTGTGAGTCTTAACTTTGGGCCGAACCACGTGTCTTTGCACTCCTAAATGTCGACTACACAAGCCCCAAAAACCAGCCCATACCTTGCTTGGCCCACCCCACATATGTCGACCCTATTTTAGCTCCAAAAGAAAACCCTAGGCTGCCATTTTTCTGCTCCTTTTCTACCTGCTGCTGCCGCCTACCTGCTGCTGCCAAATCGAGCCAAAGAAGCCCCAAAAACCTCCCCTCTTGATCCCATTCTAAGGTAATTAACTAATCTTACATCAATACATAGTTGTACGAATCATAAACTAACAAAAGGGTGCGTTTTGTTGGTGTTTGTGGGCTGCCGATCGCACAAAAGGAAGAAAGAAGGAAGAAAGTTTTTCTCGTGTGGTGTTTTGATTTCGTGTGGTTGTGTTCTTCATATTGTTCATCAAGGGTATTGTTCACTCGAATCCTTGTTCAATAATTATAGTTATATAAGAATCATGGAGGAAAAATATAGTGTCACATAAAATAACAACAAGAAAACCCTAATATGTAATAATTATGGATCGATCTGCATATATGTGAGGTGTAATTCGATTTTGATTATGTCATAAGCAATTATAATCTGACCTAAATGTGTTTTAAACTCACCAATATTGTTTAGTATCAAGAGTTAATGATTGGGATCATAAAACCCTAAGAAATCACATGTGATAATGAAAACAGGTTCTGAGGTGAAATTTTAACCAACTTTAACTGACCATAAATAAATCATACGAACATATATTTTCATGTTTCTGGAGTCTAAAACTAAGTTAATTGAATTGGATACCTGGGAAAATTTAGTTTGTAATTTTTAGAGGCCGGGAAGGCTACTTTTTGATTTTTGGGAAATCACATGTCTGATCGGATTTGTAAAGTCTGGAAAAACAGTCCGGGTTTTTCATTTATCATTTTCTAACCATAACGAATTAGGATGTGTCCTTTGAACTGGGTAATCTATAAGATGTATACTACTTCCTGGAAGTTTTATAGATTTTTATGAATTTTTCTTAAAGGATTCCTAATTGATAACTTTTCGTATAGTAAAATTACTCAGAAATCTGGACGAGTTGGTTTAAGTGAATTTTAATACGTACCTATACTACATAATAAAATCTGGAAAAATTTGATAAAATACTTAAGACATGTGGACATCTCTGGAAATTTTTGGGTATTTTATTACTGAGTTTTTGTATGGTTTATGATTTATAGTAAACCTAACAATTTCGTATATAGAACTGTGCGAAGTTATAAAAGGGTAAAAATTGTAAACTAAAGGGTGTGATGTGTTTATTGTGTAACCTAAAGGGTGTAAATGGATATTTGGCTAAAACCAAGGGTCATGACTTGTAAAATCTGTAACTTGATGATATTTTCATATTATACCCTAAACTTATGCTAATTACCAAATGAACCCTAAATTATGAAAACTACTATATGAACACTAAAACTTTGTAAAAGACATTATGAATCCTAAACTATGAATACGATCATCTGTAATACTTAAAATGGAAAGGGTTGTAATTCTTTTCTACCCCTCTAGGTGTGAAGAAGGAGAGGACATGATCCTTTGCATCTTATTCTTTTGGTTTGTGCTTTGCTTTGGAATAAGGTACAGATATTCTGACCTTCTCTGTAAGGTTTCCTATGATTCTTTTCCGATCTGTTAAATATCTGATTGATACTCAGTTACGATCTTTTGCTATGACACCTTTGCTTCGACCTTGATCTCTGATTTTGGACCTATGATATGAAGACCTTTTTGATATGAGATGGAAATGTTTTAAGTAAAGTATTTTGAAAGGGTTTTTCAAGCATGATATATTGGATTTAAGAAAACAATTTTTGAAGTTCGTTTTATGAAAACTATTTGAAAGACCATTTATGAAAACTATTTTGAAGCATTGTTTTAAATGAACCTTAAGAGAAAACCTTTTGAAAAGTACTTTTGATATTAAACCTTTTGAAAATTTGACCATCTGATACTTTGACCCTTTTGCTATGAACCTTTTGATATGAACTTTTTCATATGACTTTGAGATTCACTTTTGACATGACCTTGAGATATGCTTTGATATGACGTTGAGATACATTTCTGATATATGACTTTGAGATGACCTTGAGATATGACTCTTAGTTTGATACCCGAGCCACCTTTTTGTTTCCTAGCCAGGAAGGTAACCTGGCCATGTCTGTGATGCACCACTGGCATGACTCCTGTGTGGGGGAGTGATTTCTCACGCCGTCCCCTTTTATATTATGATATGGCCATGATGACTTTGAGATTATGATTTTGAGATTGACTTTGAGTGGGGGCGTATGGATTGCAATCCTAGGCATGTATGTTTAGTGGATTTAACTATGACTTTGAGTATGACTTTGAGGTGACTGGTGCTGTGTGCAATACACGCCTTTCACATTTCTGGGAGCTAGCTACTCCACCCCTTTGATACATGAGGACACCCCTCATATTATCTGGTTGCCTGAGAGGTATCCCCTCTGATTGTGAGACTATGATTTTGAGATGTTGACTTTGAGATTATGACTTTGAGTTATGGGCTCGTGGTGGATGACTGTCCTAAACCTTTACTCTTTATTTTCTTTTCTTATATCTCATTCATTATGATATGTCTATTCAGTTCCATTTGATTTTGGTTTCCGTTTATTATATATCTGTTCACTGGGCTTTTTAAGCTCAGCCGCATTTCTTTTCCTGCGGCAGGTTTTAGTAGGAAGCCAGGAGCTTGGGTTTGCTTTGGGATGAGAGATTAGCTTTTGAAGGCGATACCTTAGTTTTAGTATTCATGTATGTATGACTACGTAGATTTGGCATATTTCCTTTGTAATATTGTAAACCATTTATATTATGTAAGTCGTATGTTATGCTTGCCTTTGATATGTCACCATTTGCGTAATACTTCTACCCTTGCCGGGTTGGGGTGTTACAATAATGGTAAGTAGAGTGTCGATCACTAAGAGTGGAACGTATTATCTCGTTATTCTAATCAGTATTTTAATATATTAAGTTAGCTGTACAACCTATTCTAACGCAAGGGGGTTCAGCCTGAGAGACTGGCACGATTTGGTTGCAATTAAATAATAAACTAAACCAATAGGCACGAATCAGCGAATAGCACATACGTACACAGATAAATACTCGAGACAATAAGAAGATCTGTCCTGATAGATAAGTAGTTTGTCACTTGTTTTATTGCTAGTTTTATATGAAGTGTATAGTTCGATGCAACGCACCGAGATTAAGTCCTTTCTCGTTGGTTCTAATCTTATCGGCGAGTAAACCCTTAATGATTACTTATGACTATCCTATTTATCTTTCTTCCTACTTTTCTACAGACGATAGAATGCATAGGCGATCTAATAAATAGGCGAGGGCAGAGGCATGGCGACCCGATCAACGCTCAGCTAGACACAGAGGTTATCAATGCACTAATAAAAGTCACCAAAGACATCAGCATATAAACTTTAATTAATGAGAAAGCAGTTTTAAGGGAGTGCAATCTTTCCGTTGTCACATTACACAAGCCACCAATCTTAATGAATTAAAGTTTACTAACACAATAAAACAAAACTACTTAATGAATTAAACACATGCAGCACCTTCTTACAGCTCTTGTATCTTCGTTTGGGTGTGTCTTGTGCTGCCTATTCGACTGAATTCGGCCTTAGGTATTTCTGGTCTTCGTACTTGTTCGACTAAAGGCTCTCGAAATTCGTCTGGTCCTGGGGTATTTATAGTTTCTGTCTGAGGGTAAGATGCGGCGCATCTAGTAAGTAGATGCGGCGCATTGACTTAACTTCGCGTGGGGTCCAAGATTAATATATTCAGGAATATTCGTACACCGCCAGAAGATGCGGCGTAACTCCATAAGTAGATGCGGCGCATGTCCTCTTGTATCTTGGATCGTATCTGGTGAAATCTGGATAGTGATGCGCCGTATGTAATAAGTGAGATGCGGCGCATCTGGAGCAGATTAGTCTTGATCTTGTACATTTCAGTAGACTCTTAACTTCTTGCATGTTTTGCTCCATAATTAGTCCAAAATCGCCAAGTTTCACCAAATGCTTGTTTTTACCTGAGAATTACAAAAGTAAACGATTAAGTATCAATCCTCATACATAATATAATAAAACAAGTCAAATAATTAGGATAAATGATAGTAATAAAATGTACTTATTTGAGTTCATCAAAAGGAGACAAGACCTGACAAAGATTATATTTTGCTGCCTATTTGGACTGCTGATCCACCCTTCTCAACCCAAGAGTCAAAGAGTTCACAAAAAGATGACCTTGTTGAAGATCCAAATGATGATAAATAAGATGGTGTAAAATCCTCTAATGATGATAAAGAGGTTAATGAAGAAAATCATATTGATGAAGAAGAAAAGGATGATGTATCAAATGATGTTAACACTAGCAGTACTAACTCTGTTAATATTGTTAAGCCAAGTGTTAATGCTGCCAATGAAGAAATTAACACTAGCAGTACTAATTCTGTTAATACTGCTAAGCCAAGTGTTAATGTTGCTGACAAAGAAGGCATATCTTTTGATGATGATGACTATCCAGATGATCCAGACATGCCTGAATTAGAAGAAATATATCCTAATACTGATGATGATGATGTACTTGGTGCAGAGGCTAACTTAACCAATATGGAAGATGTGGTACCTGTCAGTCCTATTCAAACTACAAGAGTTCACAAGAATCATCCTAAGGAACAAATCATTGGAGAGCCAAAATCTGCTGTTAAAACAAGAAAAATGATAAAAGATTTGAAGGAACAAGGTTTCTTTGCTAGATCCCTTCATCAAAGAAACGGTCACAAAGACCTTCAAAACTGTTTGTTTGCATGTTTTCTATCACAAATAGAACCCAAGAATGCTCATAAAGCATTACAAGATCCAAGCTGGGTAGAAGCTATGCAAGAAGAGCTTTTACAATTTAAGCTTCAAGATGTTTGGACACTGACAGATTTGCCTAATGGAAAGAGGGCAATTGGTACTAAGTGGGTTTTTAGATGCAAAAAGGATGAAAGAGGCATTGTGATTAGAAACAAGGCAAGGTTAGTAGCTTAAGGATACATTCAAGAAGAAGGTATTGATTATGATGAACTATTTGCTCCAGTTGCAAGAATTGAAGCTGTAAGATTATTCTTGGCTTATGCTTCATACAAAGACTTTGTAGTGTATCAAATGGATGTGAAAAGTGTTTTTCTGTATGAGACTATTGAAGAAGAAGTTTATGTCTCAGAACCACCTAGTTTTGAAGATCCTAACTTTCCTGACAAGGTTTACAAGGTGGAGAAGGCACTATATGGTTTACATCAAGCTTCCAGAGCTTGATATGACACATTGTCAACATACTTGTTGAATAATGGTTTTTGTAGAGGGAAGATTGATAAAACTTTGTTTATCAAAAGGCACAAAGATGATATCTTGTTAGTTCAAGTTTATGTTGATGATATCATCTTTGGATCAACAAACAAGGCTTTATGTGCTAAATTTGAAAAGCTAATGCATGAAAGATTTCAGATGAGTTCAATGGGTGAACTTACATTCTTCTTAGGGTTACAAGTTAAGCAAAAGGAGGATGGCATATTTATCAGTCAAGATAAGTATGTGGCTGAAATTTTAAAGAAGTTTGGGTTTACTGATGTGAAGCCTGCAAAGACAACTATGGAAACATCCAAGCCCCTGCTCAAAGATGAAGATGGTGAAGAAGTTGATGTTCATTTATGTAACACCCCAACCCGACAAGGGTAGAGATATCACATTATGGCGACATTACAAAGCATTCATACATATACACAGCGGAAGCCATAAAACATCATAAATAAATAAGCCAAGTCGACATGACTTGAATCCAATACAAAAGTCTCACGAGATAACGAAATAATTCAAAGGAAATACATAACCAAATGAATCCATGACCAAAATGTCTAAACTCTAAACAACTGGCAAGACTAGGGTAGGACATCATCTAAGGTAAAAGCATCCAACTAACTCTCATCCCAAGCATAAGATCCATCTCCCAGCTAGATACCTGCCGTACACGAAAAAGAAAACGTGCGGCTGAGCTTACAAAGCCCAGTGAACAGATACATAGTACAAGCAAAGATAACGAAACCGAAATATAATAAGGCACTGGGAAATGTCATGAGGTATAATCAAAGTAAAAGAGTAATAAGGAAATATAGAATAGTTTTCTACCACGAGCCCACAAACTCAAAATCATAATCTCAACATCATAGTCTCAAAGTCACAAGCTCACAATCAGAGGGGATACCTCTCAGGCAACCAGATAATATGAGGGGTGTCCTCATGTATCAACAGGGGTGGAGTAGCTAGCTCCCAAAAATGTGAAAGGCGTGTATTGCACACAGCACCAGTCACCTCAAAGTCATACTCAAAGTCATAGTTAAATCCACTAAACAAACCAATCTAGGATTGCAATCCATACGCCCCCCAAACTCAAAGTCAATCTCAAAGTCAATAGCCGGCAGATAATATAAAAGGGACGGTGTGAGAAATCACTCCCCCACACAGGAGTCATGCCAGTGGTGCATCACAGACATGGCCAGGTTACCTTCCTGGCTAGGAAAGTACAAAAATGGCTCGGGTATCAAACTAAGAGTCATGTCTCAAAATCATAGCTCAAGGTCACATATCAAAAGGTGCATCTCAAGGTCATATCACAAGTATTATCAAAGGTTCATTCAAGGGAACATAGCAATGGCTTGGGAAATCTTAACTGAATTATATCTCAAAATCAATGTATAAGAATATAAGAACCCTTACTGAAACAAGGGCAGAGTATCTGTACCTTATGAAGAAAGCACAAATAGAAATAAGCACAGAAACAGGGGACAGCTCAAAGTCTCTCCTTCTTCACACCTAAAGGATTAGAAGGGAATTACAAATCGTTCTTAATTAACCATCTTTCCATTTTAAGTAACTTTCCCTTTTTAGTAAGTTTCCACTTTTAGAAAGTTTCCATAATTAGAAGGTTTCCATTTTTAGAAGTATTGAGAACATAGCTTAATTAGATCAATATTAGCTGGGAATAAGGTATCTTTAGCATATTTACACCTTTGGTCCTCAGGTTTTCACAATTTACATTTTACACCCCTGTATTTCTAAAGTTACATTTTAAACCTTCAAACATGCATAATTACACATTAAACCCTTGGTTTATCAAATTTACACAATGAGTACTTATTTTAATAAGATATACGATTTAACCTCCAATTATTCAATATTTACACAATAGGTCCCTCCATTTAATTAGTTTACATAATTAACCTTAAAGTTTACATTTTCAATCTTTAATTTATAATAATTACACATTAGTCCAATAAATATCCAAATTTTACATATTAGCCCCTGAATATCATTCATAACACAAGTCGACCTCAACTTTTCAGAAATTTCATATTTAGTCCCTATATTTATTCACTTTCCAATTCGAACCAACAACTTCAACTAATTTCATTATCTCACATATTTTACATATAGGCCCTTCATTTTATAATTTTTACAGGTCATACATGATCTATAGAACATGACAAAAATAGCCCATGAGTTTTAATATTTACAAAACATCCCCTTTATATTTAATTACCAAATCGTTAAACACCATTTTTAACAAAATAAAACCCTAATCGATCCCAATAATTATGTAATCATTCCCACATCATTAATGTTCATTTATAATCAGATCTTATCATTTTTGAACCCTAGTTTTCTTGCTAGGTATTTTTTTGTTCTTATTTCCTTTTGCCGATTATAAAGTAATTTCACCAAAAATAGTTTTAAGCCTCAACAATTCCAATGAGCATTTTTCTGGTGTTGTATGATGATCATAGGGGCCACGAAAAATAATAGCCTGGTCAAGAAAATTCGCATGCATGATTTATAGAATTTAGTTCGATTTAGGGTTTAAAAATACAAGAATTACCATACGAAGCATACATGATGCATGGGCTGTTTTGATTATTTTTCTCATGATATATACGATCATTAGAGGCTGGGAAAAATACCAGAATATTTTTAGAACGAGTGAACAAGGCTGCACAATTTTGTTGCTTCTCGGATGGTTACTCGACAAGAAAGAATTCACCACGACTCCAAATGGGATCAAATCACCTTGTACACATTTTTCACAGATCACATATGATATAAGAACCTCAGGAAAAATAAGAAACGAATTTTATGAAGCTTGGTTGAATTGATACGAATTATACCTTAAAAGTGATATATCGATAAGAATAATTCCACAACGAACGAACCAGGCCACAAACGAACTCAACCTGATTTTTCTAGGACTCCTTAGATGATGTTCAGGCTCAGAAAATTGCTTTGGTAATTTTAGAGAATCGGATGGAGGCTATGGAATTTCTTTGTGTGTTTTCTTATCAATCGGTAATTAGGGTTTGCAAGGAAAGATATGGATTGGTTTTTAATAAGGAATGCCGAGTCATAGGGGAGGACTTTGACCAGAAATCTCGGCAATCATGGGCTGGAATTAGTTTAGGATTGATTTGATTTCAAATTTGCCATATTTACATGATTTTATAATATTTAAAATACATATAAACACATTTAAATACTATTCGGCCTTCATAGGGTTATTTTGGTAATTTCACAGCTTGTATAAATGTTAATTGAAGTTCTTAAAATTATTTGGAAGCATAACTTGTGCATTGTCAGAAGTTCGGGATTTATTTGATACTTTACCAGCTTTTAATTAATTTTTAAACTTATAGGGGCATTATGGTCATTTTACATGCTTTTCGGATTTTAGGTGTTACAACTTCTTCCCCTCTAACAGAAAAATTTCGTCCCCGAAATTTGCAAAGAGTCAAAATGAAACGGACCAGAAACAAAATAGAGACATACCAGAATCAGAAAACAAAATGAGGATAACTAGCTCGAATAGACTCCTCGGTCTCCCAGGTAGCTTCCCGCTCTGGGTGGTTCCGCCAAAGAATCTTAACGAAAGGAATGACTTTACGTCTCATAACTCGCTCTTGGCGATCAAGAACAGCTTCCGGCTCCTCCGGAAGAGACATATCTGGCTGGATCTGATCAAAAGGATAAGACACCACATGCAATGGATGGTAATTGTATCCCCTCAGAAGAGATACATGAAAGACGTCGTGAACATGTGATAACTGCGGAGGAAGAGCCAAACGATACGAAACCTCTCCAATGTGATCCAAAATCTCAAACGGTCCAATGAATCGAGGACTGAGCTTGCCCTTAATCCCAAAACGTTTAACCCCTCGGAACGGCGAAACCTTAAGAAATACCCGATCACCAACACGAAACTCCAAGTCACGCCTATGCTTATCAGCGTAACTCTTTTGACGCGCACGAGCTTCCTTCAACTTCTCTCTGGCAACATCCACTTTCTCAGTAGCGATCTGAACTAACTCTGGACCCTCAATAACGCGCTCACCAACCTCATTCCAACACACCGGAGCCCTACATTTCCGACCATATAACATCTCGAAAGGAGCCATATGAATACTCGCGTGCCAACTGTTATTATAAGCAAACTCTACCAAACACAAATAATCGTCCCAGCTACCAGTCCACTCTAAGGCACATGCCCTCAACATGTCCTCTAAAGTCTGAATGGTCCTCTCCGACTGACCATCTGTCTGAGGGTGAAAAGCTGTGTACTGAACTTAAGCCGCGTATCCCATGCCTTATGCAATCCCTTCCAGAAGCGAGATGTAAACCGAGGATCCCTATCTGATATAATAGCCGTAGGCATACCATGAAGCCTAACGATTTCCTGCTGAAATATGTCTGCCAACTTACTAACACTGTAGTCCACACGAATAGGGAGGAAGTGAGCAGACTTGGTTAGTCGGTCAACGACCACCCAAATCGCATCATGCTTCCTACGAGTAGGAGGTAAACCTGTCACAAAATCCATGGAAATTTCCTCCCATTTCCACTTCGGAATCTCTAACGGCTGAAGTAACCCACTAGCTCTCTGGTGCTCAATCTTGACCTGCTGGCAAGTCAAACACTTAGATACAAACGAAGCCACATCCTGTTTCATACCACTCCACCAGAAATGTTGCTTGAGGTCCCGGTACATCTTGGTGGAACCAGGATGTATAGTAAAAGGGGAACTATGAGCCTCTGATAGAACAGCCTCCCTAAGCTCAGGATCGTTGGGAACACAGAGACGATCCTCAAACCACACTACACCGGAATCATCAACTCTAAACTCTGACTGTTTGCCTTCCTCAACATTCTGAACTATAGACCACAGCTCACCATCCTCTTTCTGAGCTTCCTTAATTCGCAAGATAAGATTGGACTCCACCGTAAGGCTAGCCCAATAACCACCATGACCTCGAACACAAAACTCCACATCAAGAAGCTCTAAATCATGCAAAATACGGGGCTCAAACTCCAAACTCGCAATCATACCGGATTTCCTACTAAGAGCATCAGCGACTACATTCGCCTTACCGGGATGATACTGAATGTTAGCATCATAATCTTTCAGAAGCTCTAACCAACGCCTCTGTCTCATATTCAACTCTTTCTGGGTGAAAATGTATTTAAGACTCTTATGATCAGTGAAAATGTCACAAGTCTCCCCATACAAATAATGGCGCCAAATCTTTAGCGCGAAGACCACAGCTGCTAACTCTAGATCATGCGTCGGATAGTTCACCTCATAAGGCTTCAGCTGCCTCGAAGCATATGCGATCACCTTCCCATGCTGCATTAAAACACATCCTAAACCCTTCTTCGATGCATCGCTATATATCAGGAAACCGCCGGAACCCGATGGAAGAGTCAAGATAGGTGCCGACACTAAACGTTTCTTCAACTCCTCAAAACTACTCTCTCGCTCATCAGTCCAAATAAACTTTTCCCCTTTCCTCATCAACTGTGTCAACGGCAAAGCAAGACGCGAAAAACCCTCAACAAATCTCCTATAATACCCAGCGAGACCCAGAAAACTTCTCACTTCCGTCACATTAGTAGGCCTTGGCCATTTTGTGATAGCCTCAACCTTCGCCGGATCCATAGTAATACCGTCTGCAGAAATGATGTGACCCAAGAAAGCTACACGATCCAACCAAAACTCGCACTTTGAAAACTTCGCATACAATTTCTGCTGTCGCAAAATCTCCAGAACAATACTAAGGTGTTGCTCATGTTCCTCCTCGGATTTAGAATACACAAGAATATCATCTATGAAGACAATGACGAACTTATCGAGAAATTCATGGAATACCCGGTTCATTAGGTCCATAAACACAGCAGGAGCATTGGTCAGACCAAAAGGCATAACCAAGAATTCATAGTGACCGTACCGAGTGCGAAAGGCCGTTTTGGGAACATCCTGCTCCCTCACCCTAAGCTGGTGATATCCAGACCTCAGATCAATTTTAGAGAAATGCCTCGCTCCTTGCAACTGATCGAATAAATCATCAATGCGAGGAAGAGGATAGCGGTTACGAATAGTAATGCGGTTAAGCTCCCGATAATCGATACAAAGACGCATGCTCCCGTCTTTCTTCTTAACAAACAACACGGGAACACCCCAAGGAGATACGCTCGGACGAATAAAACCGTTTTCCAACAGTTCTTGCAATTGCTCCTTTAATTCCTTTAATTCAATCGGTGCCATGCGATAAGGAGCTTTAGATATGGGTTCAGCACCCGAAATCAGATCAATGCTAAATTCGACTTCCCTAACCGGAGGAATGCCGGGAAGTTCATCCGGAAATACATCGGCAAAATCGCGCACAATACGAATACTATCAATGCTAGGAACATCAGCAGAGGTGTCCTTAATAGAAGCAAGAAAACCAAGACAGCCATGCGAAATCAATGTACGGGCTTTCATAGCCGAAATAATCTTTACAGATTTCAGAGGTTGGGAACCAGAATAAACATAATCAGGATGGTGAAGATCACCAAAGATCACCTTACGAGAATAACAATCAATGGTCGCCTTATGAGCAGCTAACCAGTCCATGCCCAGAATAATGTCAAAATCAACCATATCAATGGGGAGAAGGTTCGCAGAACGAACACGATCATCGAAACGGAGAGGGCAATTAACATACTCAACATCAATAATCACATGAGTTTTCATCGGAGTAGCAATGGATATACGGTTCATTAATTTAGTTGGGTTTACATTTATTTTATTTGCAAGTGATGTGGATATTATAGAATGTGTAGCACCCGTGTCAAATAAAACAAACACAATACGATCTCCAATATGCAGAAAACCCGTAATAGTACCTGAGGTGCTAGCAGCATGGTCACGTGTCAAAGAATAAACCCGGCCTGAAGCAGGAGCTGCCCTAGCATCGACTTTAGGTTCACCAGCATTCTTCCTAGGACAGTCCTTGATCCTGTGCTGAGAAGATCCACACCAGAAACAACCACCCGAAGCTCTATGACAAGGACCTGGATGAGTCTTCCCACAGGAAGTACATGTAGGAGGAGGAGGTAGAGCCTCAACAGGCCCCTTCTGACCAGACGATCCCGACTGCTGATACGACTGAGAATCCCTACGTCGGTTGTTGTTACCCTGCCCCTGACGATTACCACCAGACCTACCAGAATCTCGCCTATCCTGGTTCCTGAACTCCTGCTGCCTATGATTATAACCTCGGTCCTGGCGACCCTGCTGATCATGCCCATGGTCCTGTCGACCCCGAAAATCCGTCCTTTGGTCCTGCCGACCCCGAGAATCCTGCCTTTGGTCCTGCCGACCCCGAAAATCTACCCGGTTACCATCCCTATCACGCTTATTAGACACCCTGTCCGCATGTAACAACTCGATGTTACGCGCGGCATCCTGAACACTAGCCACATCATCAAATGGAGTGTTAACGATCCGGTCTAACACCCATCTCTTAAGAGCCCACTTGAAGTGACGAGCCTGTCGAAAAGAATCCCCAGTAGCCTCTGGCCCAACGAAACTAGCCAGACGTAAGAAACGCTGCATGAAATCTCCAGAAGACTCATGATCACCCTGCCGAATAGACCCGTATTCCCTCTCATACCTTAACTGCTCTGCCATAGGAATGTACTGCTTATAAAACGCCTCAATAAAATCTGCCCACGAACAAGTCTCAGCAAAATCATCCCCTTTGGCCTGAACAAGAGCAGTCCACCAATTCTGAGCATCACCCTCTAGTTTGAATGTGGCCAAACGAGTTTTAAACTCGTCAGCACATCCCAGAACACGAAACAATTTCTCGACGTGCGTAATCCAGTCCTCCGCCTCATGGGGAGTAGCAGCGGACCTGAAAGAGAGAGGCTTTAGCTTATTAAACCTCTCGATCCACACGTGGATACCAGCTGGAGGAGCAGCGGGTGGAGCAGTGGGTTGAGCATCGCCACCACCACCACCTCCAGAAGAACTTGCCCCATTCTTGATGTTAGTGGTGACCTCAGCCACCACATTAGGCATAGCAGCAGCCACAACAGCGGCTATCATCTCTTCAAAATTGGGGCCATCATCCCCATTAGTGTACTGAGTAAAGCGTGTGTTCACCATCTGAATGATCATGAAAAGAATTAGCAAAACATAAGGGAAATAAGCACGAAATGGAAGACGAAGCAGAACCTATGCCTACCCAAAACCTCACCAGTCAAATCTTAAACTTAAGGGTCAAATCCTATGGTCCACATGTTTCACAGGCCAAAGCTTATGTACGACAGGTCGCAGCCTGGGCTCTGATACCATAATTGTAACACCCCAACCCGACAAGGGTAGAGATATCACATTATGGCGACATTACAAAGCATTCATACATATACACAGCGGAAGCCATAAAACATCATAAATAAATAAGCCAAGTCGACATGACTTGAATCCAATACAAAAGTCTCACGAGATAACGAAATAATTCAAAGGAAATACATAAAGAAATGAATCCATGACCAAAATGTTTAAACAACTGGCAAGACTAGGGTAGGACATCATCTAAGGTAAAAGCATCCAACTAACTCTCATCCCAAGCATAAGATCCATCTCCCAGCTAGATACCTGCCGCACATGAAAAAGAAAATGTGCGGCTGAGCTTACAAAGCCCAGTGAACAGATACATAGTACAAGCAAAGATAACGAAACCGAAATATAATAAGGCACTGGGAAATGTCATGAGGTATAATCAAAGTAAAAGAGTAATAAGGAAATATAGGATAGTTTTCTACCACGAGCCCACAAACTCAAAATCATAATCTCAACATCATAGTCTCAAAGTCACAAGCTCACAATCAGAGGGGATACCTCTCAGGCAACCAGATAATATGAGGGGTGTCCTCATGTATCAACAGGGGTGGAGTAGCTAGCTCCCAAAAATGTGAAAGGCGTGTATTGCACACAGCACCAGTCACCTCAAAGTCATACTCAAAGTCATAGTTAAATCCACTAAACAAACCAATCTAGGATTGCAATCCATACGCCCCCCAAACTCAAAGTCAATCTCAAAGTCAATAGCCAGCAGATAATATAAAAGGGACGGTGTGAGAAATCACTCCCCCACACAGGAGTCATGCCAGTGGTGCATCACAGACATGGCCAGGTTACCTTCCTGGCTAGGAAAGTACAAAAATGGCTCGGGTATCAAACTAAGAGTCATGTCTCAAAATCATAGCTCAAGGTCATATATCAAAAGGTGCATCTCAAGGTCATATCACAAGTATTATCAAAGGTTCATTCAAGGGAACATAGCAATGGCTTGGGAAATCTTAACTGAATTATATCTCAAAATCAATGTATAAGAATATAAGAACCCTTACTGAAACAAGGGCAGAGTATCTGTACCTTATGAAGAAAGCACAAATAGAAATAAGCACAGAAATAGGGGACAGCTCAAAGTCTCTCCTTCTTCACACCTAAAGGATTAGAAGGGAATTACAAATCATTCTTAATTAACCATCTTTCCATTTTAAGTAACTTTCCCTTTTTAGTAAGTTTCCACTTTTAGAAAGTTTCCATAATTAGAAGGTTTCCATTTTTAGAAGTATTGAGCACATAGCTTAATTAGATCAATATTAGCTGGGAATAAGGTATCTTTAGCATATTTACACCTTTGGTCCTCAGGTTTTCACAATTTACATTTTACACCCCTGTATTTCCAAAGTTACATTTTAAACCTTCAAACATGCATAATTACACATTAAACCCTTGGTTTATCAAATTTACACAATGAGTACTTATTTTAATAAGATATACGATTTAACCTCCAATTATTCAATATTTACACAATAGGTCCCTCCATTTAATTAGTTTACATAATTAACCTTAAAGTTTACATTTTCAATCTTTAATTTATAATAATTACACATTAGTCCAATAAATATCCAAATTTTACATATTAGCCCCTGAATATCATTCATAACACAAGTCGACCTCAACTTTTCAGAAATTTCATATTTAGTCCCTATATTTATTCACTTTCCAATTCGAACCAACAACTTCAACTAATTTCATTATCTCACATATTTTACATATAGGCCCTTCATTTTATAATTTTTACAGGTCATACATGATCTATAGAACATGACAAAAATAGCCCATGAGTTTTAATATTTACAAAACATCCCCTTTATATTTAATTACCAAATCGTTAAACACCATTTTTAACAAAATAAAACCCTAATCGATCCCAATAATTATGTAATCATTCCCACATCATTAATGTTCATTTATAATCAGATCTTATCATTTTTGAACCCTAGTTTTCTCGCTAGGTATTTTTTTGTTCTTATTTCCTTTTGCCGATTATAAAGTAATTTCACCAAAAATAGTTTTAAGCCTCAACAATTCCAATGAGCATTTTTCTGGTGTTGTATGATGATCATAGGGGCCACGAAAAATAATATCCTGGTCAAGAAAATTCGCATACATGATTTATAGAATTTAGTTCGATTTAGGGTTTAAAAATACAAGAATTACCATACGAAGCATACATGATGCATGGGCTGTTTTGATTATTTTTCTCATGATATATACGATCATTAGAGGCTGGGAAAAATACCAGAATATTTTTAGAACGAGTGAACAAGGCTGCACAATTTTGTTGCTTCTCGGATGGTTACTCGACAAGAAAGAATTCACCACGACTCCAAATGGGATCAAATCACCTTGTACACATTTTTCGCAGATCACATATGATATAAGAACCTCAGGAAAAATAAGAAACGAATTTTATGAAGCTTGGTTGAATTGATACGAATTATACCTTAAAAGTGATATATCGATAAGAATAATTCCACAACGAACGAACCAGGCCACAAACGAACTCAACCTAATTTTTCTAGGACTCCTTAGATGATGTTCAGGCTCAGAAAATTGCTTTGGTAATTTTAGAGAATCGGATGGAGGCTATGGAATTTCTTTGTGTGTTTTCTTATCAATCGGTAATTAGGGTTTGCAAGGAAAGATATGGATTGGTTTTTAATAAGGAATGCTGAGTCATAGGGGAGGACTTTGACCAGAAATCTCAGCAATCATGGGCTGGAATTAGTTTAGGATTGATTTGATTTCAAATTTGCCATATTTACATGATTTTATAATATTTAAAATACATATAAACACATTTAAATACTATTCGGCCTTCATAGGGTTATTTTGGTAATTTCACAGCTTGTATAAATGTTAATTGAAGTTCTTAAAATTATTTGGAAGCATAACTTGTGCATTGTCAGAAGTTCGGGATTTATTTGATACTTTACCAGCTTTTAATTAATTTTTAAACTTATAGGGGCATTATGGTCATTTTACATGCTTTTCGGATTTTAGGTGTTACAATTTATATAGATCAATGATTGGCTCATTGATGTATCTTATATCTTCAAGACCTGACATTATGTTTGCAGTGTGTGCATGTGCAAGATATCAAGTCACACCAAAAGTTTAACATCTTGTTAGGAATATGAATATTCAGCAGAAGAGTCGGTCACCCCGAGTACTTATTAGATCATCATAGCTCGTAGGATTATCTGTAATATTATCAGTAGCTTAGTATTATTAGTATTAGTATTAGTAGTATCTATATTTGTGGAGTGGGTCGGGGCTTTCCCCTCTGTCAGCTCGCTCCACAGTCCACTAGGGACGTAATATGTAGTAGTATATATACCCCTTCCCACACATGGGAAGGGTTGGACCTTTTCAATCTAATATTACACAAGTTACTTTCTCTCTCTAAAAGGCTCCCATTTCTCTCTCTAAAACATCCTCCATTCGATCCATACAAGCCACAAGCTAGTGATTTATGCATTGTGAATACCCTACAATTGGTATCAAGAGCCATGGTTAGGTCCATGAGAGTTGGTATTCACGAATTTGTGTAGTTTGTGAGGTGTTTTTACTTTTGGGTCGATTTGGAGTGTTTCAAGATCTTTGTTCGGTTTGATTAGTGGCATACGCTTCATTTTGTGTTTTTGTTTAGTGATTAGAGGTTGTTTTATATTGAATTTGTGTAGTTCTTTAGGTTTTTCTTGGTTAGATTTGCTTAGATTTGTAGTTTTCTTTAAGTTTTGGTTCGGTTTGTTTAAGTAGCATAAATCTCATCTTTCTACTTTGTTTAGTGATTAGAAGTTGTTTTACTTTGTACTTTCTAGATTAAGATTAGTATTAGAGTGGTATTTAGTGTTTGGATTCACAGATTTAAGGCTCGTGTGGTGTTTGTGGGTGATTCGAGTGCTTTTCTTTCAAGAGTTCTTGGATGCGGTTTGTGTTGTTTGGACGATTCTTGAATGCGGTTTGTGTAGTATCGAGTACTCGGTTTGTCTTTATACTAGTTTAGGCAAAAGGACAAACGGCATTGATAGTGACAGGTTTGGAAGTTTGAGCCAACGCGGTTTGTCTCTACGGTGCGTACGCGGTTTGTGTCTACGGTGTGAACTCGGTTTGTCTCTTTGACGCACACGCGGTTTGTGTCTACGCGGTTTGTATATCCGGTGTGAACTCGGTTTGTCTATTTGGCGAATACGCGGTTTGTATCTTTGGTGTGAACTCGGTTTGTCTCTTGGCACATACGCGGTTTGTATATCCGGTGTGAACTCGGTTTGTCTATTTGACGAATACGCGGTTTGTATCTTTGGTGTGAACTCGGTTTGTCTCTTGGCACATACGCGGTTTGTATATCCGGTGTGAACTCGGTTTGTCTATTTGGCGAATACGCGGTTTGTGTCTTTGGTGTGAACTCGGTTTGTCTCTTTGGGGCACACGCGGTTTGTGTCTCCTGTGTGAACTCGGTTTGTCTCTTAGGCATATACGCGGTTTGTGTCTACGCTGTTTGTCTAGGCGGTTTGTGTCTTGGTGATTTTAGAAATTCCCGCGAAAGATTCGATTTCTCGGTTAAATCACAAGATCAGTAAAATCCCGTAGTTACTATGGCTACCACATCAAGTACATCATCAGATGATATTCAGGCAGCAGGATCTGACACTCGTCCACCTATGCTAGATAGGACGGATTATGAGTCTTGGGCACAACGAATTAGACTTTACTGCTTGGGAAAAGATAATGGTGTTAACATTCTTAAGTCAATTGACGAAGGACCTTATCAGATGGGTACCACCAGAGACGTTGTTACAGCTGGTGAAGATGGTACTGTAACTTGGGGCATCGACAGACCTAGAAACTACAATGATCTTAATGAAGAAGAAAAGAAGAGGTATGATGCCGATATTAGAGCCTCCAACATAGTTATTCAAGGTCTTCCAAAGGATGTATACAAGCTCATCAATTTTAACACTGAAGCCAAGGCTGTGTGGGACAACGTTAAAATGTTGTTGGCAGGGTCAGAACTCACAAAGGAAGATCGTGAGTCACAGCTGTATGATGAGTTCGAGCATTTCAAAATGAACCCAGGAGAAAATGTCACAGATTACTATGTGAGATTTCATAAGTTGGTGAATGATATGAGGATGATCAGAATGACTATGCCTAACATCCAACTTAACTCAAAGTTTGTGAACAACATGACTCCGGAATGGGACAGATTTGTTACTGCCGTCAAACTCAACAAAGGTTTAAGGGAGACTAACTATGAACAGCTGTATGCTTACCTGCAACAACATGAGAAGCATGCTGCCTATGATCGGGTGCTGAGAGAAAAGTTGAATCCTTCAACTACGAATGACCCACTGGCTTTCATGACAAATGTACAACCAACAATCCAATCATCATCCAATCCAAGCTATCACCAACTTCACTCACAAGTACCTGCTATGAGTTCACAACTTGACTCAGGCTACTCTCAGACCGACAAAATGATTGACAACCTCACCAATCAAGTATCTCTACTGGTTCAACAGTTTCAAGCATCACTCCCTCAGACCAACAATCAGTTAAGGAATTCTTCCAACCCACGCAATCTAGCAATGGTGGAGGACGGGAAAATTGTGGTCCAGAATGTGCAAGGGAGAGCTGGTAGAAACATGGGTCGAGGTTATGTGCAGAACAGAGCAGGGAATGCCAATCAGGGGCAAGGGAAACAGATCAAGTGTTATAATTGTGGGGGGCTTGGACACATTGCTAGAAACTGCAATCAACCTAAACGTCCTCAGAACTCAGATTACTTCAAAGACAAGATGCTGTTAATGCAAGCTCAAGAAAATGGTGCTGTATTGGATGAGGAAGAGTTATTGTTCTTGGCAGGAGATGGAGGAAATACTTTTGATGAAGATGTGGATGAGAAACCTGTTCAGGATCTGGCACTTAATGATCCTAACATCTTCAAGGCAGATGACTGTGATGCATTTGACTCTGATGTGGATGATGAACCTACTGCTCAAACAATCTTCATGGCTAACTTGTCTTCCCTGGCCTCATCTCGTCAAGCTGGTCCTTCTAATGCATCTGTGATATCTGAGGTACTAAAAATTTATGACACATATAATATTGTCGAGGGACAACAGATTCCCGAAGAAGTACATCAGGCAGTTGTTTCTGACTCAAGTGATGTTGATATGGAAAATAGCAATATTGTCTCATATGAACAGTATTTGAATAGCAACAACTCTCCTGATGTATCAAATGGTGAATCCTGTGTCAATAATGATGTGTGTGCTATGAGTAATGTATGTGCCTTAGATAATGCGGGTTGTGTAGATAATGCATGTGTGTACCATGAGAACAAATTGCCTGTCCCTGATGATACCTTGATCACTAGACTAAACATCTATAAAGAACAAGTTGCTATGTATGAACAGCGTGCTAAGTTTGAGCTTAATGATCGTGAGCAGAAATTAGAAGGTCAAATGAGTACACTTATTAAAGAGTCTAGAGTGCGGGAAGAAACATTAAAATTAGAGTTGAGCTCTTTGAAAAGTCAACTAGAAGAGTCTGTCAAACAGAAACAGGAAGCACAAAAGTGCGTAACCACACTTAAGCAAGAATTCAAACAAAAAGAAACAACTCTTTTAAATGATTTCTCTAGACTCAAGACGTTAAAAAATAAGCTTGAAGATAAGTTGTACACACAAAATCAAACCATACAAACTGCTCAAATGATTCATAAGCACAGAAAGTTGAGTGATAAGCACAGTAAAATCATGATAGGTGAACCTAAGTCAACCATCCTTAGGGACATGCAAGTACTTCAACCAGCCCTATATGATGGTAATGTGATGCTTAAGCCTATTCATGACCAACCTGAGCATATCTACACTGATGAAGAGGATGAGTTGAGTGATAAAACGAAAGAAAAAATGAATGAAAAAATGAGGGATCCCGAGTGCATAGCCAGACGAATAATAATCAAACCCCATGATTATTATGAGGAAAATCGTTTGACTGTGTTTGCTCCTCAAACGAAGTTAACACCTGAGCAGATATTTTGGAAACAAGATAATGAAAAACTTAAGGTAGAAAAACTTAAGGCTAACACCCCCCTCATTAGAAAAGTTGCGTCCATAACGGTGTATCCTCCCAATACACCTAGGAATTTGGTGCCTTTGTCTCTTCCCACTGAATGCAAAACCTTTATTAGCTTATATGTGCTTTGGCAACTGTTTGCTGATTTCGATAAAACATGTAAGAAGAGAATCACACCCACTGGCATTACTGAGGGGGAAAGGTGTTTTGAACATGCAAAAAGGTGTTACTTAACTGAGGTCATGCCATTCTTTAAACTACTTAAAGAACACTTTGAAGGGTTGCAAACTGCCCTTAAAGCTGAAATAAATGAAATGAAAGTAGTGTTCAAAGATATGGAAAATGAGGTGAATGAACATGCAATAGAACTTAAGAGTCGAGAGATTGAAAGAAAAAACATACTCATTACTAACGACAACTTGATTGCTAAATGTATTGCACAAGATGTATTTTACACTGTCACTGATTCTGCATTGTCTGCTTGTCAATTTAATGAGTATGCTATTGCATTAAATGTCACCCAGAATCGTGTTGTTGAGCTTGAGGGGGAGAATTTGAAATTGCTTGAAAAAATTCAAAATGATGACCATGATAACATGGTTAAACGTTTTTCAAAACTAGAAGTTGATTATCTGAATTTGCAACTCAAACATCAACACTTAGAAGAAAAATGCAAAATATCAAATGTCAAGACATCCTCGGATGCTCCTGAGTTTGATACTTATTTTGAATTAAGCAAACGAGATGAGACAATTCAAGCTCACACGAACACGATTCGACTGCTGAGGGCCCAAATTGCCCAATTGAAATCCAACAAGTGTGAAGTATATGGCACCAATAAACCTTCGTCTTCAGATTCTCAGAATTTTCAATATCAAAACACCATAAATAAGTTACATTATGAAAATGAGTGTTATCGAGAAGAAAATTCAAAGGTTAAACAACATTTCAAAGAGTTATATGATTCTATTAAAGTTACAAGAAGCAATCATAACGATCAAATAACCTCTTTGACAAATGAAATTGAGAATCTTAAGGCTCGGGTGAAAGGTAAAATGCCATGCACCACTTGTAACTGTGATACACCAAAGGCTAATGATTGTAAAAAGTTTGATGTTGATGTTGGGCGTATTCCGTTTAAGATTAGAAATAACAGCCTTGCCCATCAAACATATCTAGATCATCTTAGAGAAGGTCTTGACTCACTTCGTGAGGTAGTTGAAGAGGATAGGAATGATAAGCCACTTGATCAAGCAGTTGTCTATGCATGCAAACTCACGAAAAGGATTCAGGAAAACTTAGAATATGCCATAGGCTCAATTCCTAAGTTTAGAGGCCATAGAGATAGATTTGTTGCATCATCATCCAATGTTGTGAACAAGTATGTAGCCTTTGACCTACCACCCAAAACATCAGAACCCAACACATCATTATCAAGAAGGCATGAGGCAGAAAAACAAACTAATGTTACCTTCGATGCTTCTACAGGAGTAAAAAGTGACACCCAAGCTAGCGGGTCAAGGTCTAGAGGAAATGAAAGAAAGGATATGACTGCGCCAGCTAAGAATAATCACTTGAAGAATGTAGAAGCTCAACCTAGGAACAATAAGTTTACAATGAGTAGGATGAATCGTGTTGATTCTAGTATCAAAAGTACTGTAATTAATTCGAATTCTAATGCTATCTGTAAAACTTGCGACAATTGTTTAATTTCTGCTAATCATGATGAATGTGTTGTGTCTTTTCTGATGTCTTCTGCATCATCCCATGTTAAGAATGGTAGGATAACTAAAGCATGCAAAAAGGTTTGGAAAGCAACAGGAAAAACATTTGCTAGCGTAGGCTATCAATGGAGACCCACTGGAAGGAAATTCAATTTAGGACAACCGTGCACGTTACCTAAAATGAATAAGCATAAAATTGTAAAAGTTAAGGAATGGAGACCCACTGGAAGGAAATTCAATTTAGGAAAACAGAGACCATTGCCTAAAATGAATATGCATAAAATTGTGAAGAATAAGGAATGGAGACCAACTGGTAGAATCTTGCCTTTAGAATCACAATGCCCTCCATCTAGGTCTTGTCCTGTCTCAAGTTCTGTCTCCACAGAAAAGATAGTAGCATCTGTGAAATCTGTAGTTCCTGAATATGTGTGTGCTGACCAAATGGACCCCAATTGCACTTGGGGATCCACATTTTTCAGTTATCCATTGTTATCTGGTTTCAAATGCAGGTCGTACAAATCGTCCTGTGGTATTTGGACTCAGGCTGCTCAAAACATATGACTGGAGATCGCTCACGGCTCAAGAACTTCGTGAAAAAGTTTATCGGGACAGTTAGATTTGGGAACGACCACTTTGGTGCTATTATGGGTTATGGAGATTATGTGTTTGGTAATAGTGTAATCTCAAGGGTATATTATGTGGAAGGACTAGGACACAATCTGTTTTCTGTGGGTCAATTTTGTGATTCAGATCTGGAAGTGGCTTTCAGAAAGCATACATGTTTCGTCAGAGAATTGGATGGTTTAGATCTCCTCAAGGGTAGTCGGGGCACCAATCTATACACCATCTAAATTGAAGAAATGTTGAAGTCCTCTCCAATATGCTTGCTTTCTAAAGCCTCTAAAACAAAATCATGGTTGTGGCATCGTCGTTTGAACCACTTGAACTTCGGTACCATAAATAATCTTTCCCGTAAAGATCTTGTTAGAGGGATGCCCAGACTGAAATATGAGAAAGATCATCTCTGCTCTGCATGTCAACTGGGTAAAAGCAAGAAACAAACCCACAAGCCTAAAACCGTCAACACCAACTTAGAAGTTCTTCACACCCTCCACAAGGACTTGTGCGGTCCAATGAGAATACAAACCATAAATGGGAGAAAGTATGTTCTGGTGATAGTAGATGATTATTCTCGGTTCACATGGGTAAAGTTTTTGAGAACCAAGGACGAAACTCCAGAGGTTATCATTAAACTGATAAAACAGCTGCAAGTAAGGCTAGATAAAACTGTCAGAATCATCCGCACAGATGATGGTACTGAGTTTGTTAACCAACAACTTCGTAATTTCTATGAAAGTATTGGCATCACGCATCAGAGAAGTATCCCTCGCACGCCTCAACAGAACGGGGTGGTTGAACGAAGGAACCGTACTCTGGTGGAGGCTGCAAGAACCATGCTTATATTTTCAAAGATACCGATGTTTCTCTGGGCAGAAGCTATAGCGACAGCATGTTACACTCAAAACCGATCCCTAATTCATCCGGTTCATGAGAAGACTCCCTTCGAGTTAATTCATAACAAGAAACCAGATCTTTCCTTTCTGCGTGTGTTTGGTGCTCTTTGCTATCCAACCAACGATAGTCAAGACCTGGGAAAATTAAGAGCTAAAGCAAATATAGGTATTTTCATTGGATACGCACCAGACAGTAAAGGGTATCGAATCTACAATAAAAGGACCCGTAAAATCATGGAAACCATTCATGTTACGTTCGATGAGCTGAGTGAGCTACCTGTTTCAGGACAAATCAGTTCTGGACCCGATCTTCACCTTTTGTCTCCTGGACCCATTAGTTCAGGACTTGTACAGAATTCCACGCCTGCAGATTCTTATGTGCCACCTACATGTGAGGAGTTGAAGAAGTTATTCGATCCCATGTTTGATGAATACTTTGAGCCAACAAATGGAACCATCCCGAGTGAATCAGCTGTAATTCCTATGGATGAGGTTCAAGCCCCACAAGACTCAGAAGGTCCTACAGCTTCAGTATCAGTCAGTCACAATGCTCCTGCTGCCAGTCAATCGCCTTCGTCATCAAACACTCAAACTTCTCCAGTAATGCAAGAATCTTCAGATAATAATTCTTTGGATGTTAATCCTTTTGCTCCTGTTGAAGAGGTTCCTTTTGAAAACATATTTGCTCCTGAACATTCATCAGACACATCCTTACGTGAAGATCACAGCACTGCTTCGTCTGTTCACAACCATCAACCTCACGACCATCTCAGGAAATGGACCAGTGATCATCCAATCGACAACATCATAGGCAATCCCTCACGTCCAGTATCCACTCGTAATCAACTAGCCACTGATGCACTATGGTGCTTCTTCAATTCCGTACTGTCTAAAGTCGAACCAAAGGATGCCAAAGAAGCAATGACTAAAGATTGCTGGTTCCAGGCCATGCAGGATGAAATCCATGAATTTGATCGACTTGAAGTTTGGGAATTAGTGCCTCCTCCGGAGCGTGCAATGATCATTGCTTTGAAGTGGATCTTCAAAGTGAAGCTTGACGAGTATGGTGATGTCCTAAAGAACAAGGCACGGCTAGTTGCTAAAGGGTTTAGACAAGAAGAGGGCATTGATTTTGGAGAATCGTTTGCTCCGGTTGCTAGAATTGAAGCCATAAGAATCTTCCTGGCAAATGCTGCGAGTCGTAATATGATAGTCTACCAGATGGATGTCAAAACGGCATTCTTGAATGGTGACTTAAAGGAAGAAGTTTATGTGAGTCAACCTGAGGGATTCGTGGATGCTGAACACCCTACTCATGTTTACCGCTTGAAGAAGGCTCTTTATGGGCTAAAACAGGCGCCAAGGGCATGGTATGATACATTGTCCAAGTTCCTCCTAGCGAACAGATTCTCCAAGGGTGTTGTTGATCCTACACTATTCACCAGGAAATCAAGAAACCATCTACTGCTAGTTCAGATATATGTAGATGATATCATCTTTGCTTCAACAGATCCTGGTGAATGTGATAGTTTCTCAAAGGAGATGAATTCCAAATTCCAAATGTCCATGATGGGACAAATGTCATTCTTCTTAGGACTACAAGTTTCTCAAAGTCCCGGAGGCATATTCATCAATCAATCCAAATACGCCAACGAGATCATGAAAAAGTTTGGATTCCATTCAAGTGAACCTGTTGACACTCCCATGGTTGATAGAACGAAGCTGGATGAAGATCCTTCAGGGATTCCAGTTGATATCACACAGTATCGAAGCATGATTGGATCTTTGATGTACATCACGGCTAGCAGACCAGATCTTCTGTTTGCTGTATGTATGTGTGCTCGGTATCAATCCAGACCAACCAAGAAGCATGTTGAAGCAGTAAAAAGGATCTTCCGATATCTTCAAGGCACGGTTCATATGGGTCTCTGGTATCCTAAGGACACTGCAATGGAGTTAACGGCATACGCAGATGCTGATCATGCGGGATGTCAAGACACACGTCGAAGTACTTCAGGAGGAGCTCAATTTTTAGGGGAAAAGTTGGTTAGTTGGTCTTCTAAGAAGCAGATGAGCACTTCCATATCATCTACTGAAGCTGAGTACATTGCTATGTCTGCTTGCTGTGCACAAATCCTTTGGATGCGATCACAGCTTTCGGACTATGGATTCTCATACAACAAAATTCCCCTATATTGTGACAACAAAAGCGCCATTGCTCTTTGTTGTAACAATGTTCAGCACTCCAGGTCAAAACACATCGACATCAGGCATCACTTCATCAGGGAACAGGTGGAAAAAGGAATTGTGGAGCTATACTTCGTGAGGACAGAGTTTCAGTTAGCTGACATCTTCACCAAGGCCCTCCCAAGAGAAAGGTTTCAGTTTATTCTCCCACGCCTTGGCATGAAAAGCATGACTCCTGAAACCCTCAAGTGTCTTCAGGAAGAAAAGGAGGAGTAAAGGATTGTCTTCTTATATCCTTGTACATAGTTGTATATATCTTAAATCAAAAAGAAAAATACAAAAATATAAAACCTATAAAAACCATAAAAATCGAAAAATCAGAAAATACCAAAAATAGTTCTACCTAGGCATGTCTTCTGTTTATCGATAACATTTACGTATCTAGAAATGTCATTCAACAATGGCACGGATTCTTAAATGAAGCTCGAGCAGAAGTTATACTAATCAGTTAAAACATGTCTTAATGGCTTGCAGTTACTTCATACTGCAACCCGCACTGTACAATGAGGAAAGCATGTCGCCAAAAGGACAGCTGTTCCTCCAACCGGGTGATGTTCACCTGGGCATGGATTACTTTATATCCATGTTCTCCCGACTTGATGTACGTTTCAGTGCATCACTTCGTATATAAGAAGAGAAGTCTTCTTTTCATCAAGATTCTCTATCTTGTTTGATCCTTCAAGAGAGTCTTGATGTTACACAAGGTGGTAAATTGAACTAAATTTTCACAAATGTCCGTCGCTCAATTGAATGACTACAGCTCTTTTAATGGAAAACGGGTCATTAATTGAGGGGGAGCATATTTGTTCAAATTTCCAACACCTTACCAAATTTGTGCAACATCAGCAGTGACACTCTCTCGTTGTTTCAGGGGGAGCATCGTATGCTCCTAAATCAGAATACATTTAAACCTGACCACATTTTCTCCCGAATTTTTCTAAACGTATTTAAATCAATTGGGATCACAAATCTCAAATGGTTTGAAATTTTTGATCGGGGGAGAGAATGTGATTTAAATAGGAAATTCTGATAAAATGTGATGATTTGGTAATTAATGTAAGCTCTCCCGTATGTGCTAAACCATTTTGCATATCAAGGCACATATTGAGGGGGAGCAAAATGTTTTGGTCATAAAAGCAAGCTCCTCCATATGAACGAAAATCTTTCTTATATCAATGCATATATTAAGGGGGAGCAAATGGTTTTACAAAACAATGGATTATGGCATCTTGTGTGAACAAGGCTCAGAATTCACCAAAGAATTGACGAAATTTGAATTGTCATCAATCGAAAGGATACGTCTTGGCCGGGTAATAATTTCAAGCTGGTCTAACCAGTGATGTAAGCGTGTCTCGAAAAAGATGTATCTGAGTAGAGTGTACCGTTTCGAGAAACTTTCTATGGACTTGACCAGGACGGGTAATAATTTCAAGCTGGTCTAACCAGTGATGTAAGCGTGTCTCGAATCGGTCATGTTCACTGAAAGTGGATCAATTCTAAAAGTGCAAGCTCTACCTAACATGTGCAAATTTATAAAACAATCAACCGAGCACATGTTGAGGGGGAGCATTTGAAAAATATAAAACTCTCAAGTGTTTGCAAAAATGTGTTTCAGAATCATGAACACTTTGAGAGATTTTTCAATGATTTGGTTTATGGCAATCGTGGAAGTACACCAAAGACTGACCATTTTAATTAATGCATGGAGTTATAAGGGTGGTTAGGTTAGGCTCAAGTTCCCACGATCCTGCCAGAGCCGGAGGGATCTACCCAGGGACAATCCACTAGTTAGTGTAGAAGTCCTTAGGTATGATTAAAAAGGAGAAAAGTGAATGAGGGAAAAGTGCCGACTGAGATGGAGCTAGTACTGGAACAAACCCAACAAGGTACTAGTAAGGAAGTCTCGGTAAGCACTGAAGGGGTTGAAGAATGAAAAAGAATTGTAAAGATAAAGGGTGAAAAGAAATAGCCCTCCTTACAACTTAGGCAGAAACCGGGTCAATACATATGCTGTCAGAATCACTTAGTTGATTGCTGGCATTGAAGACAAAGTATCATGGACCCAGTGATACGCTGCACAACCCTCCCTAGCCACTCAAGGTCCCTCAAAGGATTCTTGTTTCAATTGTCACGGAGTTCAATACATTCCTATCATCTCTCTCACTCCGAGTTAGATGATATTGAAAAGGTGGCAGTCCTCTCCAGCCTCCGATCACCAAATCAAAACGCACAATTGAGTCTAGAGCCACGAGATACATAATAAGATCTCATAGGGACACGAATCATTTCTACACTGGTTGTTCAACAGTAAGGACGCCAGTTGTAATCTCATGAGTCCTACGCAGATCTTAGCAATCTGCCAGAACATTTATGAGAGAATTTACTTATGTAATTCTCAATGATTGAATGGAAATTCCTGCCAGGGTCAATATCAAGCAGCCCTGAAAGCAGGTCACTTAGGTAATTCCTTGAGGATTACGCTTAGTGGTCGCGGCGGTTTCAACCGGTCTACAGTCGTGGAGTGATCTCCAGCGACTCACCTAATCGTTGATTTACTACGGTAAAATCTTAAAAAGCCCTCTGTGGGTTTTCGATTAGGAACGGTCTTGGTAAGGATAAGAGAGAGTTTTCACAATATGCTGTTGACTGTCTCGAAGTCCAAACTTGTAAGTACCGGTCGATTTATTGCTAACTGTCGTATGCAGGAACTTCTGGCGATTGTAGCTGTGGAAAGCTGTAGCTGGTTGCTGATGTAGCTGGTTGCAGAAAAGATGCCAATCCATCTCCACATGTTCACACCACATCATCATCAAAGAAGTCATGATCACCCTAAAAGACCTTATACACAGCTTCTGCTAACTCTGATACTGAAGATCATGAACCCATATCGTGTGAGCATGTCGGCTCTAAGTATATTTCATCACATGGAGTAGTACTATAGAAAGATGACTTGGAGACTCAAGTGGGATGATACGTTCAGAGATTATTCAAAGTTCATCCAAGACAAAAGAGAAGTCATCTTCAGATCACTGATGTTTGCACAGCAATCTATGACATTGAAGATTCAATGAGTACGAGCTATGATGTCAAGATCCAAGGAAGAAGTGCTGAATTTCAGAACATTACTTCTGGGGTGACCTCCCTTAGGGGGAGATTGTTAGGAATATGAATATTCAGCAGAAGACTCGGTCACCCCGAGTACTTATTAGATCATCATAGCTCGTAGGATTATCTGTAATATTATCAGTAGCTTAGTATTATTAGTATTAGTATTAGTAGTATCTATATTTGTGGAGTGGGTCGGGGCTTTCCCCTCTGTCAGCTCGCTCCACAGTCCACTAGGGACGTAATATGTAGTAGTATATATACCCCTTCCCACACATGGGAAGGGTTGGACCTTTTCAATCTAATATTACACAAGTTACTTTCTCTCTCTAAAAGGCTCCCATTTCTCTCTCTAAAACATCCTCCATTCGATCCATACAAGCCACAAGCTAGTGATTTATGCATTGTGAATACCCTACACATCTTAATGTTGTGAAGAGAATTTTTAGTTATTTGAAAGGTCAAGC